>CM042156.1:63914853-63944853 GCA_023376005.1 Doryteuthis pealeii
AAACCAGCAAATACCAACCAGACAAAAGGGTCAGACACATAAACTTCATTAAACATGGAGAAAAAAAACACCAGCGGAAAGAAACACCAAGCCCCTAATGTCAGCGCCAGACTGGCAAATCCGGATGGACTTGGATAAACAACTTAAATTCCCTGAACACATTATAGAAACATCGTTTCGCCCGGACATGGTCTTGTTCTCCAACGCAACTAAGCAACTAATAATCTGTGAAATTACAATTACTTGGGAAGAAAATATAACAATGTCCAATGAAAGAAAGCGCTCTAAATATCAAGAGTTAATAGAACAGCGTCGAGCAGATGGATGGAGAACTTCCTTGGATGCAATAGAGGTTGGATGCAGAGGCTTTGCTGGGAAATCTCTGTGCAAAGCATTTTCAAAAATCGGTATAGTTGGAGTAAGAAAGAGGAAAGCAATTAAGAATATCACAGTGAGCAGAAAAATCGTCACGTTGGGTTTGGATGAAACGAGCAGATACATTGGACAACGCAAATTAAGAAAATATATTACGAACTAGAGTTAAGTTAAGAATTATTATTTTTTATAAGCCCAACTACCACACACTTTAAATTTAGACAAATCTATTCAATGGGCCGTATTGTTAGTTGGTGGTTAATATACAGTATTAAACCAAACTAGCATTAATATGATCGTACTAGTAACAGAATATGATACCAGGAGGCGGGTCATCTTTTTCATCCGAAACTAATTTTTAGTAAATAGTACTTTCCTGTCCCTCATGAAAATTTACGTTTTTTCTTTTAGTATTACATTATAAATATTTTTTAAATGCATATTAAAGGTATTTTTTTTTTTGCGCATACCGACATAAGGAAAAACATACAATCAATGTAAAAGATAAAATAAGTAATTTCATTAAACCAAACTAGCACTATAATGACCGTAATAGTAAAAGAATATAATACCAGGGAGGGGGTCGAAACACTAGTTCAAATATAAAAGAAAATATTTATTTTTTTAAAGAAAAAGGAAAAAAAAAAGTCGCACCTTAATTTAAAACAGTTCCGGTGTTGTGGACGGTAAAGAAGTCAATTTAGCTGATCAGAACCGGAAAACCAAGAAAAAAGAACTCTGCCCTTTTAACAACTATGGCACATGCTGAGGCAGAGAGGAGGATACCCATTGGCCGGCGGTACTCGCGCATTGTCAATGAATCTCTTATAAACCAACACTGACACAAAATTCCATACTTAAAAAGTGATGCCACACAATGAAGTAGCAAAATATTGCTGGGATGCAAGCCCGAAATTTAACATTTTGTACTGGGTCTCCTGTGAGAACCAGTATAATGTTGAAAGACCCGAAACTGGTAATGAACACAGGGAAACATGCATTCCAACGCATCCTTTAGATGTATTTTCCAAATAGGTACACTATAAGAAATTTACGTCCGATATAAACATGGTTATAGTTCAAGTCATAAGCAGTGTGTAAATTATTTGTATAAAATTTTAGGATTAAATACACCCTCCAGCTATGAATGAATTATAGGACAGACTGGGATCCTAAACCTTGGATAGGAAACCTGTCTCGGGGGGAATAAAAACTCTGAATTCAACGGTGGTAAACTGCGCTTGAAAAATTGACCTTAACCTGTAGTAAAAGACATTAGAATATATTATTATTTTATTTTATTATTTTTCAAAAAATCATATGAGAGATATATAAGTCATATAAGAGTGTGTAAACTATTTGTTTCAAATTCTCGAATATATATATATATATATATATATATATATATATATATATATATATATATATTCGAGAATTTGATACAAATAGTTTACACACTCTTATATGACTTAAATATCACTTATATGATTTTTGAAAAATAATAAAATAAAATAATAATAAAAAATAAAAATTCACTCTGATGAAGGTCGTAAAAAGTCTCTCTGTGTACGGAATATTTTTATATTTTCCTATTATTATTATTATCATTATTTCAATTTCATCTGATTATTTTAATAATAATAATAACGTAATCCGTATACATTTTGATAAACTGACCGAAACACATGTGTAAGTGATATCGATTAAAGTGATATCGATTAAATTAATTTTTATCCATCTACATTTCTTTTCTTTACTCATTTTTCCTCATATTGTCGAATTCAATTCCTATTCCATTTTCATATATATATATATATATATATATATATATATATAATATTATATAACTAGGGATGTAGTTTTAATTTTTTAAGTCCCTGGCAACGCTGGTTAACTCTATTGGTTATGTATAAATCTATACTAACAGACAGGAATAGTTCAAGTCATATAACAGTGTGTAAATTATTTGTATCAAATTTTACAATTAGATACACGATAAAGAGATATGTCATTAAAAATACAAACCAAACTAAAACACAAACAAGACGTAGATGTTTTTTTAATTATTCATCGCCAGCAGACAAATCGCTAAACAAAGTCACCCAACTCAAAACGGAATTCATATTGGTTGATAAGTCCAATGTTCAGATATGCAAAATAGATTCATGGTATCCATTGAAAATAAACAAGAACATTAAATTAAATTGACGAGGGCCAGTACATGAGAGTTGGGAATATTGAAATATCATAACAATGCTTTTGTATTATGATCTTAAGATTGGAAAAGAAAATGAATGAATGATGAATAGAATGTTTTGTTTTGTTCGTTGTTTTTTTCGCTCTCTTTTTTTATTTTTTATAAGTAGACGACTTTAGAATGAACAATGTGAAATGCAGATGTCTTGTGGAAAACGAAGCTTTCAAAGCAAACAATCAACAATACATATGCCGTCTGCATTTCCGAGCGAAGAGGTTAATAAATAAAGAAGAGATTGGGTTATCGAAAAAAAGTTCTCTCGACTATCGAGCCACGTACACATACATCTCACTTCACCTTGTCACTGGCTCGGAGCATTGTAAATACAAGATTACACACATACACACACACACACACACACATACACACACATGTACATACTCATACTTACACACACAACACACACGCACACACACGCTCACATAAACATACGCCCAGCCAAAACGATTATCTATACACACACACACACACACACACACACACACACACACACACACACACAAGCGCGTGGTGCAATAGTTAAAGTAATGGGAAATGTACTTGTCGCCCCGAGTTCAAATCCTGCACGTGGTAATTGCATTTCACTTAGCGCAAATACCCTTGGGAAAGGTATGAATCCTATTCTCCCTCCAGCCATGGATAGATAGTAGAGCAGACTGGGCACTTTAACCTTGGTTAGTCTACCGGTCTAGGAGAATGGAAACTCCGAATACAAACCTGTTGAAGTCCACTTAAGAAATTGACTTTGTGTCATATCCTGCTCGTGCAGATGGGTTGGTAAATATATATACACGCACACACACACTCACACGCTCACATAAACATACGCCCTGCGAAAGTGATTATCTATTTACATTTTCATACACGCACTCTCTCTCTCTCTTCTCTCTTCTCTCTCTCTCTCTCTCTCTCTCTCTCTCTCTCTCTCTCACACACACACACACAAACACACACACACACACACAACGTAAGAGAACATTCTATGTCAACTTCAGAACGGTTTGTCTTAGCTTTCATAATTTTCAAATACCCAAGGAACGCTAGTTTTTCATTCATCATTTTTAAATAGATTGACCAAAAACAGACTCCTTATTCTCTGTGATGATTTTATTTTTGCTCAAATAAATAAAAGCCCTGATGAAGATCTACTAAAACAGATTGAAACACTGCAGCGTTGGCGAAATAAACATCACTCATTTCATGAACCTGTGTTTTTTCAAATGTTTCACTATATCACATACTCTCGAATTCACTTTCATTTCTCTCTTCACACACATATATATCACACACACACACACAACACACACACACACACACACATACACATACATAACACACACATACCCAGCGCATGTGAACCCTTCATCTGTTAAGCGTCTTAGTTATATTTTCAAAAATCCACGACAACTGTTCTCAGCTTTCGTTTTACGTTTTTAAACATCTAAGAACGCTCGCTTTTCATTCTACAATTCTTAAACAGACTGACAGACAATGTAAAAGAGTCTCGCATATTTCTTATTTTCTGTGATACATTTATTTTCCTCAAACTAACGAAAGCCCTGATGAAGATCTATTGAAACAGATTCAAACACTGCAGCGTAGACGAAATAAACATTACTCGTTTATAAACTTGGATTTTTTCAATATTTCATAATACTGTCGGATTCACTTCCATTTTTCTGCACATATATATGTGTTTGTGCGTGTGTTTGTGTGAGTGTTTGGAAAAGAAAAAGGCTTAATGATCAGTAATATTAGCAGTTATAGATCTATTTCCACCCATATGAATCTTTTTTTTCAGACCGCAACTTGAAATGAAAGTTGTAGTCTGAAGAAGCCCGTTTTATATGGAGGGTGGGAGGAATAGATCTATATCTGCTAATATGACTGATATTTAAGGCTTTTACTTTAACGAATATATTACTCCGTAAATAATTCCTAAAATATGGTAAATTGTGCTCTTTATATGGACCAAACCAAATTTAACATTCCGTTGTTGAAAAAGGCCCATCATTTCTAACACCAACTACCCTGGTGGTTTAACTATATATATATATATTATATATATATGTGTGTGTGTGTGTGTGTGTGGTGTGTGTGTGTGTATGTGCGTGTGTGTGTGTGTGTGTGTGTTAGTATATTAATATTGATAATATAGAATTCTATATTCATAAGTAAATAGTGCTCAATATCGTGGATAAAGTATGTATATTTAAGTTAGGGCAGCGTGGACATGAATTCAATGGCGTTTTGTTACTGACAGCTTCTTAGCAAGTTACTGTCAATGACCAAAGGCTTCATGCGTAGCGTAGTCATGACGCTATAAAAGACATGTAGTATTGTGGTAGGCCGATCAGCTAAAAGGTCACAAGCAGCAACATTCAACTAAATGGATTCCAAAAAGACAACATGCCAAAGAATAGTGGGTTGCAGTTAGGCATAAGGAGTTGTTTATTTCCGTTCGCTCCATGTGGTTTTTCCGTGTAAGAGAGAAAGTCTAGGTTAATCTTTTCTATCATAAATTACATTCATTACCACTATATCGCAACTTACCAGGTAAGTTAAAATACCCCCCCCCACAACGAAGCACGAAAAGTCGACGTGTGTTTCCTTGTGAGACACCCAACAAAAGAGGACATCCCCTTACTTCCATTGGTGGGGGAAGGGACATATCCGTTTCCGCTCTTCTGCTGAAAATTTGGGACTTCCTTTTTTATCTAGTCCAGGGGTCATTGGCTGGTGACATACATTAAATACTTTTAGAATCTTAAACAGCTAAAAAAAAATATTTTCTTTTCTTCTTATTTTTTCTCTTTCTCCCAGGAATTTGATTACCGTTATCTTTTCAATTTAAATTATCTATAGACCGTTTAATTACGTTACACAAGTCAACGGCCCCTAGATATAATTAATTTCATTGCTGAATGAATTAAAATCCCATCCATTTTACATTTTCCCCAGTAAATTTTCCTGAGGCTAAAACCCGACGCAAACCTTCGGCCATTCCTAAAAAAAAAATTATTATTTTCCTTCCATTAGATTTTTAGGCATGCAGTGTAACACTGTGTTGTTATTTTTTTATGCTTGAATTTATTCATGGTTTTACAGTTCCTATTTTTCGCTCTGTATGCACGATTATTGAAATTTAAATCAATCGAATTATGATTTTTAAATAAATTAGGAATGATATTTTCAAAACCAAAATCTCTGTATAGAAAACAATAACATCCTAAATAAAACTATAATACACATTCATTAATTAAATTTTGGTTTTCCCTCAAAGATAGAAAAGACCGTTTTATATTCGAATTACAATAAACAACAATTTGGGCGAAGGAGCAGTTGCAGGAGATGAAAAAATAGCTGCAATTTTCAAAGAAAATGTTTTTAAAAAAAGGAAAATATAAACGAAAAAATAAATGGTGTATTTATTTTTCATATTTAATGTTTTTTTCACTTTCTTGGAGATATGTTATCTATATTTTAAAAAAGTTATATTGTATTCGAACGTTTCTTATTTGGAAATTTGTATGGGAAAATAAGCTTATAACAGCGGTTCCCAACCTTGGTGCTACGGGTGGGTCGCAAACGAAAGAAGCTTCAAAACTTTGTACAGTATTCAGTATTAAAATGTACAATGCTTCAGGAACGGTTGTCTTTAGTTGGCACGAATTTCCCCCGAGAAAAAGATGTGTGTTGCTTTAGAGAAGTGGGGTGTATGCCTCACGAGGAGGTAATTTGATTGGGGAGGGTCAATTAAAACAAACGAGGTCTGGGTCCAAAATTTCGATTTAAAAAAATTATTTTCTGATTTTTATTTCATTTTTACTTTCATAGATGGCTTGTTCTTTTGAAGCTTGTTCGTGTGGTATTTGTCTTGTAAATATCTTGTGATATCGTCGTAAAGAATGAAGACGGCAACCAGAATTCAAATCCTGGACGAAGCTGATTGCATTTCACATAACGCTAATACCCCTGCCAAATGTATGAATTCAAATTATTCTCTCCCAGCTATGAGTAAATAGTAAGATAGATTGGGCTCTTTAACTTTGACATGACAGCCGGTCTAGGAGAATGAAAACTGTGAATTCAAACCAGTTAAACTCCTCTAAAAATTGACCTTGCGTTGCTTTCTGTTCGTGGCGGAGTGGCTGGGTAAATATATATATATCCAGTGATTGGGGACTTAAAATCAAGTATGAAGTGTTACCTGTTAATACCTTTTGGATTTTTATCAGAGAAATAACTTCATCATCACCAAACCATCGCTTCAGCATGGAGAAACAAAAAGCTTTAACAACATTTCTTAGGCTGAGCAAGGTTTGTTACGGAGGTGCGTGGTCTAATCGACACGACGAGACACCATGGTATTGGCGTTTTAAGCTTCTTCAGGTTAAACGGAGTTTTTTAAATTATAAGAATTATATATAAACACATTGAGGGGGGACATGAGATTTAGAGGTAATTATGTGAGGCAGGACAAAAAAAGTTTTGGAACCTTTGATTTAGAGCCTAAAAGAAATTTGGATTTTTTTCCTTAAATTACGTGAGATTTTTTTAAAAATTCTTATAAAATCAAGACGCTTGAAATGATTTAAGTGTCTGATTTTTATCTATATATTAATACGCTAGTACCTATTTACGTGTTTCACAGTTTAACACTCCCACTTCAAATCCTGAGAAGCTTCATATTTTGGGAGTTGGTGGGGGGGTGTAGGGGTATTGACATACCGTAAAATTCAACCAAACAACAAACCAACGAATCCAAAACAAATACACAATTTTTTACAATCAGAATAAACAATTTTCCCGGTTGATAAATATAATTTTAGCCAGGCTAATAGATATGATTTTACAGTCCAAAAATGCCATTTGCTCCGCTTGTATATTATCTACTAAATAAAATGCAATTTCTTTTTCACTGTTTATAACCAATGGTAATTTCTATTTGTCTGTGTATAACCAATGTCATAAACATACATAGCAAAGGTTGCCATTGAAAATCCAGTGTAGCAGCTCGTTGATGCTTTTTATGGAGAGGAAAATCAAGGCACGAAACTTAACTGATATTTAAATGATCAACGCATAACATCTCTTATTATAATGGAGAGCGTGCGTTTTTCTGTCTGTAACTGAAACTATATTACTACTCAAGTTTCAATTCCCTTAGTTATTTATGTCACCTTCTATATCATTCTATATTTTATTTAAACCTTAATTATTAATAAGATTATATTACATTATTTATACTATTGATCATTTCTACATACTAATAACATGCAATTGTATTTATATATACAACAAAATAGCGATTTACAGTGTGAACGGGAAGGCTAATTTGCACATTGATATGGAAAATTTGATTTTAATAAATAATTGCTTGGTATTATTGATTTCAAATTGTTTGGTTTTAGTTTAATGAATATAAGCAAATATATCGTGGATAAGTAAAACTTATCCACGATATATTTGCTTATATCATTAAACTAAAGAAATCTATTAACAAGACGAAATAACTATAATTTTATTCTTTACTTCCTAATTTAAGTAAATAGTTAAATTAGGAAAATTTAGCAATGAAAGACGGAGTAATGGAAGAGTAAGTTTCAGTTGTTCTATCTTTCGATTATATATATACTGTTTCAAATCTTTTTATCTACATTCTTATTTAGTTTCATCAGGCTTTCTAATTTAATATATTTCATAATATTAAAACGTGTATATATTTGCTAGTTACTATGATGGGTCTAACAAATTTGAAAAAAAATCATGTGAAAGTTGGGAAAATAAATTTACCTGCGCGCCGTATCCAGTTTCAAGGAATAGAAAAAATTCCCTCCAAAACTTTTAATTGCTCCTAGCCTGGGTGGAAGTCACGTTGCCTTGTGATATCACAAATACAACCCACAGGGCTAACAGATATTGCTCCCTACGTACTGTTTTTCCCTTACACAGTTCACGTTACACGCGACAGCTACATCCAGTACAGAATTGTGAGGCCCCATGATCGGCATTGCTCCCAGTTTCACTCTTACCCAAAGTGCTAGTACCTGTTAAGGTCCCATCTATGGATTGAATAGAAAAACATGAGTTAATAAAGACATTGTGAATCTATTAAGAAAGAATTTTCTTTCAAAACTTTGTCGGTACTAAATGACCCACTGGAGTTGATATGCCGTAAAACAAAACGAAACAAAACAAACAGAACAGCGAACAGACTCACCTTTCCCGGGTATTACCAGGTACTGCAGCTAGACATTTCATAAAAAGATCGCAACTTATACGTACCACACTAAAATCCGTTTTTGGTAATTTTAGATGAAATTTTATACATCATTATTTCTAAAAAAATTGTCTATTACTATTCTTCAACTTCCAAATAATTTTAGCTGCTTTTTATTGCTATTCACTCGTTGTACGGAAGAGAACAAGAACAACAGAATAAGCGACATTGAGTTATCATAATTCATGAATCTATCCAGGGATGCACAAACATGGAATATGCGGCATAGAAAGACAAAATACATACTAAATCATTTGATGTCACATGGTCTGCAAATCTGTTTAACTGTGTAGCACTCTGTTTAATTTTCCACCATTTTGAATAGTCACCAAACAAATATTTCTGAGAGATTAATATAGTTTTTGCTATGAATCACTTACAAACAACGCAGCTTAAATTTATGTCAACAATTTATGAAAAAAATATTTTGGTTGTTTTCCCATTATTTATTTAATTATTGAATGACGTTCGTATCTAGTATTTAATACAAGCGTATTTCACCTGCTATATTCACATTGAGACCGGCCAAAAAACAACGGTTATATTTCAGAGTAGTTGTTCATTTAATTTTTGGATGGAGAATGGTTGGATTATACGGCATGTCAACGGACCTTGGGTTATTTTATGCCGAAGCCGTTTTGTTTTATTCATTCTTGATTGGTACACTATATTTTTAACAAAATTATTTAAACATATTTTTCAAACACAATTTTTATATTTAACCCATAGATTGATCCATAATCGGTACTACCACTCCTGGTCAGAGTGGATCTGGGAGTTTTGGAGATGAAGGAGTATTACACAATCCCCAGAGCTCCAAACTTTGAACTTAGCTATCAGATAGTTTAACGTCATGTCCCAGACATTAAGACCAGCAGCTAGCGCCTTCTAGCATATATATGATAAAAAGGTTTACCGAGAGGCCAATTGGGTTAGGACAATTATATTGGTGCTAGGGCCTAACATGTCCAGCCGATTGATCGGAGGGGTCTATCCAGCCGCCCGCCAAGCATAAGTAAGGGTTGAAGTGGAGTGTTGCAAGTCATTGACTGCTAGGTTTCCTTCTTAATCATCACGTGTTGCACCCCACAGCCAATAGGCGGCCCAATTGAAGGGGTCTTACCCCTCTTCAGAGGTGCAGTCTGTGTATTCTAAAGCCCCAATCGACAGGGCTTTGGTTCTTTGCATATCAACCTTGTGAGTTACCTAATGCCAAATTTTTGTTCTATATTAGGTATACCCAAAATGAAGCTAAACTGCGTTTTTGACAAAATGACTCTAGCCCCCCCCCTACAGAAAATAATTTACCAAAAATCCGGGAATTATCGGTTTTTTATGAAATTTTCAGTGTTTATTTATCAATCAATGATCTTTATAATGCATTATGTATTTTATTTCAAAATTTTTCATTTTTTTCAGGTCACTTAATTTTAAACCCCCCCCCCTATGTTTGGGGTGTAACATTTTATTCGAGTTGGTCTTATAGTTTTCTAATTACAGTATAAATAAAGTGAATAAAAACAACAAAAACATTTACAGTGGCTTTTCTATGAGAAAATAAGTACCGAAAATCGAAAAAAAAATGTAAAAATAATGAATAATACATTTTTGGGAGATTTTTTTTCACTCATTTCGATAATTATTTAATTGGCTATTATCTTATAAAAGAAAAAAATTATACATCGATATTTTTTCTGCTTAAAAAGGTGGGGGGTACATTTTCAATAGTTTTTCTTCAAAAAGTATACTTTGATGTAATAAAATAAGGTTTGCATTAAATAGATATTTATTTTTAGAATCTAAAAATATAACATTTTAAAATTAACATCAGGCTTTTCATATTTTAAATGAATTTTATATATTAATTTTTCATAGCAAAAATACTAAATTAAAGTTTTGAAATAAAATAACTGATGCATTATAAAATTCATTAATTGATAAATCAATACTGAAACTTTCATTAAAATCAGATAATTACCTGATTTTGGTAACTTTTTTGCAATCGCGAATGTTACATTCAAATCGTAAACAGGCGCTTTAAAACAATTGAAAAAGAGACAGAATGGCGGATCGCGTCGAAATTGACAAAAACAAATCGTTTTAAATCTATTAAAAATAAACTGCATATGTAATGATATTTTTCTTTTTTTAATGATGTTATTATGTTACTACTTATCATTTTAGACAAAGGTTTGACCTTAAATAATAGATTTAATCAATTTTAATTCGTTTTTAAAAACCTAGCAGACGAATTTTGGGGGGAGTATACCTATTCTATATATATGATTTGTTTATGAAATAATTTTCATTAACTTTATGTGTATTAATAAATACTGGTAGTTTACCCTCAACCACCGCCTCTAACACCTTTATGATAAAAATGATTTGGTTTTTACCATACGAGCTCTGTGAACAATACGGTCGAGACAATCAAATAGTTTATAGAATTTTGTGTGACCTGCTGATTGATAGAATGGGGACTCTCCGACTAGCCGTCTAGCCCATGTAAGGGCCGAAGTAGAGTATTTCATGCCTCGGAACAACCTGTGTCACAGACCGCTCAGCCACCACAATCCTATCCTCATGGTTTATGAGTTGCTACCAACGGCCAACCGAGAACCTTATTGTGAAGAAGGCCTTGCCCCTCTGCAGAGGTAAAGTCGGTGTATTCTACAAGTCAAGTCAACAGAGTGAGTCATTTCTTATTTAGAGCCAATGATGTTTAACCCCGATACCTTATCTGGCCGTCATGCGGTGAAGTATTTATTGGCGGTAGAATAGTTTTCATCAAGGTAGCCTGTTAGTATTATTTGGATTATTCGGTCTATTGTTTCATCTTTATTGTTATCAGTACAACGTTTCGGCCGATGTGCCCTCCGGCCTTCTTCAGTTATTTCTTGTCGGGCTCGGGAGACTTCCCGTATTCGACAATTTTCTTGTCGTAATCGGGAGCCATCACAGAACTTTGAACCCAACCCTTTATTTAATTCACGGGTTTATCTAGTTCTCATTTCGCTAACCATAGCTGGGGTAAAGGTGTTAAGCTGTGTTAATTATTATTCTATGTTACTGTAGTCCTCAACTAAGATTGAACCTGCAGCCTAGAGATAAGTGTCACTTAGAACTGTCTTAACCAACGCCTTTATCCACTATGCTATGAGAAATATGATAGTTTGTTTATCTAATTATATTTTCGCAGTGTTTCTTCATACATAATTCCCCCATCATTTCTGTCTTTAACAAAAAATTCGACAAACAAAAAGTCATGCAAAAGTAATCAAATATTTAGTTCTAAAACAGATAAAAACACAATATAGGATTATTCTCATGTTAAAAGAGATAGACATTGCATATCAGGTTGTATATCACATGCGCAACTTCCAAGTCAATTTCAGTATCGAAAGTGGAAGAGATAAATATTTTGCAAGTGCGTAAATATTCATGTTCCGTCACTTCTTTTGTGGCGTCGCAACGACTTCGAAACTGTAAAAAAAAATAAAATTAAAAAAAAATAAAATTTTAAAAACATTACAAAAAAACTTTCTCTTCCGACGATGATCATAAATTGAAACTTATTGTTGACTAGCAGCTGCTACCCGGCGTCGCCTGGGTAGATGGAAAATTTTTAAAAGTTAGTCCCGCAAATCCCTTATTACTGAATCATGAGTTGAATCATCGTGATTTACCCCATTTAAATCCCTACGTAAAAGAAAAAAATAGATCTTGCATTGATCCAGATACTCTGAAAAGAAATGTTAATGTCTACTATCTAAAATATTCAAAGAAAAAAATCCATGGTGTTATCATTTAAATTTTATTTATCTTCGCGAATATAAATCAAATCTCAATTATTTTTGCTAAAAAAAAAAAAGCCCTGGTGATATTTAATGTGTACATATATTAACTTTGTCATTAATTGTTTTATTTTCGAAGTTTCATCCGGACATACAAATACACACAACTACCCTTTATATATGTAAATATTCCTATTTGTCTCATCGCTGTTCATCTTATATATATATATATATTATATATATATATATATATATAGAGAGAGAGAGAGAGAGAGAGAGAGAGAGAGAGAGACTTTATTCTTTTATGACACACCTTATATATATATATATATTTTTCGTTTCTGAGATTTTTTTTCATTTTTCGTTCCCCTTGGCCGACAGGCAGCTACAACTCGCTTCGTTTGTGGACTTCTTTCTTTCCTTCTTTTAATAAACTTTCTCTTCAATTTTATTCGTTGTTTAGTGTTCTTTCTTTCTTTCATTCTTTCTTTCTTAAAATAGAGAAAGAGAGGAAAACGGGTTGCCTGTAACTTGACGGAGGTATGACCCCGAAAGAGGAATTGAAAGCTAAAATCGGAAGTTCCGGGTGTTGACCGGAAGCGGAAGTGACATGGTGACGAGAACGAGGAAGAAGAAGATCGTCCTCTTTTCGCTTACGGTCGTAGCAGGTTTCAGACAGGGCTGTTGGTCCCTAGTGTTGGTACAGCAATATAGTTGGTACCATGTTAGAAGGTAGAGTAATTTAACAGTGCCCCCCCTCTCTCTCTCTCTCTCTCTCTCTCTCTCTCTCTCTCTCTCTCTCTCTCTCTCTCTCTCTTTCATTCTCTCCGAAATAGAGCCAACGACACGAGCCTGATTATAAATGCTAAGCCCCTTGTGACTATATAACTTACGTGTATATTGTGCCTTCTTTATCTACTAATGACGACTGTAGCTGGAGCTTCAGTTGGCTACATATATCGTTGCGGAGTTTGCCACAAAGACACTTTGGTACTTTATTATACAACAAATAAATTTTTGATATCCTGCATTTTGAGGCACGGTGACAAGCCCCGTAACGTAACATTTGTTTTTGTCCGTTGTTTTGGTGATGTTTCCTCCTTTTTTGTTGTTTCTTTTATCAATCAATTAAGTCATTTACTATTTCTTTCTTTTATATGAATCAGTTCATTCATTCATACATTCATTCATTAAACTTTTATTTTTATGATGGGTTCATTTATCTACACATTCTTTTTCTTTTATTAATTTCTTTAGCCTTTCTTTCTTTCTTTCTTTTTTTTGTTTTCTTCTCACGTTCTTTTTTTGTTGTTGTTCATTTT
This sequence comes from Doryteuthis pealeii, assembly GCA_023376005.1. Lineage (NCBI taxonomy): Eukaryota > Metazoa > Mollusca > Cephalopoda > Myopsida > Loliginidae > Doryteuthis > Doryteuthis pealeii. Next base: position 63,928,885 of record CM042156.1, read on the forward strand.
TACTTGCGCAAAGGATTCGTTTTTCCACATCTTCTTTTCTTTCTCTCTAAATATTCTGAGCACCGCCGAGAGACGTCCCAAGTGAATTCAGATAAAATAATTCAAACAGACTTCGGAATGTGTAGGATAATACTAACCAGAATTATTAATAATAAAGACATTGTACTAATTGCTGTCTACTTCTAACTGCGCTCATCAGATATGCAAATTAGTTTTGTTTCTTATTTGGAAAATCTTCTACTGTCTCTTATGACATTACAATTGGATTTGTCAACAAGAATTTTTTGTTATTTACGTTCGAGCACAGGAAATAATCTAAATGACAGAATATGGAGTTATTGAAGTGAAATATCATCTATTAATAATGGAGATTGTCTGTATTTCTGTCTGTAACAAAAACTACATCATAGCTCTACGTCACAGCTTACGTTACAATATTCTTATGCTATATACACCCAAAATTTGAGTAAGCAATTTTAAAAATTGTTTTTTACTCTCGTCCCTTTTTTTACAGTAACAAGAAGTTAACAAGAAAGTTTACAAATAAATAAATACCAACGATTTTGTGGAAAATTCAAAATAATTGTTTGATTATTACATGCACGCAACATTTTATTTGAGAGGGACGGGGCTAAGTTTTCATTTCAAATTGTTTTATTTTTTTTACCCCTTTAATAAATATGAGGAATTTGCTTACTGATGATTCAAACGCTCTGACATCGAATTTTTAACTCCTACCCACTCAGGCAATGTCTTTCAAAAATTATTTTTACGACGCTCGGAAGGTGTTTTCTGTTGCTAGTATATACAATGGTAAATTGACTTACGAGTGTCCCAAACGTATGGGTTTTCCGATTTCTCGGACTGTCACTCTGTCGATCTTTTGTTTTGTGTTGCAAAGTAAACTTTGAGGTTCAAAAGTGCTTCAGATACGCTTATGTTAATACATTCACTTAGAACATTTCAGTTTCCAAATTTATTATACCAAAGAAAAAATATTATTTCGAGCATTCTTCTAGCCTTGATATTGGCAACCAATCTAGGAGAAAGAAAAGAGAATTTAACTCATCTGTATTTTGCTTAGAAATTGACACATCCTGCCTATAGAAAAAGGGTTGGTATAATTAAATAGATAACTGTGGAGAAGGACTATGGTATCTTGACTTATGAGTGACCCAACTTAGGATTTTTTTTTCAATTACGAATTGTCACTTAGTAGATTTTTTGCTTTCTGTTGCGAACTAAACTTTGAGGTTCGAATACGCTTCATATACGCTTATGTTAATAAGTTCACTTAAAACATTCAAGTTTCCAAATTTAGTACCACATAGAAAAATATTATTTACAAGAAAATAAACATCAAAACATATTATAACACATAATTCATTACATTTTATTATGTTTTTATACAATATTTTCGAAGCTTGTCCAATGCAACCTGAGATGGGTTGGCCACTTAAACAGACTTGGGGATAACGGACTGCCAAAACAGATTCTGTATTCCCAACTGAGAAAGGGATAACGTAGAATAGGTAGACCAAATCTCAGGTACAAAGACAACATCAAAAGAAACCTGAAGGACTTTAACATCTCCATAGGCAGTTAGCAAGGCACGACCAGAGAACGATTAAACTGGAGGAAAGTGATTCGCGTGGTGTCATCATCGGATACAATGGACAGCAAGTAGTAGTATTAGTAGTGATAGTATACAATATACTGCTATTTTTTCATATTTAAAAACCGTAAGAAAAAATAGAGTGTTTTGGGGTGGGCAAGAATGAATTAATGGCATTTCAATTTATTTCACTAGTAAAATTTGATTTGATATACAAGGAAATTGAGAGGAAAAAATTAAACTCGTAAGTAAAGGTACAAATGTACATAATTGTAGCGGGGATTGAACTCGCAACCTCCTGATCGTGAATAGCTCGTAGGCATACTATTGTCATACCTATTGAATATGCAAATTCCGCACGGGTAGGGCACCGTGTAATTAGCCCGGATGTAAGATCGTGTGTGTGTGTGTGTGGGGGGGGCATTTACTTATTATCTAAGTCTTACCTTCACACACAACGGCATGTCGTGTTTTGATCTTTTTTAAAGTGAAGTGAGACGTCCGTTTGAGCGAGTGAACTTTTGACCGATTGAGCAATGGAATACTGTGAGTGTTACCCGGCAAAATACTGCGAGAGGGGAGTTTTGCAGTTGAAGAAATTGATTATAGCGATTGAGTTCGGTTGTCACTTGAAACAAACAATTAAAATAATTTAAAGACCTTTTAGTAAAACGTTTATTCTATGGTTTTATTGAAATAGAATAAAAACGAGTTCATGTTAACTCTTTGTAGACGTTGCTTCAAGTAACATAAACTCGTGTTCAATCCCTTAAGACTAGTAATATAACATTTTCTAGCATGAATAAACACCACCAATATCTATATAAAAGAAAGACTCTCTCTCTCTCTCTCTCTCTCTCTCTCTCTCTCTCTCTCTCTCTCTCTCTCTCTCTCTCTCTCTCTCTCTCTCTCTCTCTCTCTCTCTCTCTATGTATGTATGTATGTATGTATGTATGTATGTATGTATGTTTTTTATACAACGACCAAGTGCACGTCCTTTTAAAAAAGAAAATTGGTAGCGACCAGCAAAGACCAAAGTTCAATAAAGTCCACACTCTATTTTTGTGCAAGAGGGGATTTAAAAAAAACTTTCAATCTCTCACGTTCTTTGAGAAAAACTAAATAAAAATATAAGGGTATAAATACATTAAACAAATATTTTAGAAATTAAGAATTAAAGAAATTAATGAAGGATAAATAATAATAAAAAGCAATTATAAGATAAATAAAAGAAAAATACAAACAAAAAGAATATTAAAAATAAACAACTTAAAAAGAAAAACTGTGAAGCGCCTGCATTGTGCTTGGCCATATTTATTACATGTTAATCTATATATTGATACGCTTGTTCTTAAATATTCCGTCCGTTATCGTCCTGCTACACCCTCTGGTTAAAAATGAGACCGTCCAACTTAAATTAATTTTAAACATATTAAAGAATAAATATTTGATAAAAAGTAAATCAAAACAAATAAACGAAAAATACAAACGAGAATGATAACAATAAACAACTGAAAAACAAGAATATTTACGAATAAAAGGTAATAAAACAAATATAATAGAAAATCATTTTATTAAATCCTTACCAACGAAATTTTCCCCACGTCTGTACCAAACTTTAGTTCCCTATATAAAAAATAAAAACTAAGAAAATTAGTACAAACGTGGAGAAAATTTGGTTGGTAAAGAGTTAATAATAATGACAATAATTGTAATAATAATAACAACGATAATAATAATAACAGTATCAAGAATAAAAATATAAATAATAAATAAAGACAGAATTGAAAATGAAATTAGAGTTTTAAGAAAATAAGAAGAGGGACATCAATCTGAAGACCTATCAAGTATTGGCGGCAAATTGCAAAATTTGACTTCAAACCATTTCGATTGCAAAAGCATTGTTTGAATAAGAACTTTAGAGAAATAAAGTGGACACTGCGACGATTAACGAATCATCTACTCAACCCCTAAAATAATACAAATTCTCTGAAACGAGAATAGAAATCTGTATATACATATATCGATAGAGTGGTACTTTGACTTAAGACATTAATTCCTTCCTAAAGTAACTCAGTTTCCTCGTATATCAAATCCATTTTCCCCATTGAAATGAACTGAAATGCCATTAATCCGTTCCATCCCTAAAAAAAAAAAAAATTAAAAATAAGTGATGGTGTTCATCGCCATAATTCCTTGATAATTAAAAAAAAAAAAATAGGATAAATATCTTTGATATTTTCCAGCTGTTGTTGCCGCTGCTGCTGTTGCTGACCTTAGCAACACCCACTCATAAAAATATATACAGTGCTAGAAGTTTAGAATATTTAATATATTTATTTTTTACAAAGATTTCTAACAGAATTTCATGCCTTTCTTGTCTTATTTTTGTAATGTTTTTGTATTATATATACATATAACAACACTTATAGTGAAAATGTCATGAACTATATAGATAGGTAATGTTAATAACTAAAAGAAAGTGTTGAAAAAATATAATTTACTAACATTTAAAGGCCGTTGAAAACGAAGTATAAGAAAAAATAGATAATTTATTTGCTATATTTAGGGAAGTCCTATTCCTTTAACTGATGGTAAAAAAGTTTATTGCGTTGAGTTGTGTGGATCTTATAGGGCATGAGATTTTCATCAAATTAAGGATACGTGGAACCCACATTTCAATATATATTTTGGACCAGTGTAAAAACTTTATAGAAAACACTTTTCTCCACAAAAAAAATTTTCTCACGATGACCTAAGGTGGAAACAATTTGAGAAAAATAGAAAAATAAATAATGCAAAAGAAATATTGCTACGTGCCTTATCAATGCTGTTCATCTTTCACACACACACACACACACACACACACACACACATAGATATATGTTTTTCTTTTTAAATTTCAATGCATATATTTTTTTTCTATTAATATATATATATAAAGTGTTGTCGATCCAAGGAGAGAAAATGAAATATCTAAAATACAGAAAGCCCTCAAAATGGGTTGATTTTTTTTTTCAAAAAACTTATTTATTTTATCTAACTTGCTACATATGTTTCATATCTTGAAATCTTCTTCAGGCAACATAAATTTAAGTTTGTGATCCCATACATATATATATATATATTATATATATATATATATATATATATATATATTATATATATGTGTGTGTGTGTGTGTGTGTGTGGTGTGTATGCATGTGTACGTAGATTTCTTCTTCCTTCCTCCTTTCTTTTCCCCTGATATATATATATATATATATATATATATATATATATATATATATTATATATATTATATATATATATACGAATGTAATAGAAACATTGAAAATACAGATAAGACTAAGATTCAGTCAGTTTAGTATAGTAATTCAGACTGAATTTTCCTCGATTAAAAGGTAGTAATACAAATATTCGAGGTGGTTGCAAAAAGAAATAATTTTCAAATTATTTTTAGAAAAAAGTTCATCATAAGAATAATTTATTAATTAATAAGTATTGGAATTTTCATTACATTTTTGGTAATTTAAAGAGAATGTGTTGACCCCATTTTCCTTCGAGGATTTGTGGACCCAATTCGATATGCTGTAGGGTGTGAGGCCGTGTCAGAGTTTAGGTGGGGAAGGGCGAGACCCTAGAACTGCTCCTAATCTCAGTTATTTTAGTTGTGTAAATAATTTAACGATAGGTATGTATTGGAAATAAATTTACTATAGGATTCCATTATAAATGACTTTACTGTAGGAATGCATTGTATGTGTTTCATTATAGGAATGTATGGTTATAGATTTTATGATAGCAAATTATTTTACGAGAGGAAAGCATTATATGAGGTTAACAGAAAAGTTCCAGGACTGAATTTACAAAAAATGATATTTCAAATCCAAACTACAAACTACAAGTTATCCCTTTCAGAGTAACCCCTCCCCCTGGAGTCTAATGCACTTTCCCATCCTTCTCTGTCACACTTGCATTCTCGGTCTTTTTGATGTTGTGCGCATCCTCAAAACGGGTTCCATTGATGACCCCATAAGTATATATTTTTATATAATTTTTTTTAAATTGCGAGTGTGCGCGTTCCCCTGTGCTAGCGTATTTAACAAACGCGGAGAAAATTTGAAAAAGCAAAAATAAGTAAGAAAGGAAAATCATAGCAATAAGACCAAATATGACATCTTCGGAATAGTGGAAAGCAGACTGAAAGAGGACAAAAAAGCCGAAATAAATATAAGGTATCTATTCATTTATATATATATATATATATATATATATATATATATATCCAGGATTGATGTATATGTAGAGAATCATTTTATTAACAATGGAAGAGTAAGAGTTTTATTTCAGTTTTTATTTTCATCTGAGATAATAAAAGATGCTATGTTACGAGCAATTCATTGGAATTTGATTCGGCTTTTGTAATTTTTTTTTAACTGACACGACGTATGCATTTCTACGTGAACGGAGAAGCTGCGAGGATGTCGATCGTGTAATTTGGCTTTTTTTTTAAAAAAAGATATCACCCTAAGAGGATGATATCCATGGCAGGTAAATGATACGATTAAGTATATTCTCTTAACACGAAAGAACTTCATGAAATTATAGAATGCCATTATATATATATATATATATATATATATATATATATATATATAATATTATTTATAATTGCATAATGTACCGTTCACAGCAAAAGACACATATATATAATTGTCTACAACCAACCAACATCTTGATTTACACAGTGGAGTTAACCCTGAAGATCCTCAACATGGTGAAACTCGAGTAGGTTATCACTTGGACCTATATTAAAATACATTTGCTCTACCAACGTATTGAGCACTTTTTTATTTGTTATATCACTGCCTTACCTTTATGAACTTCACATCAATCACCGTGACCATATTCACCAGTAAGTCATCTTTTCCATGATAAATATATATATATGTGTGTGTGTGTGTGTGTGTGTGTGTGTCTAAAGAGAATCCAGGCTACTCAGAATGTAATACCGCACTGTCGGTGGGTCTTAAGATACGCTGATTATCCCCAGCAGAAATGTAAGACCTCCCTCTAAAAATGTGTGTCTTTTTTAAGACACCGAACTGCATCTGAGATTGAGGTTCCAGTCCTGAAGAGCTGGTGAATTATAGGGTACTCCTTCATTGACATTACTTCCATGCCCACTCTTACACAGAGTAGTGGTACATGTTAGGATCCAATTAATAGGTCAAATAAATCAGTTTAAAATTGTTCGTATTTAATAGGAATTCTCGATGACATGCAAGTATATATATATATATATATATATATATATATAATATATATATATATATATATATATATATATATAATATAAACACCACAAAATGCTGTTAAAGTGAAAACATTTTATAACTTAGCTGATATTGAACAATATTTCGATTTTAGGAAAATCGTCATCAGAGCTTGTTTATACTCCGTGTTGTTAAGAGCGGAGACAAAAGTCATATGAGTTCAAAACAAAAACCTTGACGTTGCAAAAAATAGAAAAGTTATACAACAGTTTCGAATATGAGTACTTCCGCCGCATTTTTCTCGGTCATCAGATTATGTATATCTTATTGTAACAGTTTTTAAAAAAAGAAGATACATTGACAAGATTTGACACTAGACGAATTCTCTTATTCAAAACGGGATGGTATTAGCCTGTTGACGTTTAGTCTTCAACAGATTCATAAAAAAATAATTTTCATTTTTGTAATTAATATTGTAAATTTTCTATTTTTTGTTTTTCTTATATATAAAGTAAAAAGTATGAACGATTGTAAGGTTTTATTTTTTTTTTGGAAAATGTGAAAAATGTGAAATTTGTTCGGAAGTATATAACGGAAAATGTCATGTGAAGGGGATTTTATGGTTTATATATATATATATATATATATATATATATATATATATATAGGCTTTTTTAATATATCCTTTATTTAGCGACACTTGTAGTCAGAAATGATAAAATCCCTTCACATAACCATCTCCGACATATAATTCCCAACGAATTTAAATTTTCACATTATCCAAAAAAAACCTTACAACTATTCATCCTTTTTTTACTTTATATATAAGAAAAAAATTTAAAAAATACAATAATAAATCAAATAAAATCCTTTTCTAAAAATCCGTTGCGGCCTTCCCTCAACGGGTTAATACTTATCACGTTTGAAAAATAGAATTTGTCTATTGTCGATTTTGAAATATGTATTCTTTTTTCAAAAACTGTTACAGATATACATGACTGTCACTGACCGAGAAACGCGTGGGCGGATGTGCTTATATTTAAAACTACCGCATAACTTTTTTGCAACATCAATGTTTTCGTTTTGAATTCATATTATTTTCGTCTCCGCTCCTGTTAAGTCTGCAGAAAGATAAGCTCTGAAGATGATTTTTATAAATCAAAATATTGTTCAATATTAGCAATGAATATGATATAAAATAATTTCACTTTAACAGTGTTGTTTTCATATCCTTTATCTATACTCATGTATATATATATATATATATATATATATATATATATATATATATATATATATAAACAAGATATATAAAATCAGAGATTAAATTTATGGTGTTAATATTCCGTAACTGCAGTTTCATGCATATCATGCAATCTTCAGACTGTATATTAACACTATAATATTTAATCACTGATTTTAAAACTGCTCTGTTATTTTAACATTGAGCACCTTCACATGCTAATACTTTTCACATTCATGCTCCATTATATTATATATATATATATATGTGTGTGTGTTTTTTTGTCTGTGTGTGTGTCTTTGTATGTGTGTAAACAAGTTTTGGCATCTAATAACCCACAAGGGTTGATATGCCATTAAAACAACCAACAAAATAATTTACATTTGTATATCCTCAATACTCATAAAATAAAGGAAAGCATCCCTACCCATTTATTAATAAAATGAAGTTAATGAAATTTGATTCTAAAAAATCATATATATAATATATATATATATATATATATAATATATTAATAATATATAAATTAAGTTAATCTAAATAACAAGTAATTAAGGGATTATTCTATTTGGGATCATCATAATCTCACTGTACAACCATACTATATGCTCTTGTAGGTCCAAACATATATAATCATACAGGGATTATTATAAATCCCTCAAAAGAGCTCAATCAATTTTATTATATACAGAGCAATATTTAACTTTCAAAGAAAGAAAAATTTAACAAACTGTCATCCCGTTATATTTTTTTATTTCACCCAGAGACTCAAAAATTGAGTTCTGGCCTCATCAGACGGGTTTTTCAAAATACAGGAATCCTCAAGTAAAAAGAAATTATATCACAAAAAAATCTCCTCATTGTTCACACAAAAAAACAAAAAAAATGTATTTTGTATTTTGTAAAACCCATCTGATGAGGCTAGAAGTCAATTTTTTAGTCTCTGGTTGAAATAAAACATACACACACACACACAACGCACACACACACACACACACACACACACATATATATATATATATATATATATATATATATATATATATATATATGATTCGTTCAAAAATTCATTAAATTCATGTGTATCAATAATCTCTCTCTCTCTCTCTCTCTCTCTCTCTCTCTCTCTCTCTCTCTCTCTCTCTCTCTCTCTCTCTCTCTCTCTCTCTAAACTTTTCAAATAGAATCAACAGGTATAGCCAGAGCTCTAGAATTCTTTTTTTACGTTGTCCCTGTACCTGAAATAGGACCTTCCAACATATCTCCTCTCGTCATGAGGCTTGCTATAAATTCATCATTTTGTAGTTTATCATTCGAATAATAAAACCCAGCTTAACAAAGAAATATGATTGTATGAGAAAGGTTATAATATTAAGATAAATCTCACTACTTAAAAATCTATGTGTAGCAATTACAAATTCACCTGTCTTAAAAGCACGTCTCAACAGCAAACGTATTGTGTACACCAGTCTAAGCAATGATACTAACTGATAGTATCTAAGAAAAATGTAAGACATTACTTAGATTTAGTTACCATTACCACCTGTCTAGGTTAACTTGTACTGCACAGGTGATAAAATGTGGGAGGTAATTCTGTATCAGCCTCTATAAGTACTATAGTATAACATAATAAGATATCGATTGGATCTACAGAGCAAAGACCTAAGGTTTTATTCTCTTACCTTTTATAACATATCTTATAGAAAATCAGTAGCCGCCTTGTCGGCTGTGGCGTTAGAATGCACCGACTGCACCTCTGCACAGGGGTAAGACTCCCCAATGGGGTTACCTGTTGGCCGTGGATGGCGAACCGTGATGCTTAAGGATAGAGCCCAGGTGGATGAGCAGTTCATGACTTGAAATACTCCACTTTGGCCTTATCTTGGGCTAGACGGGCGGTCGGAGAGGTCCTCTCCATCAATCGGCTGGTGACGTCAAGCCCTAGCACCTATACGATTTTCCCAATCCTATTGCCCTTATGGCAAGCCCCAACCCCTTTTTATCATATGGGTGCTAGAAGGCAGTGACTTAGGGTCTACATGTCCTGGGAATTACGTTAAACTCTATCTGATGGTGAGGTTCCAGTTTTGGAGGTTTGAGGAATGTGGAGCACCCCTTCATCACCATTGCTCCCTGGTCCACTCTAACCCGGAGTGGTAGTACCTGTTAGAGTCCCATCTATGGGTTAAATATTAAATCATTAAGAATTGATTTATTTCAAAATTTTATCGGCATTAAATGACCCACTGAGATTGATATGCCGTAAAACAAAACCAAACTAAAATCAGTAGCTATAAAAAAATTGCCAGTATATCTCAATGGTTAGAGAATAGAATTGAGGTTTAGTCTCTTCCCAGAACATTATTAGCTATAAGCACTTGTGGGCATATATCAATGGTTAGAGAATAGCATTGATGTTTTGTCGCTTACTTTTTATAACATCATATCTTATAGAACATTATTAGCTTTTAGCACTTGCCAGCATAGCTTAATGGTCAGAACAAAGAATCGAGGTTTAGTTCCTTGCCTTTTATGATATCATATCTCATACAACATTATTAACTTTGAGCATTTCCCAGTATATCTTAATGGTTAGAGAATAGAATTGAGGTTTAGTCTCTTCCCAGAACATTATTAGCTATAAACAATTGCGGGCATATCTCAATGAATAGAACAAAGATTTGAGATTTATTCTCTTCCCTTTTATAAAAGAATGATATTTTCCACGTACCCCACTTGTACGGGTCAGGCACAAGGCCCTATTTATGTGGGACCACCCACAAGCCGAAGCTCACGAGGTGGCAGGTGAAAAATTGCGTCGATCCCGTCGGCATTCCCCCTCAAGGGGGCGCCTCAGGCGCTGGGCAATAAACCCAGCCCTGCCCCTTTAAATCGAGGGGGCAGGTGTTGCCTGGGGGGATGGCCCCCTGGGATCGATGCTATTATTATAACATCACCGGTCCAGCGGCCGAAGCTCGCCGGACCCCCAGTCGAAACCGGGTGTGGTAAGTATATAAAAGAATACCTCATAAAACATTATTAGCACAACGATGTGGGAATGTGTATAGAAGAAAAAAGACAAACTTTATAGAAAAGCTGAAGTGAAAGGGATAAAAATGGATCGGCATACAAATGTTACATAATTAATAGGTAGCCTATTAAGTTTGTAAGATAATTGTAGCTTAATCCAAAACTAACGGCTATGTAAAATAGAGGGAAAATGATGGACAGATTTTTACCTACGTTTGGCGTTCTCTTCCGGTTCCCCATCGCGAACGTGAGAAGATTTAAAGAAAGTCAGATTTAGTTGATGGGATTGAAAATTCATTTTTTAACTCAATTTTTAAAACACATTTTTGTAAACTAATTTTTATAATTGAACTCATAGATGGTACCCTAACAGATACTACCATTCCGGGTCAGAGTGCACCTGTGAGTAATAGCGATGAAGTGGCACTCCACACTCCCCAGAGCTGTAGAACTAGAACTTCACCATTAGTTACAGTTTAATGTCATACCCTTGGATATAATCGTAGCTAGAGTTAGAGGGTCTGATAAGATCATACCTTTTTTAAAAGAATTAGTGAAAAGTGAACGCAAACAGAATTCGAACCCGGCACACTGATTCCATATTGGCGCCCATAACCCCCACGTCGCCAATAACATCATGATTAGATATTAGTTAATAGATAAAACTGCACGAAGGAAAATGCAGAATTATGTTTTGGTGGGATTATAAAAAAAAAGAATTGGCTTTAAGAAAACCTCTCAAATGTTGATGATTGAAGATGATAAAAAAAATGTACTTCACGTGAAAAATAAATGGAACCCCCAAGTAACAAAATTTGAAAAGAAAAACATCAAAACGAGGCTGGTGGAACTTGTTAAGTACGCATGCGTTCAGAATGAAAAGAAAACAAATAGACACGGTTATCTATAAAGTTTATCAGCGTAAATATTGGGATCCTTTTTTTTTTAAGTTATGCAAGCAGAGTTCCATAAAGTCCGGCAGCAAATTGAAAATATATTAACTAAAAATGGGGGTCATGCTGAGGTGCAATTATTAAAACTTACATGAAAAATAAAACTTTAAAAGTTTAACTATTATATGTTTTTTTACGAAAAGATTTTATCATTTGTACAATGTGAGTTACTAAATATTCAAATTTAAAGCTGTTTGAATACATTGTATACACCCTTTAGATAAATGGAAAGAAAGTGTTGTATGGATTAAAAATATTTATTGGAATGGCGACACGTGTTTTGACCAAGAGTTTTTCCTTGTATACATTGTATTCTATTCATTATTATTTTAGATACAAAATAAAATGAAATAATAATAATAGTGAAAACATAAAATGAAGTATACAAAAATGTGGTCATCTTCAGGGCAAGATATTTTAATATTTTGATAAACAATAAACACTTTTTATCTATACAACTTATTTTTTCCATTTATCTTTCAACAATTGTCGGATTCACTTCCATTTTTCAACTTACACACACACACACACACACACACACACACGCACACAGAGAAAGAGAGAGAGAGAGGCAGAGGGTGAGATGAAAGACAGATAGATAGATAGATAAATGTTTTTGGTCTGATTATCTCATAGGCCAGAAAGTGACAGTCACCAGGCGCAGTTGGCTCTGTGAGAAGGGGTTGGTGTAATTTCGAATGCTGTTCTATATTCGTTTCCATTTTGATTTTCCCTCTTTGAGTAATTCTCTGTAGGGAACGAATTCTTGTGATTCCTCTTCTGCGAACCCTTCTCTCTTACTCTCCAAAGACTGATGACTTTACCATTATTAATTCCTCTGTTCATACCGAATTAATTCTGTAATTAACTTTGGCTGGAACAGAAGAGTTTATTACAGTAAACTAGCAAAAATATGCACCCTCCGTGTGCAAGAATTTAAGTTTTAATGTAATGAAATATATTAAATTATAAAGACTAAATCATATAAATAAGAATGCAGACAAAATGATTTAAAACAGAGGGGGGTATAATCGAAAAATAGAATAACTTTAAAACTAACTCTTCCATCATTTTCCATCACTCCTACCTTTGATTGCTAACTTTTCTTAATTTAACTATCTAATTGAAATATTATATTCTAGACGCTTCCAAAGCAGGACAGAAAGCAGCCTTCGTATGAACCATTATATATTAAATCTACTTATGCCTTATCACCGATATTGAACCACATTCATAATTATAGCAAACTAGATATTTTTTCTTTACCCACTCTCTGTCTCTCTCCCTGTCTCTCCATCCATCTATCTATCTATCACTATCTTTCCACCCAGGTCATAAAAAATGAAAGTCATCTTTATGACCCATCCAACCTAAGATTTTATCTTACACACCCCTCTTCCCTTGTTCCAAACATTAGTATATCAGATATCTTTCTATCCCTCTTTCTTTCTCCCTTTTCTTTCTCTACGCTAAGGCCTTTTCTTTCAGTGCCCACCATAAGGGCTTTTCCTTCCTTTCTTTCCTCCCTATTCTTTCTTTGTCCTCATACATGTCAGAGATCCCTCTTATCTCTCCTTCCCCTCCTTTTCTTTCTTTTTCTTTTCAATAGGGAGAGAAATATCTACATCCTCCAAGCAAAAATTTCTATCCACGATAAGTGGTTAAAAGGAAAAAAAAATTTTAGCAGGGCATTTGATCATTTATCCATCTATTTTCTCTTTCGTTCACAATACAGAAACCTGGAATCTATTCTTTGTTCAAAAGACAGTAACAAGAAAAACAATTTTCCATTTCCCCTCCCCCCACCGCGCCGGAACGTGTCAAAAAAAAAGAAAATTCCAAATCCATTTCCCTCTCCTTCGAAATAGAGTTATGAACGTAAAACAAATTCTTTTTTTTTTCTTTCTTAACAAAAACTGATTACTGATATATATATATATATATATATATATATATATATATATATATATATATATATATAATTCATCTTCACCATCATCAGGTTGTGCTGGAAGCACTGATATTCAGGATGCTACCCTCCCCTCTCTCTCTCTCTCTCTCTCTCTCTCTCTCTCTCTCTCTCTCTCTCTCTCTCTCTCTCTCAACGTCCCTGTAGGTAAAATCCCAAGTGCAGCTACTCCGCTCAGCATCCAGAATAAGAGCTGATAGATGAAAGGTTTTTGTTGGTCAGTCTTCACTTTTTGTTGGTCAGTGTTCGTAGATAGATGTCTACTGAAGAACGTCACTTATATTAGTCCTTACTTCACCAGCATTGACCAGCGTGTCTTGTTCGTCTTATTTGCATTATTTATGTGATGGGGGCCAGTGGCCTTACAACTGGTTTCTTGTAGAGTCCTCTTGATTTGTCCAGGAAAACACGCAGCATCCTTGTGTCGATCCCATCTAACTTTTTCACTAAACTATTCGTCAGAGTCTAAGTGATGCCGCCGTACAGTACAACTAATATGCCTACGGTCAAGAGGAAGTTTTATTTTATCTTCATTTTATCAATAAGATCACATTTTCATGGGTTCGATAATATATCTACAGCAGTTTATGCATTTCCTATGCATATATTGACATATTTTCCTGTAGATGAGATATTACTACCTATGTAGTTAACTGGTCTACTAATTTCAGAGGTTTACCAAATGTCTCCACCTTTATTAGAACACATGAACTCTGTTTTATCTGCTATTGCTGCATTTTCTAGATCATGCTGCAGGAATTCGGCTTGTACAGTTGTATTTGCGAGAAGTGCTAGATTATCCGCATAGCCAGCATCTGTAATCTTTTTGTGGGATATCGACGGTTTCTTGCCTTCTTTTAGGGCGAAACATTTATTTCTTTTATGACATTTTATGACGTTCGTAATCTAGACATATTATAAATATTCATGTAGCTAATGTATCTCCTTGCAGGAGTCCTGTGTCTATGTCAAGGAAATATGTGTCTCCATCAGGTGAACAAACCATTGCTTTTGGGGATTTATCGAGAATCATTGTAGTACTAAAAGTTTCTTTAGGGAGACACTATGCTAGTAGTAGTTACTCCACCTTTCCTGTGCTTTTGAGCAATCTTCAAACAGTAGTGTTGCCTCGAGATGTTTTACTCGAACAACTATGTTGGATTATTTCAGTAAATAAGGTGTGTTGAAGATCACAACTTGAATTTATAAACTCTTCCAAACAGAGTTGGCTGAATTGGCCAATCAAAACACCCAAACACATATTTGATTTACTATTTAAAGGGATTAATAAATTGTCGCTCAATTGTTCGTTGGGTGTACAGACGAACGGAAAAGGATTATACAATTCTTTAACACGGATCAACTGACAAGGATTATACAGTTCTTTAGCACTGATTATCGGACGAGGATTAAAACTGATACCACATCTTTCTACTTCAAGAAAGGAACAAACTTTGTGCCACAAGGATTCTCCACTGTAAATCTTTTCACCCCTACAGTCCTAAAATGACCACAAAAATCGTAACACCTTTCTACGGTTCGACGAACGGTCAAGATTTTACAAATTGTGGATCGATTTCTATGGAATTCGTTTTGGTTTTTCCTGAGAATTTTCTTCTCTACTTCGAGTCGGATGTGATTAAGAAGAAGGACATTGTAAATCTTACATCTATTGCAGTAAGAATTGTGCCTCTGGAGTTCTCATTGATTTTGAGGACGCTTTCTTTTGAGAATCAGAGAATACAGCTTTTGTCCCTTTCTCGATTGTAATTTGTTTGTACACTACATTGCATAATCGTCGAAGTATCTTGTCAAATATATTTGTCGTACATATACCAAAGGACAATTTCGTCGAGGTTTGCAGTTTTTCTACCTTGTAT
>CM042156.1:63947353-63997353 GCA_023376005.1 Doryteuthis pealeii
CGGGAAAATTATTGTATGAACAATGATTGATGTTTTTAAAGTGACTGGAGTTAATAATATATTCAGAGATACTGTATATAACTCATGACAAGCGGAACGCTACCATCGTCACCTTTTACAAGAACAAAGGAGATCGGAGTGACTGCAACAATTACCGGGGCATTTCCCTCCTCGGCATAGTTTGGAAAGTCTTGCACATGTTACACGGGTGCGTCTGTAAACTCTTGCATTTCGCATCTATCCAGAATCACAGTGTGGCTTCTGAGCAAACCGGGCAACCGTGGACATGATCTTCTCACTACGCCAGCTGCAGGAAAAGTGCCAGAAGGAGCAGATGCCACTCTACACCGCATTCACAGACCTAACGAAGGCATTCTACTTGGCCAGCCGAAGTGTTCGCAGTCTCCACACCAGAGATAGCTATTCAAAAATTGGGCTGTTCAGCCACTAACGCAGTTGCAGATTATTTTTTAAAAAGTGGACACTACGCCATCGTCTTTAGTAGACGGAAGGATGCCAACAAGAAGACTGTACATACCTAAGGACCGGTTTAGCTCAGTCGGTAGAGTGTTTGGCTTGGAATCACAAGGTTCTTTGTTCGATACCGGCCCTCGCCAACTCAGCTTATGAGTAGCACAGGAATTTGTGCGGTAAAGTGAGGACCTGATGGTAGATGTGGCGCTCCACCTCAGATGCTAAAATAATCTCTTTGGTCTAGCGCTATTGAATAGGGGATGAACTCCCTCGCTGTCTGTCTGATACTGACATTAGGCCGCCCCGACGACTCTTTTTTATGGGGGCTACAGTAAATATTTTTATGATTTATAACAAGAATGTTACTAGTATCTATTCTATCGTCACACTTTTACATATGCTTATTATATTCATAAAAAAGGCGGGAAGTAGACAGCACTCGAAATTGAATGTAAGAAAAATATAAATCATAGACAAACTATAACCTCCGAGCAAGGAAATTAATGTTGCTGATGCAAGAAAACGAAACATAGAAAGAATAAAAAAAAAAGATAATATATTACCAACATTCACCGTCAACAACCTTTTAGGATTTTAATTTTCGTGCGAGAGTATTTTCCACTTACGGTACAGAATGGCTTTCATCAAAAAGACTTAAGGCGTTCCGAAAATTGCAACTTAGCATGTTCACTAGTGAAGTTACTTTGTCTGCCAGTCTGTCTGTTTGTCTCTCGTAAGCTTTTTCTTTTTCTTTTTATTTTCTTATGTCTCTTCAAGCCTCGATTTATTGTTTTCTGTCGAAAGTGTCATGTTTATAGTCGAAGAAATATGGGTTGTCTAGAACTGAAAATAGTTGCATAAAAGCCGTTTAAAACAAATATTGAAGATAGTGACACTCATAATGAACTGCTTCTCGGGGGGGAAAAACATCATCATCATCTTCAACATCAAGGCATGTTGGTAGCAGACTTCATTTACTCTCTCTCTCTCTCTCTCTCTCTCTCTCTCTCTCTCTCTCTATCGACTTATTTCTCCTGTCTGTCTGTCTCTCTCCTCGTCTGGCTGTCTGTCTGTCTGTCTGTCTCTCTCTCTCTCTCTCTCTCTCTCTCTCTCTTGGCAAACGGTCTTTTTGTATATTTATTTACCGATCTCTCTGTACGTGTATGATGGGAACCTCACTTTTACCCCCTCTCTCTATATATATCTATCTATCTATCTCTTTCTCTCTGTCTCTCTTGGTGCGGAGGGGTTGGTAAATGCATATACATGCAGAACGATTGCCAAAAGAGAATAAGAGAGATGGATATATATATATATATATATATATATATATATATATATATCATTCTCTTTTGGCAATCGCCCTTCATGTATATGCACTTACCAACCCCTCCGCACCAAGAGGATGTGACACAAGTGATAAGAACTTGCAGCTTCTCAGATTTCACAAATCCAGCCCACGCCTCACAGAGCTAGTCATGTGAGGAGATTTAACGTTTGAGGTAAATGTCGACTCCAGAGAAGAATTTGTTCCTTTGCTTTGCAGTTATAAATGTAAATCCTGATTATCTCGTGTTGGTTATCCGCCGAATTCTTATTTCTCTTGAGTGTCGTCACCTCAGCTAAATAATGGACAATTCCTTTTTATCATAAAGAATTAAAGCGAAGAAAAAGGAAAGGGCACACAGAAAAATATAATAAGAAAGGAAAAAAGACTGAGAGTGAAAGACGGTTAAATCAAGATTATAATACTTATCATACTGTGGTATATCTACAGGTCCTGCTAGTACAAATATAAAGCATCAATATTTTTTTTATAAAATTTCAATTTTCTTTTTAACCAATATTTTATTATTTCAAGTGAGACTTAATGCTGATTTGTATCGCTTTTCAGTAAATGAGGATTAAAGGGGACCATCTAGGCCAGACACTGTGTGTGGTAAACTCTAAGGTTGTTTAATTGCCCCTTGAAGTTTTTTTTTAGAGGAGTATATCTGTATTAACTGTTAAAAAGTAGGGATAATAATATAAAATCTATTTAATAGTCACCGGATGGAGTCAAATACTTTTATTTAATTATTTTTTTATTGCTAATAAGCAGATATTGGTGGCATATCTGACCGCCTGTTTAATCCGTCACTTTTTGAAATGATCTTTCTTTTGATCTTGAGAGGGTTAAAATACATTTTTTGAATTACTTTCTAATATTGAGGATAGCCGATAAATAAATACGTTCGCCATTGAAGAGGGCAGAGCAAAAAATACCCACATATGTTGAGCATCGGATCAATTAATATATATATATATATATATATATATATATATATTATATATATATATATATATATTCGCGATTAAAATTCTTTGAACAAAGTTATATAAACAAGACCTTTTTGATAGGGCAGAGGGTTTTTTTGATTATCAAAGTAGTCAGGGGAGACAGACTTTTTGGGTTGCCAAATAGTGTGGGACAACTAGCCCCCCCCCTCTCTCTCTCTCTCTCTCTCCAACTGTCCCTATCGGCCATTACTTCTGGCAGGTCTTCGGCCCGGGAGATTCAAAAATTATCCGCTCGCTTGTTTTATGGAAGCCGAGCTTATTGTAGATGATTTGATAGACAGAATCATGATTAATCTACAGAGAAGAAGCTACCGCATCGATGATAACTTATCGGTTAGCCAAAAGTATCTCTCGAGTTTGCTGAATTTTCTCATCAGTGTTGGATGTTGATGGGCGTCCTGTCTTCTTGCGTCGCGTTTGTCCGGCCACTTTTACATTTCTCTCTCTACTCATACACACTTCTACGCGGTAATACACTGTCCTCGTTTTGGGCAAAAAAGTCTCCGATGAATTTCAGCCCCTGACACTTCTTCTGATCAGAGAAATTGTCTCCTCACTTCTTTGGTGCCTACACTGGAAATACATCATGCAAAATGGCGCGATTTGGCTAAAATGTTGATCCAGTGATCACAACAGCGCCAACTATAAGTACGCACTTGCAGAACGCAGTGTTACAATAATAAATATATGTTATGGTGAAAGTTTGGATATTTTTTTACTATACCTCATAGATTTATACTGGTCAGCATAGACTATTTCCCCACAGTTTCTCTGAATGTTTGAGATGAGGCTTGATGATTAGTATTATCTGCATTATTCGTTATAAAAAAAACAATATGAGTCTAGGTAAAAAAAATCATAACTAACTCGACTCGTCAAAATTCCACAAGGGTTGATAGATACGATTGCCAACTACTCTTCTGTGACGTTTTGCCTGTATCTTCTCATAGTTTTCCTTATTCTTTTTATTCACCGTTATTCCTATTAGATAGGTCTATTTTAATGTAATACAAACATGAAGTTAAAAAAAAGAAAATAATAAGAATCAGATGTGCCTAGATAACACATACGCATACAAATAAACAAACGAACTACCGCTTTATAATTAAAGAAAAAAGGGTGGGCCAAACCTGGAATGATAATTAGACATTGTTGGACAGACGCACATATATAAACACACACTTGAACACACACGCACTAACTCACACATACACACACTCAGAGAATTTGGAAGTTATAGGACACAGAATTAAATGGACAATACCTAGCAGCGCACCCCAGAGCTTCAGAAATCTTTTGAGGAGGAGATCTTTATCTCGAAATATTAAGAAATATTAAGAATAGACCAAAGGTTAACAAACAACATAATAGTTGTTTTATTTTTCTTTACACTTGCATTGTGATAGCCTTCAAAACCAACCACCAAAAATAGCTTTCAAAACCAACCACCAAAACAAATATTAATTAGTTTTATATGCGACAAAGTGATAAATAATGTATTTTCTAAAGCGGATTTCGAACGTATTTCTTTTTTTTTAATGTTAATCCTACGTGTGATATGACATATTGCATAAACACAAACCTAAATAATCAATAAATAAACATTTGATATTCATATAAACAGAAGAAATCAATATGAAGCGGTGAATATTATGTAAATATATAATCCCTGTAAACGTTTTTCATAAAATGTGGAAGATAATGATACGATTTGTTAGGAAACATCATACAATTTCCGTGGCGCAGTGGCCTACCTACTGGACTGCGACATCGAAGTAAGCGTGTTCGAACTCCAGTAATGCTATTACGTTAATTTTTTTACTAATACCCTTGGGAAGAGTACATTCTCGCCCCCAGCTATGGGTTGAATAATATCACTACTGTTCTATTGTTCTTGATTTGGCAGTAAATAACCCATGAAGGTTGATATGATATTTGAACAATCAAAATAGATATCATAACCTATTACTTAAGAAAGGATACCATTTCGTAAATTTATGTATATACTCCCCATATATATAATATATATATATATATATATATATATATATATATATATAAAAGTGAGAAAAAGTGAAATTAATCCTACAGATATTGGAAGAAAAATATATATACTTTCCTATGGATGAAATTTATTATTGTTATTTGTCAACACGTGTTTCGAGCAAACTTTTGTAAAATACGCTATATATATATATATATATATATATATATATATATATACGATGTGAGTAAAAAAGTAATGCCATTTTGTTTAGGACAGATATAATTACCAACAAAGGAACATGTATCATACATCAAAATGAAGCCGGTCCTCTGTGGATAACATCCATACTTCACCATATAGTCACCGTTTCTCTCAATTCGAATGTTCCATCTTGGAATGAGAGCATGTATCCCTGCCTAGACCTGTTCAAAAATCAACTTTTTCCTTTTTTCATACACTCCTGCTGAAACGCCTCAACCTCTTCCTAGGACTGTTCTATACACCCATGTGGATGACATCTGCACTTGCTGTAGATGCTCCTGCAAGTGATCTGTAGTTCCTGAAGGACATGATGAAGTTCAAGAGAACAGATCTAGATATTGCTCCGGCAGTGCTACAAAAACTTGAAAACCACAGGTACCTGACACAGGAGGTTGTGCCGTTCGCTCTCTTCGGTAGCAGACTCAGTGACAAAGAGAAGCTGCCAAGCTTCATGCCACGGAGAAGCCAAATAGCTTCAGACAAGGGAAACCTGTGTTCCTTCAGGTTACAGCCAAGACGATTCTGGCTGATCTGGTTGGTTCAGAGTGTCATCTTCTGCTTGACACCCTTGGCATTGAGTCTGACTGTAGCAACATGTCCAAGGAGCGATGACTACAGCAAGGCCCTGGAATATGTCAGCAATGTAAAAGTAGTAAATGGCATCGCTGAGCGGGGAGTCAAGATGATGAGTGATTTTGCAAACATCATTACCACAGATTCTCAGCAAAGAGAGTATCTTCTTCAAGCTGTGGAATACAACCATGAGCGATTTGATCGTTTCAAGAAGCAATCTCTGAACATATGACTGTGAAGTGTCCTTCTGACATGGACAATAGACTTTTCTGCCACTTGAAAATAATTTTTATGGTCTTTGTCACACATTTTCTGATGTCAAGATTGGAATATTTATGAAATTTTGATATTTTTCAGAATATGATATGTCTTTCTTTTCTTGAATATTTACGTGGATTGTTTTTACAGAAAGGGTATTACAAAAGCTTCAATTTGATACCCATTTTGTTGTTCTATCCCGATTGTAACAAAAGTTTCAGGTGAAAAACTGTCTGACAGAAGGCAGAATTTTGCACTTTTCTACTATCGCGGGCTTAATATCTTGAGGTCCAATGAGGCAAAGGTTCCTGACATTTTACCTCAAAATGGTTGTGATTTTCGGCTTTTCCGGGTCAAAAGGCATGGGAAACTGTGCAGGAGGGTATGAAAAAAGGACAAAGTTGATTTTTGAACAGGTCTAATCCCTGCCCCGTAAAATTCTGTTGACTGTTTTTAAGTAAAAAAAAAAAGTAAAGTCGTGGAGGTGACCTAAAGTCGGTCTCAGCCAATCAGTGAGGGATTATATCCCCTTTTCACTAGCGCTGAGGTGCAGCGCCACACCTAGTATTAGCTCCTTACTTTACCGCACAGATCCCTGTGATACTCATACGCTGAGTTGGCGACCGGTACCGAACTAGGAACCTTGTGGTTTCTAGCCGAACACTCTACCAAGTCATCCACAGACACGTGCTTCAGCGTTTCACACCTCTTCCGTGTTGCTAAACACAACAACTATCCCTGGCTAGGACCGAACTCCGACTGACTTTTTGACAATCTGATTTCTTAAACCCTTATATATATATATATAATATATATATATATATATAAATCTAATGAGTCAGATAAACCTACTAAAAGTTTCGCCTAATGCTCTTCAGGGCTAAGATCCGACTAAAGATACTTGTAGCAAACGTATTAATATATAGTACCTACCACCATAATTCAAATAAATTAGCATAAACCAAAACGACCAAATAGAAAAATAGAAAACAAAAACACTAATAAATCTATTATTTTATTATATTTTATTTATTTTTTTAAATATTTTTAAAATTAAATTTGAATCTACTCTTTCAGTTCTAATGTATACCCTAAATAACACTATTATTCCATATTACAAACAGGTACCACGTCGCTATCGTTACCCCACCCCCAATTGAAACCCAGCACGCCGACGGCAGTCTACATCTCTGCCTGTAGTTATACGGTTTATCGTTGCGACTTAAACTAGAGAGACGGTTTTTGTTTGGCGAACCTCGACATCCCGAAACCTATCATGGGAGAAGCAGCAAATGAATTGGGGATCGGGCATGGCTCATGTTGCTGGCACATAAACCAATACACCTTTCCACTCTTGCTACCAAACCTATATATATATATATATATATATATATATATATATATATATATTATATATATATATACAGATGGTATATTTCACAAAATGTAATATCATTTGTGATTTACTGGGTGTTTCAGAAGATTTTATACTATTTTGTATTTTAACAATTTGACGACCAATTCTCGTTCAGATGATCTCAAATTTTAACACCATGTGTAAAAACAACTCCAAATTTTATCTTTAATGAGTAAACGCCTTTTATGTTCCGATGAATGGCATTTATCTGAAAAGAAAAGAAAAATGAAACAATAAACCTAGACTTTTGAACAGATTATTGGTTAAGTGACCGGTTGGTTAACGTTGCTTAATAGGGTCTTAACCCTTGTGGTCAATTTGATGCTAAATCTTTTTTTGTTTGTGTGTTTGAGTGTTTTTGTATCTATAATGTTTTAGCGAATATGTTGTTGTTGAATATTTTTGTTTGGTTTGGTTTAAAAAAAAAACTGGTAGAAATTAGTATTATTTGGATTATTCGGACTATTGTCCTCATCTTTATTGTTATCTATGCAACGTTTCGGCTGATATGCCCTCCGATCTTCTTCAGGTATTTCTTGTTGGACTCGGGAGCCTTCTCGAACTCGGGAACCTTCTCTTCGAACTCGGAATAACAATAAAGAGGAGGACAATAGTCCGAATAATCCAAATAATACTAATTATCAAGCCTCATCTAAAAAATTCAGAGAAATAGTGTAGATAACAATAAAGATGAGGACAATAGTCCGAATAATCCAAATAATACTAATTATCAAGCCTCATCTAAAAAAATCAGAGAAATAGTGTAGATAACAATAAAGATGAGGACAATAGTCCGAATAATCCAAATAATACTAATTATCAAGCCTCATCTAAAAAATTCAGAGAAATAGTGTAGATAACCATAACGATGAGGACAATAGTCCGAATAATCCAAATAATACTAATTATCAAGCCTCATCTCATATTTAGAGAAATGCTAGAAATGATTTTCATTAATTTTATGTGCATTAATGAATTTCTATCATTAATGAGGACTTCATCCTCAGCCACTGACTTCTAGCACCGATATGATGAAATGTTAGGGTGTTAATCATAAGAGAAATTTGAAGAATACGACCGGGGCAATCATGTAGGTGCTAGGGCTTGACAGGATCAGAGTATTGATTAGATAGAGCCTCTCGGACAGCATATTTAACCCAAGTAAGAACCGAAAGAGTACTCCACACTCCCTAAAATTTGGACCTCACCACTAGAGACAGTTTAACGTTATACCTAGGGCACGGGGGCACTGGTGAGGGCTTGATATGAAGAGTTGGTTGCTCGTTTCAGGCCACTTTAACTCACGTCTAACTCAATTATTTGTCGACGTGAGGTGTTAGTGCCGGATAAAAAGCCCCCCAGCCACCATAATAGTATCGGGTGTCATCCAAGGCTAAACAGGTGGCATAATTGAGGGAATCTTATGCTTTTGAAGAGGTACAGTCGGTGTATCATCGCAGTCCCTGCCTTGAGGGCTTTACATGGACAGCTTATTGGTCAGATCGGGCCTTTCCAGCCATCCTTTTAGCTAGAGTAATGGTCGAAACAGTGTGTTGCCTGTAACTGGACCCCTTAGTGCCCGGGTCACAGACTTCTCATCCGCCACAATTGACAGTACAGGGCTCCGTCCATGGCAAACAGGTGGGGCAATTGGGGGAATCTTACGTTTCTGCATAGGTACAGTAGGTGCATTCTACTATCACTGCCGCCAGGGCTTTACATGAACAGCCTATTGATCGGGTCGGGCCTTTCCAACCACCCGTCTAGCTCAAGTAATGGTCGAAGTGAGGTATTGCCTGTCACCGGAACCCTTAGTGCCCGGGTCACAACCTTCTCAGCCGCCACAATCCACAGTAAGGGACGCCATCTATGCACAGAAGTTGGTACCATCGAGGGAATCTTACGTTTTTGCAGAGGTACAGTCAATGCATTCTACCACTCCTACCGTTATGGTAGAGATTCATTGTATCAATAATTGTTGAAACTTTCTGTGCTTTTCTCTTGTGGTACTCTAACTGGCAAATCAGTTCTTGTGTTGTGTTATAAGATGCATCAGGAATTTTTTTTTCATTTAACATACGGATATGAGCAATCATATTAAATTCTTTTTTTTTTTTTTAGGTTTGGTTTGTTAGATTGTACTTTTCTATTTACTGATTTTGATTATCTATTAACATGGAGGGTGACAGACACACAACAATGGGAATAACATCGCTGAAAAATCTCCCATCACTTAACTTTGCAAGTAACACCGAAGATTGGATTTCAACCAAACAGATTTCAATATTTCCATTTTACGTGTGAAATCCACTCTGGTCTCAGGTGTGTCTGTCTAAATATGAATATCCAACCGGATTTATTAATGCCGCCTTTCTTCTTTTCTCTCTTTAAGAGAGAGAGACAGACAGACAGAGAGAGACAGACGCGTGGTGCAATTGTAACCGTTGAAGGAAAGGGACATAGCCTGACGAGTTCAAATCCTGGATGAGGCTGCTAGCATTTCATATTGAGCTGATAACCCTGGGAAATTACTAGGAAAGACTTTCTGGTCTCAAATGAGTCTATCTTTATATAAATATCCAAGTATTTTAAACACAACCGGATTTCATTTTGGAGTTATACGTCGATACGTGCATACCAAAATCTCTCATTTGTATATATAGATATATCTGTGTGGGAGTGTGTGTGTGTGAGAGAGAGAGGGGGAGAGGAAGAGAGAGAGAGGGAGGGAGAGTGAGAGAGAGAGAGAGTCGCGTGGTGCAATTGTTACCGTATTATAAATGGACGGCGAGACGAGTTCAAATCTTGATGAGACTGTTTGCATTTCACATTGCGCTGATATCCTTGGGAAAGGCATGAATCCAACTATTCTCTCTCCACCTATGAACAAAATTAAAATTAAATAGGGATCTTTAACCTCTTCAACGAGTGAAATCCTCTCTAATCTCAAATGAGTCTGTCTTTATATGAATATCCAAGTATTTCAAACACAACCAGATTTCTGTCTGAGAGAGAGAGAGAGAGAAAGAGAGAGAGAGAGAGAGAGAGAGAGAGAGAGAGAGAGAGAGGGTGTCTCGGACTATTTATATAGGGTTGTCTGGGGACAGCAGAGTGATTACTGAGACTTTAGCACTCTGTTGCGAGTTACGATATGTCTGGCGTGTAGTCTAAGGGTTAGAGTCATAGGAAATGGACTCGTCGACTCGAGTTCAATTCCTTGACGAAGCTGTTTGAACTTCATAGCGCTAATACCCTTGGGAAAGGAATGAATCCAATTCTCCTTCCAGCTTTCAGAAATTCCGCAGTGGGGATGAGAGTCTTGAAAATGAAGAAGGTAGAGGACGGACATGCAGTCTTGACAATGAACAATTGCAGGCAGTTGTAGAGCCAAAAAAGTGGATTCTTTACGACAACCGTCGTAAAGGATCCACTTTACGTCACAAGTGATTATTCGGTCAAGAAAGAGGTCATTGGTGTTACGCAAACTGAGCATCGAGCACACTTCAAACTGCCTAAATTTTTGGTGCTCATTGAGCTTATGAAGAACCCATTGTTCATTGTCAAGACTGCATGTCCATCCTCTGCCTTATTCATTTTCAAGACTCTCATCTCCACTGCGGAATTTCTGGAACCACCTTCGTACAGTCCGATCACTTGTGGATTCATCTCCCCATGCTTTGTTGATATTGGCAGCAGTTGCGGAGGCATTGTGCCCAAGCTTGAACTCCTGCAACATAAGAAGGCGATGGTCATGTTTTAGGAATGTTCATCTTTGAAGGCTCCTATTTTTCAAAAATACTTTCTATCTGAAAATAAATAAAATTTTATTTTTGAGCACACATTAATCATTATATATGCAAAAATTAAACTGAAATAAACAACAAATTCTATGTTAAAATGACATTTCAAAACCGAGCATTTCAATCGGCCATCATTTTTGCAACAACCTAATATATATATATATATATCATCATCATCATGTCGCGCAATTTGCACGGATATCCATGACGGTCTCTCGCCAACCCTCCCTATCACTCATCGATTCTGGGAGCTCCTCCGCGCAGCATCCAGTATCTTTACATAGTTGGTCAATGTAGGTTCTGGCTGGGCGGCCTACGTTAGCATGTCCATGTGTTGGCCTCCACAGTAATACGTCGCTTACGAGCTCATCCCTACTTCTCCAGCAGTGCCCCGCATGCCTAGCCCTCCTTACTCGTATGGTTTGTGATATGGGAGGCAGGTGGTCATACAGCTGCTTCTTTGTTGGGTGCTGTTTCCACGACTTATTCAGGACTGCTCGCAGCATTCTTGTGAAACTCCCATTTTCAAGGCGCTTCGTTAGGGTCCAGGTGGTACAGCCATACAGCAGTACCGATATGACCACAGCCTGGAAGAATCGTCTCTTTAGTTTGTCAGGGAGGTCGGATTTCCATACGACTGATAGTTTATTGGTGGCCAACCATGCCTTTCCTATTCTTGTGTTAACATCGCTTTCTGTGGATGAGATATTACTACCTAGGTATGTGAATTTTCCCACTAGTTTAAGAGGCCTACCGTCTAGTGTGGAGATGTCTCCTTGCTTTTTGAAGCTCATGAACTCGGTTTTATCAGAGTTCACATAGAGGCCGACATTTTTTGCTGCCTTCTCCAGGCTGTGTAGTAGTGCCTCAGCTTGTGTCGGTGTATCTGCAAGAAGTGCGAGGTCGTCAGCATAGTCTACATCTGTGACCAGTTTGTGCGGATATCGCCTGCTTCTTGCCTTTTTTAGTGTGAAACCTTTTTCTTTTATGGTATCTAATGAAGTTCGGAGTACATAGCCTAGAGAAATAATGAATATATATGGAGCCAAAGTATCTCCCTGTAGGACCCCAGCAGCAATGTCAAAGAAATCTGTGTCTCCATCAGGCGAGCGTACCATCGCTTTAGTGTCTTTGTAGAGCATCATTATGGCGGCAACAGTTTCTTTGGGGAGACCATACGCTAGTAGTATTTGTTCCATTTTCCCTCTGTGTATGGAATCAAATGCCTTAGAGAAATCTACGAATAGTAGCGTTGCCTCCAGATTTTTTGCTCGAACCCCTTCTATAATTCGTCGTATAGTCAGGATTTGTGAGGTTGTGGATCTATTTTTGCGGAAACCGTTTTGGTTTTTCCTAAGGATTTTCTCGATTTCGGGTTGGATGCGGTTTAGAAGAAGGGCATTATATATCTTAGCTGCAATAGCAGTAAGAGTTATGCCTCTGTAATTTTTAGCGATTCCCAGGTCTCCCCTTTTTTGGAAATGGGAGGATGCATCCTTTCGTCCATTTATCTATTCTATTTTGTCTATATACAGCATTGCATAGCCTAAGCAGTATGTCATTGAACTTTCTGGTCTTCCATACCTCTGGGGGTATTTCATCGAGACCTGCTGCTTTTCTACCTTTTAGTTTCTTTAAGACTTCGTCGAGTTCTTCTGTTGTAAAATCTCCCAGTTTTATGTCTAGCTGTCTATCTATGATTTTTTGGGTGTTATTTTCTATGATTTTAGGTGGGTTCCCCAGTAGTTTCTGGAAATGGTCTTTCCATTTCTGTAGTCTATCTTTCTGGCTGGTTGCCTTTAGCTTTGATCTAGAGGTACTTTTCCTACCACTAATATAATTTACAATTTTCCACGCTAATCGCGACTGTCTGTCTTCCACTGAGTGTCTGATGTTATTTATTTGTGTTTGTATATATTCTGTTTGTTCTTTTTTGTATGTTTTAGTTAGTTCTATCTGGGCTTTCCTGAGGCTATGTAGATTGGTGCTAGTTGGATTTGTTTTATTATGTTGGGCTGCTTTTTTTATATCATTTCTTTTTTCTCTAACTACTTCTGTCTCCCAAGGAACGGTGTGTTAGATCTTAGTTTGGTTGGTACGCACTCAGCTGCTGCTTCTAGGTGAGCACTGACAAAGTTTTCGTATTTTCTCGTTTTGAGAGACATTCAGTTGTCTCCTGGAGGATATCAAATTTATTTCTTACTGTGACAGCGTAGCGGTTGCATATATCGCTGTTGGCAAGTGCTGACCATTGGTACCGTGTAGATTTACTAGTTTGCCTTTTATTCTACGCAAGCGTAATCGTAATTTCGCAGTGACCATTCTGTGGTCGGAGGATACTCCTTCAAAAGAGGAATATGCCTCGCAGTTCATTGCACTATTTATTCATTTCTTGTTTATTAGGATGTAGTCAAGTTGTGCTTTTGTGTTATTTGGATGTGTGTATGTCCATAGTTTGCCCTTCCGTTTTTGGAATTTAGTGTTTAAACAAACGAGTCTGTTCTCAAGGGAGAACTCGGCTAGGAGATCGCCGTTTCTGTTTGAGGTGTTGTGTAATCTTAATCTATTGTTTTCAGTTTTTCCTATCTGTGCATTCATGTCTCCCCCAATGATCAGTATATTATGTTTGGGGGGTGTCTGCATAGCGAGGATAATCTATTGTAGAATGTTTCTATATCTGTTTCTTTGCTGGCATTTGTGGGGCTGTAGCACGATACTACAGTCATGCAAGGATTGCCATTAAACGTAGCACTCGTGATTCTT
Source organism: Doryteuthis pealeii (assembly GCA_023376005.1). NCBI lineage: Eukaryota > Metazoa > Mollusca > Cephalopoda > Myopsida > Loliginidae > Doryteuthis > Doryteuthis pealeii. The sequence continues at coordinate 63,961,227 of CM042156.1, forward strand.
GGTTGGATTTTTTCTATGCTATTAAGGGATTTTAGTGCCCGAGGACTGAGTAGCATTGCTACACCTCCTATACTGGCATTGACGGAATTTGTCCATGCAGATGCTGACACGAGTGTCCACCCATTCCCAGATTTATGGTATTTTAATTCTACATCCCTATGGTCAAATCTGTGTTCTTGCACACATATGATGTCTATATCTTTTTCGGCTGCAGACGCCGTGAGCTCGGGGAGTTGGCTTGTTGATCTTAGTGTTCTAACGTTGAATGTTGCTATCTTGAGTGTTTTTTTACATCTGACTAAATTTGTATTGAGTTTGGGCTCTATATCTGTCTTAGTAGTTATTGTCGCCAAGTCAGTATTTTTGGTGTAATGTATGTCTTGTTTGTAAGTGTTGGGAGTGATATATTTTGTATGTGTGGTGAAAGTGGAGCTTCGTTGGTTATATATCGAAGACCGGGCCGGAGCTAGAGCCTCAGCAGAACGCTTGCATTTTGTGTGAGCAGGGAGTATGTTGTAGTATGATTCGACTTTGTGAATAGTCATGGGTTTTGGTTGGGTCGAGGTCATAGATATCTATCGGTAGCTGTTTGGTTAATTCATCAATAGGCGCTGGTCTTAGAGATGAGGAGCAGTAGTTACCTCACTGAACTGGTCGATCCTGGCCGTTGACCCATTCAGGGTTCCTCCGCCCAGCATCTTTTGATACACACCGTTGACCTATTTAGGTTCTTCCGCCGTGTCCCACATCCACCATGCTGCTACCCATGGTTTGGTTTTACAGGCCTATGTGGCATATAAGGGAAGGAGGGAGAGAGAGTGCCAGAAGGAAGGAGAGAGATTGCCAGAAGGAAGGAGAGAGAGACAGACGGGGAGGTAAATAGGGGGAAGTCTATATAGTAGGTAAGTTTTAACTTAGTATAAGTCCACATGTCCCATCCTAGGTTATCGTTTAAAGGAGTGGAGCGTGGAAGGGTTTTAATTTTATCTATTTATATACAGAGGGGAGAGAGAAATAAAGGGCAAGAAAGTCAGCGGGAGGGCATTGGGTTTCTGCGAGCTACCTTTTGATACCGGACACCGACACAAGTTTTTACTTATATTATCATGTTAAAAGCAATTGGTCAAATATTAGAATAAGCAGTTGAAAATATACATACGAAACAAAATTAATCTGATAATACAGCTTTAAAATTAATTTAACACAATTAAATAATATATATATATTATATATATATATATATATATATATATATAAAGGAGATATTTTGGTATGTACGTGTCGACGTATAAGTTCCAAGTTGAGGTCACTCAAATTTAAAATCTTGCATACACATTAATATTCTTCTTACTAAGAAACACGCCAAATTTGGTTATTGATTTTTACTAATTAAGGATGTAATTAATTAATTAAACCAAAATCACTCAATTTGCGGAACTGTCCGTATACCAGCCCCATGCTGATAATGAAATATTGTCTATGCCTGCTTATTGTTACAGTCGGAATTTATCGCATATTTATAGTCCAATCTTTAATAATTTTTATATCGTTAGAAAGAAAAGAAAATACTCCTTCTAAATATTTAGATTGTGTGAGTTTTTATCAATTGAATTATTTTTTTACAGTGAGTTAAGAAATTTAAAAAAATGGCTTCGGATATCCACGCTGCCTGTGATTATTGCGATACAAGCAGTGCAGTCTATGTCAGTCCGCTCGGAATCTCTCGCCTATTTATGATCTAATCTTTAAAATATTTATATCTTTAGAAATAAGATGAAATAGTCTTTTTGAATATGTAATTTGTATGTGTTTTTATAGATTAGATTATTTTTTTACAGCGAGTTAAAAAAAAAAAACTACTACGTATAGCCGATAAATAGCCGATAATACGAATAAGGTTTTTCTTCCAGACTTAATTTGTGCATATTCTTAAATTGTACACTCATTCTAATGTAAATTTTGTAATGCAAAAAAATTGTAGAAAAATTAAAATTTACACTTTACGGCTACATTATTTTTTTTAAATTATAATAAAAATACAATGTAGTTGTATAAATTATATGAAGAAGTTTAAGTTAACATTTCGTATATGAACAAAACAGTGTTTGAAATGTTAAATTGAGCTTAAACATAAAATAAAAATGATTCTAATGTACGTAACTTTAATGAGAAATTTTTTTATTTAATTTATCATAATTCTAATGATAAATAAATAGGCAGATTTTTTTTAAAATTAAGTCACCACTTTTTTTTCTCTCTCTTTTTTTTTTTTAAATTTTTTTTTTTACTAAAACTATCAAAAATGGTCTTTCGAACTTATCTCGGCTGAACTTGAAAAAAGGTCGGAAATTAGGGGGACCCAGAAAAAATAGAACCCACAAAATTTGTAATAAAACTGTTTTTTAACAAGGGGGGTTTAGGTTAGGGTTGGGGTTTAGGGTTAGTTTAATAGGAAAATAAATAAATAATTTGGGTTCTATTTTTTCTGGGTCACTTATATACAGGGTGACCCAGAAAAAACAGAGCACACACATTTTGTAATAAAACTTAATTTTGACTAGAGGGGTTTAGGGGATAGTGTTTGGGTTAGGGTTGGGGTTTAGAGTTAGTTTAATGGGAAAATAAATAATTTGGGTTCTGTTTTTTTCTGGGTCACTTATATACAGGGTGACCCAGAAAAAATAGAACACACACATTTTGTAATAAAAACTTAATTTTAACTAGAGGGGTTTAGGGGATAGTGTTTGGGTTAGGGTTGGGGTTTAGAGTTAGTTTAATGGGAAAAATAAATAATTTGGGTTCTGTTTTTTCTTTTTTTTTGGTCAACCTAATTTTCCGACCGTTTTTCAAGTTCAGCCCTTATCTCGAGATTTCTTTTAATCATTTATTAACATTTTTTTTTAACTTTAGAAGTTACTTTAATTCATTCATATTAGTGTCGTCTCAAATATAACATATATTTCGACCGTTAATTCATTTGACAATTCTCGGCAATTTTTTTTTAATTTGATAAATAATTATCTCTTATTAGTTACCACCAATTTTCCCTGTGAAATTTACCCCACACCTATATTTAACACAATGAAACTTGCATAAGAATTAATATTATCTTGAAAAATTTTTTTCAATTCGAAAGAACAAACATTAAACAAACTGCTGATGATTTTTTTTTTAATTTTCAGCTCACAGAAATAATATAAATTATGATTAAAAGACAATGTTTTCATTTTTGCATGTATACATTTTAACAACTGAAATTTTACGTAGCCAAAAACAACTTGCGACAAGAGGATTTTTAAAAATATACTATGAAAAATCAATTAATTGTCCGATTTTCACGAAAATATATTAGGGGAAATATTTTTTACGACTACCCCAATACCATATTTTATTTTATGAGATATTAAAAACCGAATCGAAATTGGGTATATCTATCTCTTATTTTCTCCCCACTCACTCTTTGGTGTTCCTATTTTTTTTTTAGTCCGGGCATGGACCAGGTATTTTAGCTAGTATATATATATATATATATATATATATATATATATATATGTGTGTGTGTGTGTGTGTGTGTGTGTGTGTGTGTGTGTGTGTGAAGTAAACAAAGTGTTTGATATGGCCTTAGCGACACTTTTTTTGAAAATTAATTAATTGATAATTAATGAATTTTACGTAGCCAAAAACAACTTACGACTTACGATGCCTAGGGCATATCTGTTCAAATGTAAGGCTAAACAAATCGAGAAAAAGTCAATCTATGTATGTACATTTCGGCCTATTATGTCTCATCAGCAGAGCTATAGACAGGAATACTGCTCTGTGTGTGATTCGAACCCTAACTGTCAGGCTGACAGTCGGGGATTCTAACCATTATACTAGCTTTTTTCACAGATTTTGATATAATGCTTTTTCATTTGACAAATATGAAAAATAGATGGAAATTAATCCGACAGTATGAATCTGGAATTTTAAACCTTGAAGACTTTCATCTTTACCTCTACGGACTTAACACCACATGTAAATTTTGGAACTCTTAACATCTTTCTTCAAATTACACTGTGGACTTGTATACATTTTTAACAGCTGAAATATATACTATACTATTTTGATACCCACTTTAAATTTTTTATATATTTTTACAACAAACTCTTTTGAGTTTTATTATAAACTATAATGCTTCTGGTTTTTAAAAATTAAAAGTAGAATTTATTTTATTTTTTTAAATTTAAAATAAAATTTATTTTAATTTTTTTTTTTGGAAACGGAACATGCATTTTTCAAAATTTTCAGCGTTTGAACTTCAGCGTTCGTTTTTTGTAAACAGTCTTTTTAACGGATATCTTTCTTCCCATCTATGTCGCTCTTTGATGAAGACCAACTTATCGATTTGGTCGAAACAGATCTGTCAGCAATCACATAACAAACATCATATGTTTTTTCAAAATGTTAAATTTCATACTGTCGGATTAATTTCCATCTATTTTTCATATATTATATATATATATATATATATATATATATATATATATATATATATAATTAGTAATACATATACTATATACTATATATATTATATAATATAGTATATATATATATATATATAATATATAATATATATATATATATATATATATATATATATATATATATATATATAATCTTATTATAATGGAGATTGTAGGTTTGTCTGTCTGTACCGAACTATATTACTATACAAGTCACAATTCCCTTTGTTATTTACATTACATTTACTATGATTTTATTTTTTATTTATACCTCAATTATTAATAAAATTGTTTTACATTATTAATACTGTTGACCAAATCTACATACTAATAACATACAATTGCATTTATATATACAACAGAATAGCGGTTTACAGTATGAATGGGAAGGCCAATTTGCATATTGATCTTAAAAAATTGATTTTAATAAATATGCTTAGTATTATTGATTTCTAATTGTTTGGTTTTATCTTATTGAATATGAGCAAAAATCTCTTCAATAAATCTTAAAAGAAATCCCTTAACAAGAAGAAATAACTAATATTATTCTTTACTTCCTATTTTAACTAAACAGTTTAATTAGGAAAATTTACCAATGAAAGACGGGAGTAACGGAAAATGATGGAAGAGTTCGTTTCAAAGTTGTTCTATTTTTCAATCATACCCCCTCTGTTCCAAATCTTTTTATCTACATTCTTATTCAGTTTAATTAGCCTTTCTATTCTTTGTTGGGGTACCAAGTTTCTTGGTACAATGTGATTCTAGGCTGGTCCTATTCCTTACAAGTAGTTTGTTGCCTAGTTCAGGTTCCGTATGAGAGCTCAATGTTTAATTATTATAAACAGAGCAAAATTATTTGTGAATAAAAAGGCCTTAAATACCATGGGTATTGTAATTATGGACCATTTCCACTCGTGGGTATCTGGGGCCCACAGAGCTTCTTCAGACCACGTATATCTTTTATTTAGACCGGCACATGGCCAAATTCATTTTACATTTATACAATTCTTCCCGCATCAAGGGGCGATATTAGTGTATTTTTCTTTTCAAGTGTCTTTTTGATAGGTGGAAACTTTGTTTTCCTGATTTCTTCCGTTTACGTGGCGGTATTTTTGTCTGTCTATTTATGTCTAGTGGTTGATTCTTTAGTTGAATACTTTATCAATGTCCCACAGAGTTCTACTCTTTTAATCTGCCCTATTTTGACCCTGATGCCCTTCCTTTCTAAGTAGGTCAAGTGGGGTACGGGGAATATATGCCTTCTCTCTAAGTGGGTGGGTGTTTCTAAGTTTACTCTATTAGTAGCTTTAATCTATTTCATTATTTGTTTATTATCTGCCACTAAGAGTATGTCTCTTAGCGTAAGTCATACGTTACCTTTCTCCCTTTTACCTAGGGAGAATTATAAGTTTCCCTTATGTTCACCGTTCTAAATTGTTTCAAGCCTTTAATCTTCATACATTTTATTTGCGTATCTTAGTGTGTCTTAGGTTTAAATATTAAATGTGTGATCTTATCTTATATTTTTAGGTGTATATTTTTATCCCATTACTTAATTTCTACCTTTATTCCGTTATATTAATTTATTATTTTATTATTTATTTATTTCCTTATGTAATATCCTTATCTACATTGCTCCGGTTTTTAATAGTTTTAAGTGTCTCTTTTTATTATTATTTACCTATTTCGTGGGACTTCATTTATGTAAAAGTATAATCATAATTCTACTCACTTTTATGTATTCATTTTTTCCTTATTTTTCCTTTATTCTATCGAGATGGGTCCTAGTAGTACCTTTATGTGTATGTTTATCTTATTCTTATATTTTAAATTAGTTTCTGTGTCTGCATCTAGTTACTATTTCTTCTCGTTGATTTAGGAGTTTGTCTCTATCTTTAAATTTTATAATTTGTATTTTTTCTTCCAGACATAGGTTGCACCTTCCACTCCAACTTCTCGGTGTTGTCGATTTTTTTAGAAATTTCCACTCAATTTGTGGGTTTAGTCCTTTCTCCTTTAGTCTCCAGAAGATTTTCGACAATGCAGTTTGGTTCCTTAGGGACTCTTGCGTAAATGAATGCCTGTGGTTGTACAGTCTTTGCTTCCAGACAAAACAAATCTATATCGGAATATCCGCGGGAAACTGTCTTTCTGTGAAAAAAATAAATTATTATTTGTATTTTTGAAGACAATTACAATGCGTATATCGTATAAAATTCGACAATTATTGAAAATAATCAGGACAAGCAAACTTGGTGAATAACGTGTGTTACGTGTGGAACACCGTACATCTGGTTCAACCTTATTAGGTCTCATCAGCACTGTATACCTACGATCTCCCTCCGACAGATATCGAACCGGAGAACCCAGCACGTAAATGTTTACGTGTGTTAATCTACATATATATATATATATATATATGTGTGTGTGTGTGTGTGTGTGTGTGTGTGTGTGAACATTAACACTCGTAAACATTTACTTTCACACTTGCCTACTAGTTTATTTGACGTTAGTTATTCAACGATTAAAAATAATACTAGATTATTATTTCAAAATAATACTAGAGTAGAAAATTATCTACGATGACATTGTAATTTTAATTTTATAATTCGAAAACCCACAGAACGAGCGATTGCTTATTTCCATCTATGATGTGACTGATTCTCCGGATTGAGAGCCCGGGTCATGTATGTGAAGTTAGGAATAGACTCCCTCGCTGATGACTTTAGGCCACTCCGACGACTTTTTATACCTAATCCAATGATATCATTTCTTGCGCGCTATTCTGTATTAGAACCATAAAGTTATATGCATAATTAAATAAACATCCCTAGGAAAAATGCGGTCACGACGGATGATGGAACAGCAAGATAACGACCGGTAGCATTGACCGACCGAGAAAAGACGAGGCTTGTTCAACAATAGAAGGCGTTTCTTCTGTCTGTCTTTACAGACACTTGAAAGTGAGACAAACGTGAAGATAACGAGGTGAAATAAATTAATTCAAAGCGATAAACTGAAACGACACAAATTAAAAAAAAGATCATTTAAACGATTATTGGTTTTAAAACGTAATCTTCCAAATGAAATTCACTAAAATAGTTTAGGTTGATTGTAGCTTATTTATTTCATGGCATATCAAATTCTTATGGGTTATTTAATGCCGAAATTGGATTTATTTGGCAAGAAGGATAGAGTCCGAAGTAAAAAGAAAAAAAGATAAAGGGTGTAGGGAAGAGAGAAGTGATGTTCTGGTTTAATTTGGGTTCGGTTTTTATTTTAACGGCAAATCAACTCGCTGTGTCGAAACTGGATAAAACAGTGTGAGAAAAATAAAGATATTTCATGGCGAAAGTACGGATGAGTTTTTATTCTCCCTGTCGGAGCTTAACATGTTTTATACTTAATACAGTTATATTGTTCAAAATAATTCGAATAATCTTCACAAACGTGCATTTGATCTATAGATGGGTCCCTAACAGGTACTACAACTCAGGTCAGAATGGACTTTGGGTTAATGGCAATGAAGGGGTACTCCAATCACCCCGATCTCTAGAACGGGATAATCACCATCAGATACAGCGTAGTGATATACCCAGGGGATCCTACCCCTCTGCAGGGGATGTAGCTGTTGAAATATTTTGTTTATAAGCCGTGCTGCAATCCACAACTTAAATTTAAACGAGATCATGCGATTTAAACCTCAGCCAATCAACAACCCAAATACCTGGTTGGTTAACTACTTAATCGACCTATATTGACAGATGTCCATTTGCAGAACCTGCAAGACTGAGAACACTAAGGAGCAACCAAATGGTTCTTCACTAAGTATCTTGCTCTGCCTGACACAAAGGATCTCCGCTGGACAGCGCTCTTGTCCTTGGTTCTAAAGGATGGCCCCAAAATCATAACAGTAGCCAGTGTATTTTATACCCCTACTTGCTAGTTCCGACGTTCAAGACCCTTCTTTGAGCTCTACCTCTTACTAACTGACTTGCCCTTGTGAAATCTTAACAACTTTAGTGTTACCGTTTATCGCACCTACCACGAGAGTGTTCTTAGTGTACTGATGGAGGTGGGAAGGCAACTACTTCATTACAGATGTCACTCAGAAATGTGGTTTTCTTTTAGTTAAAATAAATAAGTGTTACTTTCAGAGCTCCCATCGAAAATTATGGCGAACATTCCATCGCCACAAATTTATTAAATGCAATTTTTCCAGTTAATTCTTTTACTAAATCGGTGATACCGTACAAGTGATAATAGGTTATTTCTCCAAAGGAGCGAACTTTTACAAAGATGGTGCGAGATAGCTATGGCTAGATGCGATGATAAACCAGTAACGTCAAACGTTCGCGCCTCTTTTCTAATGCGAGTCTTAGTGAATTGCAACTGAACATTGCGCACGAAACCGATGACTGGCCATGATAACTGTCGGCTTTTCAATCAGTCGAATCGTTAAACTGAACTTCAAGTACGTTATCTTGATAAGCCGTTTCTGAACAGCGGCGACTAATTTCTTTTTTGTATTTTGGTATTTATATAGTTTTAACTAACGTAGCCATACTGGCTGAACTCGAGAGTGCTGTCTGAAGAATCATGATTTACTAGTGTGGGTGGTTTTACGGCATGGCGAAACTTGTTGAGTTATTCTTTTTTTTTCTTTACTTTTTTTTTTTTGAGTGGCGGGTATTTTACGGCATGTCAACCCTTGTTGGATTATTTTAGGACGTTTTGTTTTATTCATGCATGAAATTATTTTTTTAAACTAATTTTTGTTAACTTCTTTTCTTCTATTTAATTCATACATGAGACTTTAACAGGTGCTACCACTCCAGTTCAGGGTGGATCTAGGAGTTATGTCGATGAAGTGATACTCCACACTCTCCAGAGCTCTAGAACTTTAACCTCAATGATCAAGAATAGTAAGATAGGCCTAAACTGTGGATTCTAAGGCCGTTCTCCAAGCCATATAAGCAAATCTGGCGAGAGCACTTGGAGAGTATCAGGAGAGGTCGACATCTTACAGTCCAGTGTAGTTTGTCCTTTCACAAGTTTGGCAAAAGCATTTGTAGCTGCCGAATTGAGCCTTACATTCCCGGAATATTACCTGCTCTTTCGGTGGGGCTGTAGAATACTCCGACTGTACCTCTACAGAGGGGTAAAATCCCCCAATGGCCGTGGCTTGCGACCCTCGATGCTTAAGGACGGATTATGTTGGCCGAGCAGTCTATGACATTCAATACTCTTCTTTGTCATTTACTTAGGTTAGACGGGGTTCGGAATATCCCCATCCGATCAATCGACAGATCATGCCAAACCCTAGCACCTATATGATTGTCCCAACCCTATTGCTCTTATAGCAAACCCCAACGCTTTTTATCATATATGTGCTAGAGGGCGGTGGTTGAGGGTCTTAGGGTCGTGGTTCTGACGTTAAACTGCAGCTACCAGTGAAGTTTCAATTCTGGAGTTGTGGGGAGGGTGGAGTACCTCTTTATCGCCATTGTTCCCAGGTCCACGCCGATTTGTTAAGGTCCTTTGTACGTGTTAAATAGAAAAATGTGTTTAAAAGATATGAAAGTAAAAGAATGAATCAAACAAAATATCTTCGGATTAAAATAACCCAACATGTTTTTGTTGTATATTGATAAACTGTTGATTTTTGGATGGTTAGTGAAGTGTTAGATTTTGAATGGAAAGTCGTTTGAATTCAAAATCCATAGAGGTAGATGATTGACATTCGATAACATCGAGTTGACCACAACTTCCCGCTGCTAGGAAACGGTGAGAACGGAAGCTGATTTTAGGTTAGTTAAGCGATAGAAGCCATTATGTACATCATCACCGCTTCGACTCCACTGCTGCTGAGAAGTCTGGTTCAATATTTTTTTAAAATGATCCCATAAAATATAAGCTTCTTGTTGTCTATATGAACTAAATAGCAGCCTTTGTGAACCCGCTTCTACAGAACCAGACCAGTTAGAAGAAATGTAGATAACACAACCAAGAAAGGCCAGTTAAAAGAAATGAAGAAACAGTCTACAGAAATAAGGTACCAACCGAGCTACTCAAGTAAAAAAGACATAAGTGGGATACATATACGAATACCTCTCATAACTTTCCTAAAAATTTCTCTCTCTCCCCCTCTCTCTCTCTCTCTCTCTCTCTCTCTCTCTCTCTCTCTCTCTCCACACTCACTCCCTCTCTCATAGTATATACTCAAAAGGTATACATATTGATATTTGGTATTTGCAAATAACTATGCTATAAACATCAAAAGTAAATTTTTACTTAACTTAATTCATATTTTTTTTAAATCATCCGTAAAAATAACAATTAACCCTTCGCCTACTTTAAATCACGCACAGCAGCCCTCCCACCACTGCGATCCTATCATAAGTCGCTGGCAGCGGCTCAGGCACGTTTAATGATTACACTTGAAAATCAATATGTGAACACCGCTGACATCTTTTGTTTTGTCTGTGAACCAACACTGAAACGGGATCCTTTTGCAATAACGATCCAGTTGGATGAAATCTGATCGGCAAAGAGTTAAAAAGCAGTCGGTTGTTCAAATTAGAAAATGTACAACTTAATTTATAAGTATCACCACCATCATCATCATCATCATCATCATCATCCTCATCATCAAGGCCTCAAGGCAAGCACGGATGCCTTCGACTCTCTCTCACCACCCGTCCCTATCACCCGCCGATTTAGCAAGTCCTCTAAATGACATCCACTGTCCACACATAGATGAAGTTTTGCTGGTCAGCCAGCACTGGTGTGTCCAGTTCTGTAATGGCTAGCAAGTTTGACTAGCAAACTATGACTAGTGAGTTCGAGCCTCACTGGTTGCCCCTTTCATTCGGCTTTGTGCCACATCGAAGCAAAGCTTAGTTAATAACTGTGTATAGTATACAACATAATGATATACCGTAAAATTCAACCAACCGAAATATTGCAAATCTTTTGACTCACTCTGGTTATTACCCACAGCATTTCTATTGCTCCTCAGAGATATTCTTTATTTGATTATCGTCTTCAATTCTTAATATGAATCTGTTTTCATTGGTGGACAAGATTTCTATTGAATTAATATCAGGATAGACTGATAATTTTGAAACGTTCTTTTGACAAAGTAGGACAATGAACAGATTTTCAGAATGTAAAGAAATATTTATCTTGCATTAATATAGTCTTTAGATTCAAGTTTCCTGTGTGCAAATTATGGCTGTCAAAAATCATATTGTCAAATTTACAATAACCATGTGCAATTTAAACTTGACGCCACAATTAACTTTGAAGGGATCTATAATTTTACTGTCTATAATACTCTGGAAATCAGATAAAATAAAAGTTCATATGTTTTAATCAGGACCGGTGGGACACGTGGACTGACCGTGGTGGGATAATTTAACCATTGCAATGTTTTATATGTATACTTAAAAGCTATTGTAAAATAGGTCAATTTGTAAAATGTATCATATTCTTGTAAAGTTTTTAAATGCCATCCTTGGCCAGTTGAAAAGGGCCTTAAGAAATTCCTGTGTTATGGAATCCTTTGGTAAGCGTATAAGTCCTATCCAACGTACTGGTAAAGGTCCAGTGATTTAATCCAATGTCCGTCGTCCAAGAATGCCTCAATAATTATGACCAGTAAGGTCGGTTTAAGTATTGTATCAACCTCAGACTACTGCCAGTGATTGGCCAAGAGTTAGATCACATGATTCTGGCGGAGTCTATAAGTAGGAGCGAGCATTCATCACACACCTTATATCCAGAATTTCTCAACACTCTTTCCCTTTCCCACCGCCTCACTCTCTTTCTTTCTTTCTTTCTTTCTTTCTTCTTTCTTTTCTTCTATTTTTCTTCCTTAGAGATGTTTATACCGATACACTCACAAAAAGAAAATTTTATTTGAAATGTACAGATTCTTAATAAATGAAATCGATAATTTCTACATTAAAAGATTCAATAAATAAAATAAAGAATAATTCATAAATTTCTTCTCGTGAAGTTTGCCACTATGAGCCCGAGTCGAAAAGACAGTCCATGGAATGGACAAACACTGACTCTCCAGTAAGGAAAATGTACCGGGCACAGCGGTCAGTAAATAAAATCATGCTGACAGTCTTCTGAAACATGAAATAACCAATCACTATTGATTTTATTGAAAATGTTACAACTGTAAACAGCGCTTCCTATTGACAACTTCTTAGGCAAAATTCACATTATTTATTGATTAAATCTTGTAGAATCCATCCGTACCCATAATCTATACGTATATAAAGGGCAGTTGAGTGTATATGTATGTCCGAAACTTCGAAAATAAAACTATTAACGACAAAGTAAATATATATACACATTAAATATCACCAGGGCTTGGTTTTTGAGCAAAAATAATAGATTTGATTTATATTCGTGAAGATAATTAAAAAATAAAATTTAAATAATAGCAGCATGGATTTTTTTAATTTACCAATTTAGATAGTAGACATTAACATTTCTTTTCAGAGTAGCTGGTTCAATGCAAGGTCTATTTTTAATTTTTTTTTTTTTTTTTTTTTTTTGTTACATAGGCATTTAAATGGGGCATTCTACTAGGATTCAACTCACGATTCAGTAATAATGGATTTGCAGGACTAACCTTAAAAAATCCATCTCTACCCAGGCGACGCCGGGTAGCCGATGCTAGTATTTATATAACTCCCCCTCTCTCTCTCTCTCTCTCTCTCTCTCTCTCTCTCTCTCTCTCTCTCTCTCTCTCTCTTTGCCGATGTTGTATTTTACTATTTTCCTATTTGTAACTACCTTCTCTTGATTTAATACTAAACTGGAATATATATTCGTTATTCACTTGGGACTTGATACAAATCATTTGTGATGTGAATGTTACTAAAACATTTTCCCAAGTTTATTCTCTACATTCCCATTTAATGTGTCACTTCTTTAAATTCTCTTTCCGACACATACAAACACACATGCATACACACACAAACCAACTATAGCTAAATGATAGGGCAGACTAGGCTCTTTTCGCATTGCTATGTCAGCCAGTCTAAGAAATGAGAAGTTGGGAATTTAAACAAACAAGGCTGGAAATATTAAAAGTTGTAACCGCACAGCCATTAGCAAAAGAAAGTTGATAGACTAATGGAATCTCAAAGGACCAAATTTGATATGTCTATTAATAATGGAGATTCGCTTCCGGTTTTTGGCTGTAACAAAAATTACGTCACTGCCTACGTCACATTACCCAAAATCGTCATGACATAGAATAAATACACTCAAAATTTAAACATGCAACATTAGACAGTCTTCATTGTTTTTTAAAACAAGTTTTACTAAATACATGACTGGTAGTATAAATCTATATATAAGTAAAGTAAAGTCGTCGGGCGGCCTAAAGTCGGTATAAATACATGACTGGTATTATATATCTATATATAGTTTGTTTTATTTTAATACATATTTAAAGTTTACATTTCAAATTGTTTTATTTTTTAATCGAATAAACAATCTGTCCCCCAAAAAGATAAATTTATTATGATGTTTATGTTGATGTTTAAGCGTTTCGGTTTATGTAAAACATTTTTCATGACAATATGATAAAAAATAAAAGAGGAGAGAAAAAAAGAAAGAACAGCTTTTTTCTCCACATACATTTCCAACTTCAGTCATTCAAAATCATCCGTGATCTTTTCAATAACAAAAATCTTTTTCTCTTCTCTTTTTATCATATTCTCCTGAAAAAAGATTTGACATAAACCAAAAGGTTTAAACGTCGACATAAACGCTATAATGTATTCATCTTTTTTGGAACATTTTGTTTTTCCTATTTCTATATATTGTTGGATTCACTTCCATATTTTACCCCCAGATAAACTTATATGCATAGGTTCTTACTTAAAGTACTAACAATTATTTCTATTTCATGGGTGACTATCGCTGGATTTAGCAATTACACTGGTTTACAAAAAAAATATTTTTGTCTGAGGCAAGAATGTGAATAGGTGTTTTTTACTAATGTGGGTGTGCTGAATTCAAATTTATAAACAGTTTTGCTCTATCACCTCTAGTTTTCTGTCTTTTTAGTATATACGGAGTCTCATTTTAGTATATACGGAGTATATACGTGCTTATTTCAACAGCGCGTATTACAGATAAAACAGGATAGATAAAGAACATTGACGGAATAAATATACTTTGATGACACAATGTACACAATTCATAGTACCACAGACAGTTAGAAGTGTGTTTTCTTAGGTGATCTGCTGTATTTTGCCTCCGAGATGTCACGCAAGAGCATCTAGCAGAAGTCTCCCATCATGTCGGGGTTCCACTTGCCTTGGTAGTTGCTCTCCATCTTCGTAATGTCTTGGTGGAATGTTTCTCCGTCCTCATCACTCACTGCTCCAAGGTTTGGAGGGAAGAAGCTGAGGTGGGAATGGAGAACATGAATTTTGAGTGATATTCCATATCCTCATAAGTCTTTAGCAACTTCTCAATACAGGCTTGGTAATTTGGTACGCATGTGTTACCAAGGAAGACACTACATACTACTGGCTGTTGATTGAGACGTGTTGGCTACGCTTAACTGCCAAAATCCGTCTTGATATATAGCTATATATATATATAATGTAATGCTATCACTTACATTTATTGCATAATAACTAAAAAAGGACATAAGTCACACAATATTAGAAATTAACCCTGAATGCATATACGCCTTTATGTACAGATTGTGTACAAAATGTACAGTATGCATATCTAAAAAAAACTAGAGGTGATGAGTAAAAACGGATTTCAAATCTGAATTCAGCACCCCCAAATTAGGTTAAAACAGCTATTTTTGTGCTTGCCTCAATTTCTTTGTAAACCAGTGTTATTTTTGATAATTCCCAAAACATCGCAAAAAATCACGTAAAAAATAAGGTGCAGTAATTAAAACTTCGAAATAAAAAAATCAGGTTTGTGGGCTCGGATTCGGCACGGAATGTTATTAACATTCTCATAGAGTCGGCCCAATTCCAAAATGGTACTATATGTTGGACTACAACTTATAGGAGTAAAACGACAAAATGTGACTCACTAACACAATGATACACTGACATTCGCAATTATTATATTTGATGTGACCGACTTCTTTTTTTATTGTTTCGTAATCACTATTTATCTTTTTCGCAATATTCAACGTTTTATTCCCATGTTTCAATAAAATAGTTTTTTTTTTTTGGAGCTATATTTTTCTTGAGATATATTTGAGATATGTTTGAAAAATAAAATATATATATATATATATATATATATATATATATATATATATATATATATATATATATTAGTATCTGCTTGTTATGTTTATGTTAGTATCTGCTTGTTTAATTAATAGGATAGAAAGTAATTAAACAATCATGAAAAAGATACTAAAATGTGAAACCCGTTCGCGAAAATAAAATAAAACGTTTTTTGAAAGAAAAAAAATTCGAACTATTTTGCAGACCTTCTTTCTTACAATAAATATCAGTCGGTAGATCGTCCACCTTGCAACCACAAGGTTTTTGGTTGGATACCGGCCCTCGCCAAGTCAGAGTCTGAGTAGCACAGGGATCTGTGCGATAAAGTAAGGAAATGATGGTAGGTGTAACGCTCCGCTTCAGACGCAAAAAACAATCTTATTAGTCTAGCGCTAGTGAAAAGGGGATAAACTTCATCGCTGACTGACTGGTACCGATTTTAGGCCACCCCAATGACTTTACTTACTTATATATATATGTCGAATTAAACATAACAGAAGTCACCAGTTTAACGACTTTATTGATGATCTTTTCAAACTTTACTCGGGATATGAACTTCGGTGGACTAATCCACGAATTCCATCCAAATACAAAAAAGTTGCCAGAAAACTTCAAAAGATCACCAATAAAATCGTTAAACAGGAGACATCTGTTTTGTTTAATTCCATATGTATAAATGGAAGAATGCGGCCCAAGTACACACACACACACACACACACACACACACACACACACACACACATATATATATATATATATATATATATATATAAAGATATATATATATATAATATATAATATATATATACATATATATTGTAACTACCTACAACTACCAAATCCTACGCTACTGTTCATTTTCTTTAAAAACGAGACACCACGAAACATATCATCAGTTTCCTACCTGAAGATGGCAAATCGACTTGACGAAAGCGCTCGTAGACACCTATGGTGGACTGCTATACCAGTTCTACCCTGACACCAGAAAGATGGCTAGAAAATTAGAAGGGATCGAACAAAAACTCGTCCGACAAGAATCGTCAGTACAGTTTAACACAACATGTTTAAAAGAAAAAATGTTGCCAAAATACACTTATTTTAATATATATATATATATATATATATATATATATATATATATGTATATATATATATATATATAAAGATTATAATATACATATATATGTGTATGTATATAATGAGTGTTTTAAAAATATTTATATCATTTGGAATGTACAAGATGTTTTTAAAAAGGGATATCATTTCGTAATCTAAAACCAATTTTCATTCAAGTGATTTCAAACTTTAACAACACGTATAGAAACAGCTCAAACTTATATGCGTTATGTTGAAACGCCTTTTCATTTCCAGTGAATGGCAATTTTAAATTTGACATTTAGAAATAAAAAAGCTCACCATAGTAGAGTATTTTCTTTTAAAATATTCCATTGATCTCTACCGTCCATTTATCTCGTTTAAAGAATTTTATATCGCAAATATTTTCATCATAAAAGAATCAGCCGCTACACAACATGGCTTTTTAAAAATCTTTTTTTGCCTTTTTGCTTCTGGGGTTTCACACAACGCTCCCCCACCCCTGACCAAAGAGGTGGCCTTACGAGCAGAAGTCACGTGGTAGGTAGTTGACGATTGATGGCAAGGGTCTGTCTCTGTTTACTGTCAATCCAAAATAGCTGCATATTTACCAACCCCTCCACACGAGTAGGAGGAACACAAGGTCAAACTATATAACAGCTCATTAAAACAGAGTTTTAACAGGATTGGATTCAGAGTTTGTGTGTGTGTGGTGTGTGTGTGTGTGTGTGTGTGTGTGTGTTCTGACTAAATGCTCCAAAAACTGAGCTTTGAGGCAAACTCTATAACAGCTCATTATTTTTCTTTTTTTTATTATTGGGAATTTTTTATGGTGTCTCATTAATATTAATTCTGGATGTACTATTAAAACTATAATCTTAAAAATATTTGTCGTCATCATCATCATCATCATCATCATCATGTCTCCCCGACAGTGCGCATTCTCATTATGTCAACCGTCCCTCTCGGTCATCGCTCCTGGTAGGTCTCTAACGCAGCATCCAGAATCCGTGCAGAGATGATTTATAGACATTTTACCAACCCAACCACAAGAGCAGGATGAGCTGATGATCAATTTCTTAAGCGGATATTTTAATTCAGTTTTCCTTCTCTTAGACTGGTTGCCATACCAAGGGTAAACAGCTACCTTACTATCTACCCATAGCTGGATGGGGAATAATCAGAGGTATGAGCGATAAGGGAAATGCACACAGTCTCCTCCAGGATTTGAACTCATGCGGCAGTGTTCTTTCACGGTAGCCATTATATGATGCACCTCCATATTGCTGTTATACGTGGGGGCTGAAAAAATGAATAGACTAAAAAGTTCATATGATGGCGTGATATCTATTATTGGCGATCTTTCTTACTCCTAGGATACAAACACTTCAACACTCATAGAAAATTGTGTTGACCTCAAGGGTTATTATGTTTTTGTGGGGTGGGGGTAGGGGAGATTACCTAACCCCTTCACACGATCAGGATGCAGCACAAGGTCAATTACAAAGAGGAGTTTAGCAAGTTTCAATTCATAGTTGCCCTTCTCATAGACTGTTGCCATACCGTGATTAGAGAGCCTAAATCTGACTTACATTTTACACATAGTTCCTACAACTGCATCTATTATTATTTTATACAAGTTGAAATAGCTACATAATAATATATGGCACTAATATCCTTGGTAAAGGTATAAATTCAATTATTAGGTTATATTAACTATATAGGGAGGACTAGGCTCTTCAACCTTGGTAAGGCAATTGGTCTAAAAGAAGGAAAACTAAATTCAAACCTGGTAAACTGCGCTTAAAAATTACCTTTTGTCATATCCTGTTTGTGTGGAGGAGTTTTAAATACATACATAATAACAATTATATTTATTTTAGTCGGCAGTGTCACCTATTGTCGGTATCATCCGAGAGAGTCTATCTACTCTTCACTCGCACTATATATATATATATATACAAAAAAAAAAACAAACCTGGTAAACCGCAAAAGAACACCTACACAAGAAGAAAAATGAGGTCACGAACAGCAACCACCCAAACACCACCGATGTGACTACGACAAAAACAGTAAAATCCTACTAGTCAAACTCTCGTTCGGTAGAAGAGAAGCAAGAGTTCTCGAAAATTCACGAAATAAAACGAAACTTAACCTTTAAAACCGAGTTTCTGTTATTCTTAATGCTTCATACTAAAGCCCAAACTATATACATAAACTAAAAAATATATATATATATATATATAAATATGTATATAAATATGTATATATATATATATATATACATATATACATATATATATATATATATATATATATATATATATATATTATATATATATATATATATCGCTTGATTCCGAGCCTCTAAATTATTATTGTCCCTTGTCACAAACTTGTAACTACATTATTCTCAAAAAATATATCAAACATATTAGACTAACATGTTGCCTTTATTTATGCATAACATGAATCTCACATTCAGAATTTGATATCACAAATATAATCATTATGAAAGGAGCTATCAATAACAAACAACATGGCTTCCAAACTGTTTGTTCTTCCTTTTTCTGACGTTGCGATGAAGGACTTACAGCCTCTAATTATTCATAACTCTATCCCTAGCCTCACAGAACTGGCCATGTGAAGAGAAGTCACGATTTAGATGCAGATCGGAGACAAGAGTTTACCCCCTTCGCATTTTGTTTGCAATCATTGCTAAATTGACTCCAACTGGAAACGATCTCCCATCTGAATGCCAAAGGGAAACAGTCTATCACTGGGAATTATGGGAAATGAATACGCGGAATCATTAATGACGTGAATGGTCAGGCGAGCATTAAGTCACGTGCTCCGGGAGATTCGTGACTATGTAATGACTTCCATTACAATAGACATCTCCCCCCCCCCGTCCTCGGGTTAGCTCAGTCGGCAGAGCGCTCGGCTAGAAATCACAAGGTTCCTAGTTCAATACCGGCTCTCGCCAACTCAGCGTATGTGTAGCACAGGGATCGGTAAAGTAAGGAACTGCTGGTAGGTGTGGCGCTCCATACTAGACGCAAAAACAATATCCTTGGTCTAGCGCTAGTAAAAAGGCGATAGACTCCCTCGCTGATTAGCTGATATCGACTTTA
Source organism: Doryteuthis pealeii (assembly GCA_023376005.1). Lineage (NCBI taxonomy): Eukaryota > Metazoa > Mollusca > Cephalopoda > Myopsida > Loliginidae > Doryteuthis > Doryteuthis pealeii. Next base: position 63,981,264 of record CM042156.1, read on the forward strand.
GGCCACCCCAACTACTTTACTTTTTTACCATAGACATTTGAAGGATGAAATTACGTTATAGCATAAAGAGACAAACTTTGTTTGTTTTTGTTTTTTGGCTTTGTTTTTTGTTTCTGTTTTTTGTTTTGTTTTGTTTTCATTACCAATTGATGAGGCTGGTGGCAATCCATAGGTGTTATAAACGCCGGTGATAACGGAATTAAAATAAAAGACGACGTGTTTAATTAAGTTGGTTGTTTTGTTGTATATTATCGTATAAATGCGTTCAGGCCTCCTGCTCTAAAAATCGCTAAGTGGTGTCTGCTGAAAAAACAACCGGCGCTACGAATGGACTCCTTAGCTGTCTGAAATCGTTTTTCCCAAAAAGTTAATGCGATATGAAAGCGATATCACCACCCGCAAATGTTTTCTCGACAAGCAAATGTAAATATTTTAAACCCATCCCCCACTTTCTTTAAAATATTTTTTAGTGGTTTGAAGGCGTTAAAAGTTAGCCACGCCCAGGTTTTTTTATCGATAAGTAAATGTAAATATTTTAGCGCCCCTTTGAAATAGCTTTTTTTTTATTCAAAAAAATTTGACGAATTTATCTTTTCTTTTCTTTTTCGATATTTCCATTTCAATAATTCAAAAACTGTCACGTATTTTTATATAGATACAACCGAGTTAGAACATTAAAAAGAATCAATACAATCAAGTTCAAATAAAAAAATCAATGTATATATATATATATTTTATATATATATATATATATATATATATATATATATGTGTGTGTGTGTGTGTGTGTGTGTGTGTGTGTGTGTGTACACATTGATTTATATATATATATATATATATGTGTGTGTATTTTGGCATCATTTTTTCTTTTGTACAAGTTTTGTTGAACTGTACAGACAATTCTTGTCGGACAAGATTTTGGTTGTTCCTTTCTAATTTTCGGGCCAACTTTTTGGTGTCGGGGTGGAACTGGTGCAACAGTCCACCAAAGGTTTCAAAACGAGCGCTTTCGGCAATACAGTTTGCCATCATCAGGTAGGAAACGACGACCACATTATCACGCAGATTAACACTACACCTATCTGATTCCAGCTCCATTATTCAACACCTTAAAACACATTCATGCCCCCCCTCCACTTACCGCAAAATTCTAACCGAAAATACACGCACACTACATACAGAAAAAAAATAAACAAAAACTTCAAATAATCGAAGCTTAATATATCAAACAAACAAACAAATAACTTAAACAAAATAAACTTTGAAATAAGTCAACATATTCTCATATGCTTATAAGTTTCCGCCTATCCTCATTCCACTATACCCCTCCCCTTCTCACAACTTGTGTCGCCCCTCCCACAAAAAAATTACTACTGCATCGTTCGCTCGATCCACTACCACTCCGACAACCTCCCACTACCAATTGTTATTACCTCCCACTTCTAATTACTTGCTACTACTCGTTCTCGTTAAAGACGAGACACGAAACCATACCATCGTTTCCGAAAGCGCTCGTGTTGAAACCTTTGGTGGACAGTTACACCAGTTCCACCCCGACACCAAAAAAGATGGCCCGAAAATTAGAAAGGATCAACCAAAAACTTGTCCGACAAGAATTGTCTATACAGTTCAACAAAACGTATATATATATATATATATATATATATATATATATATATATATATATATATATATATTTCAGTCCGGTTTCAAATCACGCACAGGGCGGTCTTCCTATCTATGGCTCTGCTGATGAGGCCTAATAGGCCGAAATGTACATACAGAGATGGTTTTTTCTCGATTTGTTTAGCCATACATTTAATAGGCATTCCCGCCTAATTAATTAATTATTAATTAATACATTTTCCAAATTAGGTACAACTCCAATTAAGCACATATTCTCCCAAAAATTGTCGGCAAAAAAGCCATATCTAAACACATCGTGTTTACATACTTGTCATATATATATATATATATATATATATATATATATATATATATATATATATATATATGTGTGTGTGTGTGTGTGTGTGTGTAAGAGAACATTTGACGTCACATTTTAAACCGTCCATTTTTCAGCGTCCTTTCTTCTGATTTCAAATTTTGAACAGATTGATAAACAAGGACTATCGCTTTGCTTTTCTCGTTATTCTGTGATAACATTTTTTTATCACCTTCCTTATACCAACAAATGCCCTGAAAATGATCTAATTAATAGATAGAAACACTGCAGCGTCAGCCAATAAACTTACCACTCAACTTATTTAAACCTGTGTTTTTTTCAATTTTCTTAATATACTACATATACAAGTGTATATATATATATATATATATATATATATATATATATATATATATATATATATATACTAGCTAAAGTACCCGGTCCATGACCGGAAGAAAACACTTTTATGAACACCAGGGAGTTTTCATAAAAATGAAATTAAAAAAACTTCACCGAAAATTTATGTATTACAGTGTTTTTTTAGGGATTTTTTTAAACATTGAAAATATTTTTTTAAATGCAATCCTGAATTTTTGAGTATTTTGAAATAATTAATATCATAATATTGACATTTTTTTAAGGTAGAATTCAGAATTTATGTTTTATTTTTTTTTTACAAAAAAAATATCAATTAAAAAAAAAAGTCATTCAAAATATTATCTTTATAGAAAAATAAAAACGTGGCAGACCTGAACATCTGGACCCCCACCCCATCTAAAAAAAATATTTCCTTAAATGGATTATTATTGATTACACACCAATCTATCAGATTGTAAAAAAAATTCTTAAAAGTTCTTTATTTTTTGAGTTTTCATGGGTGCTCATTTCCTCCTATAAGTTTATAGTAAAACGATCCCTCATATCGGACCGCTCGAACGGAAATCCCTTACGACTCCCGGCAAAGACATACAGGTTTACCGAAATACATATTTAAATATTCTAACCCTAACCGAAATTATTTATTTAATTTCCCATTAAACTAACCTTAAACCCCAACTCCAAACCCTAACCCTAACCCCTAACCCTATCCCCCTAGTTAAAATTAACAGTTTGTGGGTTCTGTTTTTCTGGGTCAACGGTATACAGGGTAACCCAGAAAAAACAGAACTCAAATTATTTTTTTTTTCCCATTAAACTAACCCTAAACCCTAGATCCCCATAGTTAAAATTAACAGTTTTATTACAAAATTTGTGGGTTCTGTTTTTGCTGGGTCGCCTTAATTTTGAATTGATTTAATATAAACTTATACGGGGTATGAGCACCTCTGAAAACTCAAAAAATAGATAACTTAAGAATTTTTTTCTTTTACAAACTGATAGATTATTTATTTATTTTCTCATTAAACTAATCCTAAACCCCACCCCAAACCCCCAAGCTAAAATCAACGTTTTTTCTAGGTCAACGTAATTTTCCGACCGATTTGCAAGTTTAGCCCATCACATAATGATATAGTAAGAAATTTTAATTCAATGATTAACTATATTTTTCAGATAAAATATAAATGACACGATTTGCTAAACTTCAAATTAATATTTGAAAAAGAAAGAAAAAAGGATTAAATAAAGTAATCAAATTTATGTAAAACGATAAATAATCTTTTAAAAAATAACATTATTAATTCAAAACATAGCCGATCGAATATACTATAATAATTATACTATATCATAAATTTGATAACAATTTGAGTTTTCAAGTATTTCCCAGAAATGTATAGGTAATCTAATGGTATTCTACATTAGTATCATGATTTTATTTGTATTTCTAATATTAAAATAAATAAATTAACGCGATTATGAAAAAAAAAAAAAAAGGTTTTGTTTACAATTGACGAACGACGGGAATTTATAAAACAAAGTTGATTTGTCACTAAATGTTTTCGTTTATTTATTAATTAATTCGCTGTCAAAAAATTGTTTCAGAAAAGTTAAGAGAAAGGAAATGTATCCGACGGCATAAGTATAGGTAAAAGGATATGAAAACAACACAATATGCGGCTAAAGAGAAAATATTTTATATCATATTCATAGCTAATATTAAACAATATTTCGATTTATAAAAATCATGTTCAGAGCTTGTTTTTACTCCGGACTCATCGAGAGAGGAAACGAAAATAATTTGAATTCAAAATGAAAACATTGATGTTCCCCAAAAAAAGTTATGCGGTAGTTTCAAATCTAAGCACATCTGCCACGCGTTTCTCGGTCAGCGACAATCATGTATATCTTAATGTAACAGTTTTTGAAAAAGAAGACATATTTAAAATTCGACAATAGAGTAAATACCCCCAAAATGCCATTTTTCAGCCATTATAAGTCTACGTATTTTGATGAAAATTTAAGTTATCGATTTTATCGTTTTTTCTCATGGATTCTGATGCGTAGAATTTACTGATGAGAAAAGTGCTCAATTTGGACTTTTATGAAGCTCTGAAGATGATTATTATAAATCGAAATATTGTTCAATATTAGCTATGAATATATGAAATGTTTTCACTTTAACAGCATATTGTGTTGTTTTCATATCCTTTTATCTATACTTATATATATATATATATATATATATATATATATATATGTGTGTGTGTGTGTGTGTGTGTGTGTGTGTGTGTGTTTGAAATTGAGTGTTTGAAATTCGTTTTTTAAAAATTGAATGACCAACACGAATTAATAAAAGAAAACGTCTTCGGCATAAAATAACCCAACAAGGATTGACATGCCGTAAACCAATGTGGTACCTTGACTTATGAGTGCCCCCAACTTACCATTTTTCCAGGTTACGCGCTGTTATTCGATTTACTGTTGGCTGTGTGTTGTGAATTTGAATTTGAGGTACCAGCGAGATCAGATATGCTTATGTTAACAAGCTTACTAGTAACATTTAAGTTTCCAAATTTATTTCGTCAGAGGAGATATTATTCATAAAATAATAGAAATTAAAACCTACTAGCAAAATAAAAAAACACCCTCTGGGCGATTAAAAATAGATTTTTGAAACATATTGCCTGAGTGGTGGGAGTAAAATATTCAATGTCAGCAAGTTTGTAGCCTAAGTAAGTAAAATCATCAAATTCATTAAAGGATTAAAAATAAAACAATTTGAAATGTAAACTTTAATATGTATAAAAATAAAACAAACTATATATAGATATATAATACCAGTCATGTATTTATTAAAACTTGTTTTAAAAAACAATGAGGACTCTCTAATGTTGCATGTTCAAATTTTCAGTGTATTTATTCTATGTTATGAGGATTTTGGGTAATGTGACATAAGCAGTGACGTAGTTTTTGTTACAGACAAAAACCGGAAGCGAATCTCCATTATTAATAGATTAATACACCTAATACATTACATGTTATATATCTACCAACCACTCCAGACGAGCAGGATGTGACATGAGGTCAATTTCTGAAGCTGAGTTTAACAGATTTGGATTCAAGTTTTCCTTCCTCTAGATGGGTTGCCTAACCAAGATTAAATAACCTATTCGGCCCTACTATTTACCCATAGAAGAAGAAGAGTAGGTGGATGTATATATTTCATAAGAGTATCAGAACTATGTGAAAGGCTAACAGCCACTTCGGTGATTTGAATTCCATTGATGAATCTATTTCCTACGACTCTAACACCTTAAACCACGCGCCTACATTGTATTTGTGCATAAAAATATAAATGTGTATATAAAGGTAGATAAACTTGACCAAACAATTGATCCAACTAATATTTTATCTTTATTAAAAGACTTCATCATCATTCTGAGGAAGGCTTTTATTAAATAAATAATTGATATGATGCATAAGCATCACATTTTATCATCTAATACATCTGATACAGCGGGAAGGACGTCCTTCCTATGTCATATTTGCATCAAACTTTGTGGATCTACAGCAGGTTTTCTGAGTCATTTGAGGGCTCCTGAGAGGAAAGGTTCTGGTGGTGGACTTATAGGATTGGGAGGGACGGCAATGATCTGTAAAGATTATGCTATATGCTATATATATATATATATATATATATATATATATATATATATGTGTGTGTGTGTGCCTATATATATATATATATATATATATATATATATATATATATATATATGAGTGTTTGAAAATGAGTGTTTGAAAAAAGTTTTTAAAAATTGAATACCCAACAAGAATGAATAAAAGAAAACGTCTTCGGCATAAAATGACCCAAGGGTTGACATACGGCGTAAACCAAAGTGGTACCAAAAGTGGTAGATAAACTTGACCAAACAATTGATCCAACTAATATTTTATCTTTATTAAAAGACTTCATCATCATTCTGAGGAGGTCTTTTATTAAATAAATAATTAATAAAAATCGATCAACTGACAGCTCCCAACCCGGAAAACTCGTAAGTTGGGCCACTCGTAAGTCAATTAATATTTCGTCTTCATTTATTAAAAACACTTTATCATTATTAGGATTATAAAGTCCTTTAATAAATAAAGACGAAATATTAATTGAATTTTTTGTGTTGGTCAATTTGCTTTTCTATTTATATATTTTTTCCCATTTTTTCAAAACAGTTGTTTCTTCATTTTATGTGTTTATACAAATACAATGCTATTTTTCTTATTAAAAAAGAATTAACAACAATGAGGGTGTTTTCGGTGGAACGGATTAATGCATTTCAGTTTATTTCAATTGGGAAAATTGATTTGATATACGATTGCAAAGTCTTATAATTATCTTTACTAGCAAAAATATACACCCTCCGGGCGCAAGTTTTTAAGTTTTAATGTAAGTAAGTAAAGACGTCGGGGTGGCCTAAAGTCGGTATCAGCTATTCAGCGAGGGAGTATATCCCCTTTTCACTGGTGCTAGACCGAGGAGATTGATTTTGCATCTGAGGTGGAGTGCCACACCCACCATCAGCTCTTTATTTTACCACACAGATCACACAGATTGGCAAGGGGTGGCATCGAACTAGGAACCTTGAGGTTTCTAGCCGAACGCTCTACCGGCTGTACCTAGAAAGGCTAATGAAATTAAATAAGAATGCTGATAAAACGATTTGAAACAGAGCGAGTATAATAATAGAAATTGAACAAATTTGAATCTAACTCATCCATCACTTTCCATCACCCCCGTCTTTCATTGCTAAATTTTGCTAATTTAACTAAATAGTTAAATTAGGAAGTAAAGAATAAAATTAAAGTTATTACTTCTTGTTAATGGATTTCTTTTAAGATTTATCCCCGAGATTTTTGCTTATATTTCTTGAAATAAAACCAAACAATTAGAAATTAATAATACTAAGCACATATTCATTAAAATCATTTCTTTAAGATCAATATGCAAAATATTCTTCCCGTTAACACTGTAAACCGCAGTTTTGTTGTACATATAAATATACTTGCATTTTATTAGTTTATAGGTATTAATAATGTAAAACAATTTTATTAATAATTTAAGTTTCAAAGGGTTTTATAATTTGCTTGAAGCATTGTGTTTACATTTGTTTGTTGATTGGTTTTGAAGGCTATCACAATGCAAGTGTAAAGAAAAATAAGGTAACTATGGTGTTGTTTGTTAACCTGTAATTCTTTTTGATTAATTCTTAATATTTCGATATAAAAATCTCTTTTACAGAAGATCTGTTGTTAGTGACTGTCCATTTGGTTTTGTCAGGTCTTCCAAATTCTTTGCGTGTGTGTGGGTGGGAGTAGGGGTGTTTGTTTATGTGTGTGTTTGTGTATGTGTGCTTATTTAAATTAAAATAAAAATAAAATCATGGAGAATGTGACGTATATAAAAAGGGAATTGTCACTTTGGTACTGATATAGTTTTGGTTTCAGTCAGACACACAGACAATCTCCATTTAGATTTTTCGTACTGTTTTCCTCATCTTTATTTCTATATTCACAAAATTTCGGCCTTTTTGCCCTCCGGTCTTCTTCAGATGTTTCTTGTCGAACTCGGGAAACTTCTTGTCGAACTCGAGAGCCTTTATTTCGTAATCAGGAGCCTCCACGGAACTTCGAACTGAACTCTTTATTTAATCCATTGGGGTAGATTATTCTCATTCCGTTAGCCATAACCGGTTTCAAGTGTTAAGCTGTGTTAAGTATTCTGTTATGTTGTTCTAATTCTAGTTGCACACATGGTGCAACGTTGTATTTATACATACCACAATAAAGATGAGAGCAACTGTCCGGAATATCAAAATCATTCGGAATTTGGGTTTAGGCAATCCAGCGCTTAAAGTTCCGATACAAAACGCCTAAAACCGCACTTAACTCCGCATTCAAAGCGAGGCCGGTTTTGTTTTTGTTTTTTTTTTCTTTCTTTTTCAGATTCGCAATATGGCTCCCTGCATATTTGAAGAGTTCAGTTTTCTTATTTCGATAGCAGAGCTTTGATTTAATTCCGATTCCATTTCCTTCTGCGCAAATCTATCCATTATTGGCCAATCTTACCGGTAAGAATTTCTTCTGGTAACTCACAAGATTTTTTTTTTCTTTTTCTTTTTTCTTTTTCTTTTTGGTCATTTATTATTTATCTGCATTCTCTATTGACTTCGCTTCGAAGAACATTTGCTAAGACATTATACAGAGATAATCAATAGCTATTAATGCAGTCATAGTTACATAACAACACAACGTTTATAATACGCATAAACTCAGTTGGTAGAGCACCCGCGTAGGAATCGCAAGGTTCCTGGTTCGATACCAATTCCCGTCAACTCGGTGCAAGTAGCATATATTGAATAACCTGTTCTGTGTTGTAGAGTGGGGAGTTAACTGTAGGTATGGTGCTCCACTTCAGCAAATACAATCTCCTCGTCCTAGCGCTAGTGAAAATGGTACAGACTCCCTCGCTATCCGGTTGATACCTACAATAGGCCATTTCACCAAATTTATCTTTTTACTTTATATAGCACATAATTTATGGGGCATCCAGCGAGGTTCAAACTCGTGACAATTGTGGATATACGAAATAACTTTTCTTTTATTCCCTCTCTACCCGGGCGACGCCGGTTAGCCACTTCTAGTAATAAATAAGGACGAAAGAAAAGAAAAATTACGTACACAAAAACTGAACAAAAAAGAAACAATAAAATATTACATGAATAAAAAAATATTTCTAAAAAAAGATAAATATGTCGTAGGTATTTTCATCTTGAGGAATAACATTGTATGTCTTCATTCAGGTGAAAAGTAAAATGCAAATAGTCGAAATATTCAGTAATCGCTTGAATAACTCTAAACACAGGTGCGCATGGGCCTTTTTTCTTCAGTTGTTACAATAAGTAAACTAAAAAGCACTGAATATTTTGCCGTTTCGACAAAGCAAGAACTTAATACTTATATGTTCAACCAATTATTTAGTCTTCGTGATGGGAACTATTTTCTGACTTATATCCACTTCATGAATATTACTTGCAACAAATACTGTAACTTGGAATGCAATTTTCTTTATATATATTTCAATACATCTATATTTATTTATTTCACTTTTCCCTGATATACTCACCCCCTCACTCACCCCACACACCCCGCACACACACACACACACACACACACACACACACACACACACACATATATATATATATATATATATATATATATATATATATTCATTTCAACATATCTATATTTATTTGTTTCAAATTTCCTTTATATATATATATATATATATATATATATATATATATATATGTGTGTGTGTGTGTGTGTGTGTGTGTGTGTGTGTGTGTGTGTGTATTAGGGAAAAATTATATATATATATATCAGGAAAAATTAAAATAAATCCACTGATATGTAAATATATAAAAATATGAAAGAACAAATTATTCAAAGGATGATTTTATTATAGCTAGAAATATTAGTGAACAGTAAAAGTTTTGGTTTGTTTTTTAAACAATCATCAGAGCATTGTTGCTATGGGATTTTGGAACTTTAGAAAAATATTCAACATATTTCAATGGAAAGAAAAAAAGAGTCTAAATGTGTTGCATTTCGTTACTCTTCATAAATCGCCAATACAACAGATGGAGCTCTCTCCAGCGGTCTTTACATATATACATATTAAGAAATTATTCTTACTAACAATATTTTAAGAGCTATTGTTAAATAGTTCAATATGTAAAAAGTACAATATTCTTGATTTAACTCTCTTTCACTCCTTTTTCTTTCTTTCTTTCCTTTTTTTCATCTTTTCATTATGTTCGATTGAAACAGATTAGCATTATCGCTTCTGAACCCTCACCCCTCTCTATCTTGCACCTAGTCTCTTTCTCTCTTATTATATTTTTCTGTGCAGCATGTCTTTCTACTTCCCTTTCTTTCGTTATAATAAAAACGAAATGATCCATTATTTAGCAAAGTTGACGACACTCATAAAAAATAATAACTTGGTGGATAAGCAACATCAGATAATCAGGATTACCATTTTTGCATTTCATCTTGAAGGATTTAGACGACCTTAATTTTAACGAGAGTGTGTAGCAAGAGGATAACGCACGTACTTTTAAGAAACACCAGTAGATTAAATAGCATCCAACCAACCAACAAAACAACAGGAACAGGACCCTCCCCCCGCCCCCAAAAAAGACCAGCTAAAAGAATTTACAATAAATTAGAAAACATACGAGAACACGTTAGCAAATTTATCTTCTATGATTGCACAAAAAAAAGAAGAGAAAATGCATTAGATAAAACATTTTTGCTAAGAAAGAAAATATATACAGTCATGTGGAGAAAAGTAGACAAACACGGGATGTTGTTGAAAATGGATGTTTATTCTAGTTAAAGATGTCGACAATGCAATGTTTCGGTCTGTCAGACCTTCTTCAGGACTTTAGGAATAAAGTTTTTGCGTCAGTGGTGAACATTTTCTTTCCAATGATTTTAGGAGGTCGTGAATAAGGGCAGAGGGTCGGTTGATGGTGTCAGAAGAGGTTGGAGGTGGATTTTCCTTTTCTCTAATAGGGATTGTATCATCGTGGATTCTGATAGTGCCACAGGTGCTAGGTGTTTGGGTTATATGTATGTATGGTGGATGGCATAAGGATTGGAGAACAGGAAAATCCACCTCCAACCTCTTCTGACACCATCAACCTCCCATCCCTTATTCACGACCTCCTTAATTCATTAGAAAGAACATGTTCACCACTGAAGCCAGAACTCTATTCGTAAAGTCCTAAAGAAGGTCTAACAGACCGAAACGTTGCATCGTCGACATCACTACCGACAATAAACATCCATTTTCTGCAATATCCCGTGTTTGTCTACCTTTCTCAACATACTGTGAGATAATCTCTTCATATTTATCCCATATACAGTTATTTATAAAATGCAATACTTGTGTGTGTGTACATATATGTACGTATATATGTATGTATATACATGTGTATGTACATATGTGTGTATATATTTATGTATGTATTGTGTGTACATATATGTGTGTATATATATGTATTTATATACTTGTTTTCTCTAGCGCTAGACCAGGAAGATACATTTTGCGTCTGATGAGGCATACATACCATCAGCTCTCCGCTTTACTACACAAAATCACAGCGTTGGTTCACAAATATTTTTTCGCAACACGTCCCTATCGACCATAGCTCTTGTGTCCACATAGATCTGATTTATGAAAGTTTTTGCAGATCGGCTAACGGTGGAGACGTCGATAAGAGAAGACCATTTATGACTTCGTCTCCTGCAATAAAGCAGCGAAAAGGTGTTCAATACTTAATTGGGTGACCACTTAAGCATCAGCAAGTACTGTAAGCAACCTGAATCCATTGCATTAAATGACCCAAAAATTATGCCATAAAACAAAAACGCCCCCCTCTCTCTCTCTCTCTCTCCTCTCTCTCTCTCTCCCTCTCTCTCTCTCCACCTTCTACTCTTTTTCTGTCATGCTCTATCATCCTCTCTGTCCGTTTCACTAAAGTTAAGCAGCGATTAGTCTGTTTAATATTTAATTGGGTGACCACATAAGTATCAGCAGAATCCTTTTTTTTTTTTTTTTTTTTTCAAAATGACTTGATTCGGCATTAGATAACCTGAAAAGTGTTAATATGCCTTAAAACAAAAATAACCAACGAGAAATAGCGAAATTTGAACAGATTCGAAAAAGGCTTCCAGACTTCATCATCATTTATCATGTCGCGCCAACCATTCCTATCATTAATTGCTCTTTGGGGGTCCTATGCGCAGCATCAAGTATCCGTGCAGAGCTGGTCAATGTAGGTCTTTATCTGGCGTGCTCATGTCCTGGTTTCCTTAGGGGAAGGTCCCTTATGAGTTCGTCCTTGCTTCTCCAGTAGTGTCCAGCATGTCTTGTTAGTCTCACTCGGATGGTTTGTGTGATGAGAGGTCAAGTGGTTATATGGCTGCTTCCTTGTAGGGTGTTGTTTCCATGGTTTGTTTAACATTTTTGTCCAGCTTCCATCTAGCTTATTCTCTAGGTGCTTCGTTAGAGTCCAAGTGGTGCAGCCATACAGTAGCACTGATTCAAGTACAGTTTGAAAGAATTGTCGCTTTAACTTGTCAGAGAGATCGGATTTCCATCTGTCCATGGCGGACTATACTTTACATATGAATATATTAACATCGCTTTCTGTAGATGAGATATAACTCCCTAGGTATGTGAATTGTTCCATCGAGATATTTGTTTAAGATTGCATACAGCATTCTTATACAACTCCCATCTAGCTTATCCTCTAGGCGTTTCAATATGGCCCAAGTGGTTCAGTATCTATGTTACAAGTACATCTTGGAAGAATTGTCGCTTTAATTTGTCTGTGAGATCGTATTTCCATATGACTGATCATCTGTCTATTGCAGACTTTGCGTTCTAACTGATTCTAATAATGAAGTTTTTGAAATAATATATGTACACAGATCACCAAATTTGATTAAAGTAGATGATTATAAACTGCCAGAACAATTGAATGATATAATTTTGCATCAGGTAAATTTCATATTATATTTCATAATATTATAATGGCCGGGGATTTCAGTTTAGTTGATGTAGACTGGATAAACGGATTAGTAATGTCTATTGTAATTTTATTTAGTGAACATTTTAGATTGCAAAACAAATATGTTGATCTGTTTACAACAAAAGAATTGGTTGGTTGGTTGGTTGGTTGGTTGGTTGGATTTTATGGCATGTCAACCTTTGGGTTATTTTATGCTGAAGACGTTTTGTTTTATTCATTCTTGTCGGGTGACTATGATCACAAGGAAAATGATACCCAAATTTATCCAGAGAGTCTGTACGGCACAAATATGTCTGCACTGGTGCCAAGCAATAAATTGATTGGTTGGTTGGTTTGATTTTACGGCATGTCAATCGTTGTTGGGTTATTTTACGCCGAAGATGTTTTGTTTTATTCATTCTTGTTGGGTGATTATTATCACAAGGAAAATAATACCAAAATTTGCTCAAAGTGTTTGTACGAGACATACATGTTTGCAATAGTGCCAACTAACAGGCTTGTTGGTTGGTTTGTTGGTTGGATTTTACGGCATGTCAACCCTTGGGTTATTTTATGCCGAAGACATTTTGTTTTATTAATTCCTTTTGCGTATAAATATAAATATTGATTAGGAATAAAAAAATACGTCTATGAAATAATGGCATGGTGGATGGCCAAACAATGGGGTTCTCATTTTAACAGCTGTGTGTTGGTTGGTTGGTTGATTGATTGGATTTTACGGCATGTCAACCCATAGGCTCATTTCATACCGAAGACATTTTGTTCGATTTATTCTCAATTTTTTAAACACATTTCTAGAACTCATTTTGTTCTATTTAATCCATAGAACCCTAACAGGTACTACCACTTCGGGTCATAGTGGACCTGGGAGTAATAGTGATGAAGGGGTACTAAACATTTCCGAGCTCTATAACTGGAACTACATCATCAGGTAGAGTTTAACGTCATACCCAAGACAATAAGACCCTCGGCCAACGCTTTCTAGCAAATATATATTAAAAAGGGTTGGAACTTGCCATTAGGGTACTAGGGTCAGGATAATGATATAGGTGTTAGGGCTAGACGCGAGCAGCCGATTGATTGGAGGGATTGTATTAGTCTATAGAAGAATATCATCATCATAATCATCGTCATCAAGAAATCACTGTGACAGTAGGGATTCCCATGACTTTCTTGCCATCCATCCCTATCTGTCATCGCCTCTGCCATAGCTCCCACACGGCATCCGGAATCCTATGAACATAAATCCAACCCTCATAAATACGGGAGTATTATGCTGACTGAGTAGTCTGATGCCACTTTCTTCACGCCGTTGGCAATATAGTATTGTGTTAATGTTATAAAGATTCCATTTTATTTTCAACCTCCGTTTGGTTATTTCTCATTTAGTAACCTTTATTATATTACAACATGATGCTAATGTAAAACTTTGTCGGACTTCATTCGACAATATCAAAGAAATCTCTGTCACCATAAGGTGAACAATCTATTTCTTTCGTGTCTATATTTACGGAAGAGCATATGAGGATTTTTTCTTTTTCATCGCACATTTTATCGATTAATCATTACAGTCGTTGAGAATTAGATTATTTTTATGAGCACGAACAGCTGCTGTATCTTATCTATTTTCTTATTAGGTAGAGTCAAAAGTTTCTGAATATGTTGGTAATAAGAGGCACAATTCAGCAGCTTCGAAAGCTCGCCTGATCATCTCCGAGTGCTACGAACCGGATTTGCTTCTGAATACTAACACGAAGAAAAAAGATCTTTTACTTGCACCATTCTTTGAGGAAACAGCATCAAAGATCGTCTATTGAAATGCACTAAAATCCTTGTTTTCACAAAATTTAGCCTAGAAATTGATTAGAAAATTTACCGTTTCGATATTTAAATCAGAAATATTATTTTATTTCATTGAAATGAAACGAATAAAATAGTATGAACAGAATTCAAATTAAAAATGCCTCCCCCAACACCACCGACACCTCTGATATGCTGCTTTTTACCTCATTAATTAAGCTGTAACAGACGATCTTTGATGATATTTCCTCAAACAATGGTGCAAGTAAAATATCTAATTTTTGGTATCAATATTCAGCATACTAACACACAACTTTCGCATAGATGGACAATTTGATATTTAAAAAAAGGAAAAATCAACCTACCCTATTGGAACACACCCTCAGAACGGCCCTGTTAGTTGGGACTATAGTATACGCTGACTGCACCTTCCAGAGGAGTAACCACCAACGGGTCCTCCTGTTAGCCGTTGGTCTAAAACTACGATGCTTAAGGACGGAATCCTGGTGGCTAAGCAGTCCATAACATGCAACACTACACTTTAGCTTTTACTTAGGCTAGACGGGCGTTCGAAAAAGCCATTTCCGATCAATCGGCTGGTCACATTTAGGCCTAGCACCTTTTTCTCGACTGTATTGCTCTCATGGCAAACCTCAAACCCTTTTCATTATATATATATATATATATATATTATATATATATATATATACCAACACCTCCGCACGAGTAGGATGTGACACAAGGTCAATTTCTTAAGCGGAGTTTATCAGGTTTGAATTCAGAGTTTTCCTTCTTCTAGACCGGTTGCCTAACCAAGGTTAAAGAGTCCAGTCTGCCCTACTATATACCCATAGCTGGAGGGAGAGTAGGTTCATACCTTTCCCAAGGGTATTAGCCCTAAGTGAAATGCAATTACCACGTCCAGGATTTGAACTCGAGGCGACGAGTCCATTTCCCATGACTTTAACCATTACACTACGCGCTTCCTTTTTTTTATATATGTGATAGAAGTCGGAGGCAGTGATATGCCTTGGGTATGATGTTAAACTGCATCTCGTAGTGAGATTCCAATTCTGGAGCATTCGGGATTCTGGAGAACTCCTTAATCGCCATTACTCACGGGTCCACTCTGAACCAGAGTTGTAGTAACTTTTGGGCTCCTATATACTGGTTAAATAGATTAAAAATAAGTTTTTAAATGTTTTAAAAGATAGGTTTTAAAAAGATTTAAAAGATGAGTTTTAAAAAGATGTATATACCCAACAATAATGAATAAAACAAAATAACCAAAGGGTTGGCA
>CM042156.1:64002353-64009853 GCA_023376005.1 Doryteuthis pealeii
TGTATTAGTATTATATATTATAATTAATGATATATTATAATACAAAAACGAAAAATGAGAAAAGTTAAAATAACATGTAGGGATGACAAGTCTTTCTGACCACCCTGTACATTCCATACAAAAAAGCACATTTAAACTTCAGAAAATGCTATTTTGATGTTTTAATTTGATCCCCGACAATTTCAAGATACCATATACTGATTTGAAACCTAAAATTAATACATTCCTTCATACAAAATGGCAACAACACTGGAATAACAACATCCACAATAGACTCTTCCTAATCAAACCCACTTTAGGAGGCTGGAGACCAACTTTAAGGAAGTCTAGAAAGGAATATGTCATTGTGTCCCGATTACGCATTGGTCATACAAAACTAACGCACTCCTATATACTCAAACAAAAACAAAAACCACAATGAGGAACATGTCAAAAACCTTTGACAGTTAAACATTTATTCATGGAATGCAGGTTTCTTGCTCACATAAGCAACCGTTATTTTAAAGCAAACAATATGAAAGATCTGTTTGAAAATGTCAACTTGGAGGATATTCTCTCTTTTTTTAGGGAAATAAAATTATACCATAGAATATAGATATGAAACAAACAATACCATACAACATAATCCCCAATAATGCTAACATATTGTTAAAACAAATTATTAAAATGTATAAATATAGATACACGATATGTATAACTTCCTAACCGTTAGGCATGACATAACCCCAGACGTGTTGATATGCCGTTAAAATCAATAAACATAAAAATATACTTATAAAGAATAAGACTGATAAAAAACACATGTATTCCTTCTTACAAAAAAAATAACTTTTGTTTTCCCTAGATGACTAAGAGTAGCAGTCGTCATCATTATCATGAGTACAGTAAAGCTTTGAAAATTCGCTAATGTATCACCTGCCTACATGCGGGTTTGGTAGATAATTAATGAAAACTAGACGATTCCTATTTTATCACATAAACAAGTCCAGAAAACATCTTAAAGACAGGCCCACCTGCAACCAGGTCTTGTATTTTTAAAAAACATTAATCAATAATTTCATTTCAACATTTTAGTTAGTGCTTATATATATATATATATATATATATATATATATATATATATATATATATATAGTGTGTGTGTGTGGGGGGGCACTGTTTCAGCTTTTGCTGGAATGGCGTACCAAAGGCAGTATTATTGGCAGAGTGCTCAATATAAAATAGACCTGTTATATAATATAATAAAATAAATATATAACGGTTATGTGGTTGTGAAAGTTCCTTTGTCACCTAATAAATATATATGTAAAACCTTTATATATTTATTTTATTATATTATATATATATGTGTGTGTGTGTGCGTGTATGTGTGTATTAATATGTGTGTGTGTCTTATTAACCTAATACACGCACGCATATAAATACATATATATATGTATGTATTTATATATGCGTGTGTGTGTGTGTGTGTGTGTGTGTGTGTTAGGTTAATAAGTTATTTAAAAGATGGGAATATATTATTATTATTATTATATATATACAAGGTGTGTCGAAAATGTATCGAGATTTTTTGCACTTTAGACACACTTTATGTTCTGAAAAAGAAATAACGTTCTATTATTTTTTTTCAGAATAACAGGAGTTTCAAAAATGTACTATGTTTAAAGCTGTATTTACCAAGATAGAAATTAAAAATGAATGGAATGTTCCCTTTTTTCAGAATACAAGTTG
The DNA here is from genome assembly GCA_023376005.1 of Doryteuthis pealeii. Lineage (NCBI taxonomy): Eukaryota > Metazoa > Mollusca > Cephalopoda > Myopsida > Loliginidae > Doryteuthis > Doryteuthis pealeii. The sequence goes on from CM042156.1 coordinate 64,004,085, forward strand.
TGTCAAAAAGTACAAAAAATCTTGATAGTTTTTGACACACTTTATATATATATATATATATATATATATATATATATATATATATATATATATATGAAACCCCATGGCAACAGAAACTTACATAACACTGAGGGTAAACCAGGTTGTTGTAAGCGAAGTGGATCCCTTCGCTTTCTTTATACATATCTTTCTCATTCTCTCTATCCCTCTATCTGTCTATCTATGCATAATATATATATATATATATATATATATATATATATGTGTGTGTGTGTGTGTGTGTGTGTGTGTGTGTGCAAAAACACTCTTTTAATACGACTAGTATTGTTAAAAATATTTTAAAACGTCAATAAAAAAATGGAAAATTAACTTTTTAATGTTTTATTTTACGTTTAATATAAATAAAAATTTCAAGTTTATGTGTTATAAAAAAAAAAAAACAAATTTCTCTTACATAAAACCTACATTTTTGCATTTAAAAGTAAGTTCCCGCCATTTCTTAATCTTTGTTGACATATTATCGCATCTTGACGTGTGCACTATTTTTTGTATGGAGGATTATACGTATATGTTTTCAAACAAATAAAATAAAAAATGTCTTCAAACACTGTTTGTTTGAGTTCTACAAAGTATAATTATACTAGCGTCACGGATTTGAACCTATTATCGCTGAAGCGATACAACAACAATACCCAAAAACTAGATTTTTTTTATATCCCTCAGCACCCCCCATTAATAAAAATGACGACAATTTTTAATTATTTTCAATTTTAAAAAAATAAAAACCGAAATATGTTATGTCATTATTTTAGCTAGATACTTTTATACAATATTTTCTTTGATCAATAAATACGATTTTGATATCAGCTAAAGAAAAGAATTTATTTCACAGTTTATAATTTTTTAAAATCCACGAAAAAAAAATAAACAAGTAGACAATAGGAACTTTTAATATAAAATTCTTTAGAAAATAACCTAACAATTTAGAAAAAAAAAAGAAAAAAAGATATATATTTTTTTCTTATTTATGAGATTTAAGTTTCAATGTTATTGATGCCCTATTACCAAAAACGAATTAGTAGCGATTTAGTTTTTTTTACATATGGAACATTAAATTATCTTTCCCATAATGTAAAAATCATTTATATATATAAAAAAAAAGAGGATCTTTGTACGGGGGATCAATGTGCGAAACAAAAACTAACGAAAAAAAATATTAGCCTTTTCAATTTAGTAAGCATTTATTTACAATAAAAGTTCGTCTTTTATTACTGCATATACCGAAAGTTTTATTAAAATCGGATAGCTAGTTTATTAATATGATTTTTAGAAGAATTTCCTGTGATCAACATTTTTTTAGAGCCAGCGATAATGTCACATCCCTATATATATATATATATATATATATATATATATATATATATATATATATATACGGAGTTATATGTAAATAGTTGCACAGGTTAAGCTTTCCAGCTTTGACAGGACAGCCTAATTAAGAAATGGAAAACTCTTAATTAACGTCAACTCACAATTGGTGAAGAAATAGCCAGAAGGCAGTTTAATATTGTATTCATCTCCTGTGGAGATTAATAATTATTATCTCACATTCCATTGCTCGGATCGGAGTAGGTGAGCAGCTGGGTAGCTGGGTCTGTCGTTGGGTTAGCATTCAATCTGTTCTTCTAGAAGTCTAGAACCACTTGATATCTTCTTGGGTGCTTTCTGTCTTTGCTTCCGTTGTTAGTTTTTAATTAACGAACACAAGTCTCGTTGGTATTGTTTTTTTTCAGAGCTCATTTATGTTTCTTTAGCCCAAGTAACATGTATTGGAGTACAGAACCCACTTCCATCTGTCTTCCTCAAACACTCAGCCCAGACTCTCTGTCTCTTCCAAAAACTTCGGCAAGACTTTCCTCTCTCACTCTCTTTTTTCTCTCTTCGCTTACGTTCTCGTCTTGTTTTGTCCAATAAAAAGCCAAGGCATGTGACATCTATGCTATCACTCATATTTCGAACAAATTCCAGATTTATTCCATTATTAAAACTAGTATAAAAAACACACTCTGGGCGGTGTAAAAATTAATTTCTGAACGATAGTGCTTGAGCGGAGTGGGAGTTGAAAGTTCAGCGTTAGAGGGTTTGTATCACAAGTAACAAATATTTTCAAATATATTAAAGGAGTAAAAAAAGAACAATTTGAAATGGAAACTTAGCTCTGACCCCCTCAAATAAAAAATAAATAAATTTGAATATTTTACATATGAGTTGAGCGGGGTAGGAGTTAAAAATTCTATGTTAGAGGGTTTGTATCATAAGGAAGAAAAATTCTCGAATATATTAAAGGAGTAAAAACAAAAAAAGAACAATTTAAAATGGAAACTTAATTCTGTCCCCCTCAAATAAAAGATCAATTTGAATATTTTACATTTAATTTTACACAAAATTATTTGTAAACTTTTGTAAACCTTTTGTTACTGAAAAACGGGCGCGAGTAAAAAAAAAAAAAAAGAAGAATTTTAAAACTGGTTACAGGTTTGTTCTTTATTCCATGTATTCCCGATTTTCGGTATTGTGACGTAAGCAGTGACGTAGTTTTTGTTACAGACAAATCAAGACCGAATCTCCTTTATTAATTTTGCCCACTGTTTACGTCACACTGACTTCCACACACATTATTTTACACGGGCACTTCTGCTAGTATCATCAAATTGGTCGCATTTGAAGTGATGCTATTTAAAAGACTCCTATTTCTTTTCAGTGCGCGGGAAATTGTCAACTATTTTGAGGCTGAATTTATTCTCTAGCAGAAAAGTTTAATGGCTTCCATCTTGAGACGTTTTCCAATCAGAATGTTTTTCCGGTGAAATTTGATTAAAACATTTTCGATCAGACGATAATTCAAAAGAGTGAAATTAAAACGCCGCGTCTCTCTAAATTACGTCCACACTAATTAAACATAAAACAACATAAAAAATACTGTACAATATTTTTCGTCAAAAATATGAAAATATATGAGCGTGGAAGCGTTAACATGCCAAAAATAATCACCACGCAACAAAGATTTATCTTCTCTCGCGAAATAACACATAAACTGGTTCCACGTGGTTAAATTATAATCTAAAAAAAAAACAAAGTGTCTTTTATATTTTACTAACAGCAGCTACCCGGCGTCGCCAGGGTAGAAGGGAATATTTTAAAAAGTTAGCCCCGTAGATCCATTATTACTGAATCGTGAGTTGAATCCTCATGGGATGCCCCATTTAAATCCCTATGTAAAAAATAGACCTTGCATTGATCCAGCTATTCTGAAAAGAAATGTTAATGTCTACTATCTAAAATATTAGATTAAAAAAATCATGCTGTTATCATTTAAATTTTATTTATTAATCATCTTCACGAATATAAATCAGATATCTATTATTTTTGCTCAAAAACCAAGCCCTGCTGATATTTAATGTATATATATATATTTACTTTACCGTTAATTGTTTTGTTTTCGAAGTTTCCTCCGGACATACATATACACACAACTGCCCTTTAAACATGTATAGATAGAATATAAACCTGTTTTTTTGTCTGTTTTTGTTTTTTCCAGAGATCTGAGCAAAGTGATGCCGAAACCCCAAGGCAAACCCAGAGTAAGACCCAGACCTGCCCCAATTCTTGATCTTCCACCAGTCACAAATGTCAACCCCAATTTGCAATCGAGGTCATTCAAGATTCTTCAAGAGAGTTTGGATCGTAAGTATCATTGGAATTTAGTCAAGACATCGGCAGGGCGTAGAATATACTGACTGTGTCCCCCTGAAGAGGAGGGTCAAGACCACTAAAAATGGGGGGTCTTGGTTATGATAATTGAACTCGCTATCTCCTCGTCGCTGAAATGCTGTTGGCAGTAACCCGGGTGTAAACAGTATTGACGCGTACTCAAAATGCTGGTGAATATTGAAGTTCTAAACGGGCAATGCCAGCTGAGAGTAAGAAGCCCGGATGTACATATTAACTGCGTATTTAAGAGCCTGTTCTCCCAGACCGAGTGAGAACGATAGTGGGAGTTTTGCTGTTAAGGAGAGAGTAGTACTTTTGTGAGAGATTGTTGCAGACTAAAGACATTGTCAGTTGGGAGAACATATACATCGGACTTGATTGTGCCCCCCCCCACCGAGTTTATCATTTTATTTCGTTTGTTCGACTTAAGTAAGAGCCAAAGTGGATTGTTGCATGTCATGGACTGCTCAGCCACCAGGATACCACCGTTAAGCATAATGAGTCACCACACACAGCCAACAGGTGACTACAGGTTGTGTTTTGCATCTCTGAACAAGTGCAGTCGGTGAATTCTACAGCCCAACTGACGACAGAATTTTCGAGGTATGTCTGTATCCCATGGCAATCAAATATTAAATTTCTCTGAGGGTAAACCAGGTTGTTGTAAGCGATAAATATGGAAATATACGAAGCTAATCTCATTTTTGTAAGTGGATCTCTTCGCTTTCTCTCTTCATATCTTTCTCTTTCTCTCTCACTCTCTCTTTATATTTTACTCTCCTCTCTTTTCTCTCCCCCCCGCTCTCTCTCTCTCTCTCTCTCTATCTATCTATCTATCTATTTATCTATCTATAAGTCGTCGAGATGGTCTAAAGTCGGTATCAGCCAGAAATTGAGGGAGTCTATGCCCTTTTTCACTAGTGCTAGACAAAGGAGATTGCTTTTTTAGTGTTTGAGGCAGAGCGCCACATCTACAATCAGTTCCTCACTGTACCGCACAGACCCCTATGCAACTGATACGCTTAGTTGGCAAGGGTTGCTATCGATCCAGGAACCTTGAGGTTCCCAGCCGAACACTCTACCGACTGAACTAAACCGGCCCTTAAATCTATCTGTTTATTAATCATCTTCAAGTTAAATCAACTGATCAGGTTTTATTTGTTTTGTTTTTTTGTTTGTTTGGGTTTTTTTTTTGGGGGGGGAGTTAGGGGCTATTTAGACGTTTCTTGTCAACTTCAAATCCTCTAATGAAAAAGAAATCCCAGAGAAATTTTGTAGAATAAAGTTTTTAAAAAAGTTTGTCATTTTATATATCTTATTATAATGGAGATTGTGTGTTTTTCTGTCTGTAACCGAAACTATATTCCTACTCAAGTCACAATTCCCTTAGTTATTTACATCACATACTCCATGATTTTATTTTTATCTAAACCTCAATTATTAATAAAATCGTCTTACATTATTAATACTGTTAACTATGTCTCCATACTGTCAACTTGCAATTATATTTATATATACAACAAAATAGCAGTTTACAGTGTGAACGGGAAGGCTAATTTGCATATTAATATTAAAAATCGAATTTAATAAATATGTGCTTAGTATTATTGATTTCTAACTGTTTGGTTTTATTTTAATGAATATAAGCAAAAATCTCTTCAATGAATTTTAAATGAAATCCATTAACAAGATAAAATAACTGTCATTTTATTCTTTACTTCCTCTTATAACTAAATACTTAAATTAGAAAAAAATAACAATGAAAGACGAGAGTGATGGAACAGTAAGTTTCAGTTGTTACATTTTTTATTATACTCCCTCTGTTTCAAATCTTTTATTATACTCCCTCTGTTTCAAATCTTTTTATCTGTATTCTTATTTAGTTTCATTAGCCTTTCTAATTTAATACAATATTTTATTACATTAAAACTTAAATACTTGCACCCGGAGGGTGCATATATTTGCTAGTGAAAATAATTACTTGATAATAACATTATT
>CM042156.1:64014853-64094853 GCA_023376005.1 Doryteuthis pealeii
CGGACTTCTTAGATTTTACGATTTGTTTAGGCATTCCCGCCTAATTCATTATTAATTAATTAATTTTCAAAATTAGGTACGACTCCAATTAAGCACATATTCTTCCAAAAATTGTCGGCAAAAAGCTATTCCAAACACACCGTGTTTACAACTTATCATATCGTCGTGTAATAAAAGTCACTAGAAGAGGAATATTAACCTACTCTAAACAAATCGTAAAATCTAAGAAGTCCGTTTGGTGTAGCGGTTATGGTACCGGCCTGTCAGCTTGGCAGTCCGGATTCAAATCACGCACAGGGCGGTCTTCCTATCTATAGCTCTGCTGATGAGGCCTAATAGGCCGAAATGTACATACAGAGATTGATTTTTCTCGATTTGTTTAGCCATACATTTAAATAGCCATTCCCGCCTAATTCATTATTAATTAATTAATTTTCAAAATTAGGTACGACTCCAATTAAGCATATATATATATGGTTAGAATTCAGAGTTGAACATTTGAGGTTAAAATTGTCTGTCTTTATGTTTTACACAATGTTGGGAAGAGAATAGATGGATTCCTGCCTTTCCTTAGAATATTAACACGAAGTAAAATGGGAACAGCTTCGTGTAGGTTTTGAACTCGGCTCGCTTAATTACCCTTTTCTAAGACGATACTCGTTATGCTGCAAGCGAGCCTGGTTACCACGTCATTAATATATAGATATATTAAATTTTCATATAGGTCTTTTAAAATATAAATCTGATTAAATATTAATTTCTGTTCGAAAAGGCTTTTCTCAAAATCCAAAAAAAGAGATTAGAAATTGTATTTTCAGTTTTTGTTGTTTTGAGATTTGAATTGAAAGATTATTAATCTTTATTAAAACAAAGTAGAAAATCCTGTCGTTGACAAAATCAAATAAAGATGAGTCGCTACGGATGATTCAATAAAAGGCATGAAATCAAGATTCAAAACAATAAACACGAAGTATATCATTATATGTGAAATAATATGTAGCTGTCTGTATGATGCAGTAGTAATAATTCTCTCTGGATGATATATAGCATGTCCAGCAGTAACTAATTTAGAAGGAGTAACCAGAGATAGGATGATAGTAATATGCTTCGTTTCCCAAGCTCAAAATTTAACGGTTATCCATCGAAGAAAATTCTCGTGTTTCTAGGCACATAACCTGTTAAGTTTTAAAGGGCCACCCCTTAGCCTTAAAGCAGGAGTGCTTGTCCAGTGGAATTGGATCGCTGGTAAAGAGTCCCTCGAGAATGAATCCTTTGGTTCCTCTGGTAAAGAGTTCACAGTTTTGGTAAAGAATCCTTCGATAATGAATCCTTTGGTTCCTCTGGTAAAGAGTTCTCAGTTCTTGGTAAAGAGTCCCTCCCTCACTTGGTAAAGAGTCCCTCGATAATGAATCCTCAGTTCTCGGAAATCCTTTGGTTCCTCTGGTAATCGTATAATTCCTTCCTGAGAAATGGTAAAGGTCCGGTAATCCTATGTCCGTCTTCAGTGAGCGCAATTGTAATTATGACCAGTGGGCGGTTTAAATAGTGTGTCTTTCACGCGGGATGTTTAGTGATTGGCTGCAGGATCAATCACGTGACCTATATCAGAATAATTCGGGCATCCCATCGTGGTGTAATGGTTAGAAAGCTAGACTCGCAGCTCCATTGCAAGTAAATAGTGAGTTCGATCCTCAGTGAATGCCCCAATACTTGCGGCTTTGTGCCAAACTTAAGCTGTGCTTATTTGGGGCACTTCACGTTGTGTAATGGTTAACAAGCTAGATTTGCAGACCATTGTTAGTGAGTTCGATTCTCATTGGCCGCCCCACGCTTCTGGTCTTGTGCCACATCTAAGCTAAGCTTAGTAAATAACTATATCATAATAATTTCAACAGGCTTTGTTCTTATTGAACATGGTAATCTATCTATCTACCTAAAAAGAAATCAATTAAAATAACATTCAAATAAGTGTAAGATTTTTATATTCGTTCTTATTTAGAGTTGTTAGTCTTTCTAATTTAATATAATATTTTATTACATTAAAACTTTAATACTCGGTTTAGAATAAGGAAGACTGGATCTTTATTTTTTATTTTATTTTACAGGTTGTAAGTGGGGTCATAGTTTAAGTTCAGAACATGTATGCCGAATACGGGGTCACCTTTAGGAAAAATTGTAAATTTATAAAAAGTAACTGATACCTCTAAAAGGGTTGGAGTCAAAAAATCTTGCAACACACTTTGGTTAAAAAATGAGACTATCCAAATCGTCCAAGATCCAAAGAAAATGTAAATCCTGATTATCTGGCGTTGCTTATCCACCGAACTCTTATTTCTTATGAGTGTCATCACCTTAGCTAAATAATGGATCTTTCCGTTTTTATTAGAAAGAAAGAAAGAAAGAAAGAAGGGAAAAAGGACATGCAACAGAGAAAAATATAAGAAGAAGAAAGAAAGAAAGAAAGAAAGAATGACGGTATGGGAAAGATATAGATAAGGGAAGTCTGGTACTGTTCGTATTTCAGTAATGTAGGTATTGTTGTTCTTATAGTCAGTAACAAAATAAATAGAATTATTCTAATTAATCATTATTCTAATAACTCTATTGCAATATATTAGATTTCAATATACCACAGTTGAATGTCTTGTCTATCTTTACTAAATATTAGTATGACTTGATTAGTTAAGTTAAAAGTTATCTATATATCTATATATCTATATCTCTCTCTCTCTCTCTCTCTCTCTCTCTATATATATATATATATATATATATATATATATATATATATATATATATATTTCCAAGCCTGAAACATAAGTAACAAACCCAATTTTAAGTGTAAATCCATCTTCCCCAATATATTTACCCATACCCAAATAACATCACCTTCACAAACAATAACAGACAATAAAGACAGCAAGATGAGACTTAGTAAAAAAATAAAAATAAAAAAATGAAAAAATAAAAACTATTTGTTATGTTACTCTACTTCTCCACACACACACACACACACACACATACACACACACACACATACTTAAACCGTCATACGGTTATATTTTTATTTCAGCAAGAGACTCAAAAATGAGACCTAGCCTCATCAGTCTGGTTTTACAAACGGGTTTTTGTTAAATATTGCCTTGTATATAATGTAATTTAGTGATTATTATACATTGAGCTCTTTTTAGGGATTTATAAAAATCCTTGTATGAGTATATATTTTTGAAGCTACAAGAGCATATAGTATGGTTGTACAGTGAGATTTCGATGATCTCAAATAAAATCATCCCTTACTTACCAGTCATTTGGATTATCTTAAACACACACACACACACACACACATATATATATATATATATATATATATATATATATATATTAGTGGAGTCGTACCTAATTTTGAAAATTAATTAATTAATAATGAATTAGGCGGGAATACCTATTAAATGTATGGCTAAACAAATCGAGAAAAATCAATCTCTGTATGTACATTTCGGCCTATTAGGCCTCATCAGCAGAGCTATAGATCGGAAGACCGCCTGTGCGTGATTTGAAAACCGCACTGCCAGGCTGACAGGTCCATAACTCCAAACCAAACGAACTTCTTAGATTTATGAGAGTAGGTTAACATCTTCTAGTGACTTTTATTACACGACGATGTGATAAGTTGTAAACAAGGTTTGTTAGAATGATATTGATTTTTCTCGATTTGTTAGCCATACATTTAATAGTATTACGACTCCAATTAAGCACTTATTCTCCAAAAGATTATCGGCAAAGCCATTCTAAACAAACCTTGTTACAACTTATCACATCGTCGTGTAATAAAAGTCTCTAGAAGTGGAATGTTAACCTACTCTAGAGTTCGTTCGGCCTGTCAGCTTGGCAGTCGGTTTCAAATCACGCACAGGGCGGTCTTCCGATCTATAGCTCTGCTGATGAGGCCTAATGGCCGAAATTACATACAGAGATTGATTTTTCTCGATTTGTTTAGCCATACATTTAATAGGTATTCAATTCATTATTATTAATTAATTTTTTCAAAATTAGGTACGACTCCAATTAAGCACTTATTCTCCAAAAAATTCGGCAAAGCCATTCGGTGGGTACCAAGTTTCTTGGTATAATGGTGATTCTAGCTGGTTGTTTTCTCTAACAGTATGGTGCTGCAAGTTCAGGTCACGTTTTGAGAGCTCAATGTTTAATTCTAATAAACAGAGCAAATTAATTTGTCAAGACTAATGGGGAAAACACATTAGATGAAATGGATAAGGAATGTTTGATTGAAAATAAACACGAGGCTAAAGCTGACAGATATTGACTCCAGCACAAGCAATTTAAGTCGGCGTGACATCAAAAATACGACTAAAGAAAAAATGTAAAAGGAAATTAACACGCCACCATCCCCAAAAGATTATCAAAAGGAAGTGATACCCGATATCGTCCCTGAGGGCGGAGAGAAATCTATAAATGTAAATTCAATTTGGCTATTTACCAGTTTGAATAAAAAAAGAAGTGATTTGACGAAACTCGATGTGCCTCAGATACCCACGAATGGAAATGGTCCATAATCACGATACCCCCGGTATTCAAGGCCTTTATATATATATATATATATATATATATATATATATATATATATATATATATAAATTATATATATATGTATGTATCATGAATAGAGGAATTACATTGATAATTTTATAATTGAATTAAATTACCATGACCAGACAACCTGGCAAACACCATGAGCGACATCCAGAGCACTGGACAGCTGTTTCGACCTCCTTTGGTGTCATCAGCAGTGCATACCATAATCTCCGCCACTAGAGATTGAACCAGTGGACGACAGAGTGAAGAGCGGAAACTCTACACATAGGCCCCCAGCCCACGCCACAAATGGAGAATGCCAAATCATCTAGTCAATGGTAATGGTAATTCAAGCGCAGCCACTTAACTTATATTTGTCCTGACGCCCATCGCAGGATTACAGAGGACAAGGTCACATCCAGGGATAACGACTTATTTTGTAATATATATATATATATATATATATATATATATATATATATATATTCTTTTTCGGGGTACCAAGTTTCTTGGTACAAGGTGATTCTAGGCTGGTCCTATTCTCTAACAGTAGTTTGTTGTAGAGTTCAGGTTCCGTGTGAGAGCTCAATGTTTAATTTTTATAAACAGACCAAATTTCTTTGTGAATAAAAAAGGCATTAAATACCATGGGTATCGTGATTATAGACCATTTCCACTCGGGGGTATCTGAGACCCACCGCGCTTCGTCAGACCACCTTTTAAATAAAATAAAAACGTGGTCTGACGATACCCACGAGTGGAAATGGTCCATAAACACGATGCCCCCGGTATTTAAGAGCCTTTTATCCACACACACACATATATATATATATATATATATATATATATATATATATATATATATATATATGTTACCCTAGTTCCCAAGCTAGATTGTGTTTTATTTGTAGCATATTTATGTCTTACCTTGAGTTCGCAATCATTTTTGGAGTTAAGAGTAAATTGCATATTTCAATTTCAGACGAGAATTTGTGTATTCTTTTGCCTTTGCAGTTTTCGCTAGGTTAAATGCGTCATGAATATTTTACAATCTAAATTTGAACATTCTTACGTAACAACATATTATACAAATCTTATCAAATGTTCAAAATGGCCGTACGCTCTTCACTCAAATATTTATTTTTGAAATTAATTTCAAATATGACCATGTTTATTTCCATATTTTCATTTCCTCACAATTTCGTACATAGTAATTTCGGTAGATTATTTCCAAAACACTAACAATTGGAAATAGAATGGCAGTTGATTGGTAGCTATCATTTTTTCAACGTGACGCAAACATATATGTTGAACAAATCCCGACAAAGAGTTATAACAAACAAACATTATTGTCTAAGCAAAGTCCAACAAAAAATACAACACAGAATGAATGTCCTAAAGAAAATGGGTAATGACTTTTATTTAAAGCCCTCAACTTCCACCAAAGGACAGAAATTAAGTTAGCAGATGATGGCCGTTAGCTGAGGGAAGCAGACGTAGAGTTCCTTCGTTCCAAAGATGCCAGCTTCTCACTGCGGTAGAAAACCCGTTTGAGCTTGGGGATTTTGTAATAAAGAATAGACGTCTAAAAAACAACAATGTCTTGCTTATTTATTACACACGAGAAATAAGCACAGACGCCCCAGCTCAAAAGAAGGAAGCAGCCCAGAAAAGGAAGATGGCCCCGATGAAGTAAGAATACATAGACATTTAAGCACCCATCTCCTCTCCTATCTCTCCTCTCGCCATTTATATACCCAATATGTAAACCCGACAGGATTTTCGTCTGCCAAGCTCCTTACCCTCGCGGCTCTTAGCAGCTGTCAGTCTGGGGTGAACAATTCCCCTACGGGGAATGTTTTTACAATCACCAGAGAACTCAAGTCTGTAAATAGGCAAGTAACAGCTTACGTTAAACGGTGAAATTTCAATCAATGCCCCCCCCCCTATAGTGCTCACACATGGGAGTTCGGAGCATATGTATCAGCCATCCACAGACACATGTTTCGAAGTTTACTTCTTATCATTGCGGCTCGACTTTTTAACAGTTACCTCTAGCCGGGATCGAAACCCGACCGAATATTCGTCTGCCAAGCTCCTTAGTGACCTGGGAAGAAATAAGGAATCACGGATCTTCTTAATTATTCTAAATTATGATTTGCTCATTACGAAATCTGCTGACAAAATATTTTTTTGTTTCGCTTTTTTTTACTACAGCACTCTAGCTCGTTTTGTCTAAATTGAATATAGCTGTCTTTTAACGTGATACTTATAAATGAGGTCAACATTCGATGGTTTTAATTGCTGATAGATTTTTAGAAAATGTTTCTTAGTTTGTACAACAGCAACAACAAAATGTTGCTTCGAGCTGAACGTGGACTCAATCAAGATTGCATTTGGAACTCTTTTGTGTAAAGTAGTGTCATTCCTTAACGACTCTTATCATTCAACTACTTGGATAACACACACACACACACACTCTCTCTCTCTCTCTCTCTCTCTCTCTCTTCTCTCTCTCTCTCTCTCTCTCTCTCTCTCGCTCTCTCTCTCTCTCTCCTCTCTCTCTCTCACACACACACACACACATACACAGATACACACATACACCTACACAAACACTCACATTCTCGTTCTCTCTAGGTCTCCCCGTCCTTCTCTCTCTCTCTCTCTCTCTCTCTCTCTCTCTTCTCTATCTATCTATCGATCTCTATTCTCCCTCGCTCTCTCCCTCACTGTCTTCCTCTCTCTCTCTCACTCACACACACACACACACACACACACACACACACACACACTGTCTTCCTCTCTCTTTCTCTTTCTGTCTTTTTCCAGAGCTCTTGTCAGCAAAAAATAAACTAAACCCCATCACCAATCGAACAAATAACACTAAACGTTAGGCCACTTAATTAATGCTGGTAATTTGATGGCGTCTCAGTTTACTTCGTTTATTCTGAGCCTGTTCACTTGACTTAATGGACTTGTTAAGTCGTTTTTACAAGCAAAAAAAAAAAGGCAAACTTAAAACACAAAACAAAAATCCCACAAAAAAAGAAGAAAAAAGACAAACCCTCGAATGTCCATGCAACTTATAAAAGTTGCATAAACACAAAGTTCATTTACTCATTAGTATTAAACTTATTATTACTAGATTAATTATTTCTAACTACATTATCTATTTTTATGTATTCATTTTTCTTCTATTGTCAATCATCATCACTATCAACCAATGTAATTGCATGTTTTTGTAGCTTTAAGTATAAAACAGCTTTTGCTGAAGACCAGGTTTTTTTTAATCAAAAAGAGCTGATGCGTGATATTTCACTCTATTCTATCTATTTAAGTGACCTCTTCGCCAATGACAGAAATTAACACAGGGTCAACTTTTAATCAAAGATGAAGTGATCGTTGGTAATGGTTTTTGTCTTAGGAAGTGGGATCGGTTATCCTTGTTCAAATCCTGAACGAGGCCTCATACAACTATTCTCCCACCAGCTAGGGGTACATATTAGGGGAAATTGGGCTTTTTAATGATGGTAAGGTAACTGGACTAGTAGAAGGAAAACTCTGAATTTAAACTACTTCTGGACCTGGGGAGAGAGGGATGGGCTCCAACAAATCATTCTTGTCCAAGCGGCCCAATTGAATGAGTTTTGATGGAATAGAACAAGTTCAATTTGAAACTCAGCAAAATCCTAATGGAATAATCAGGTTCAATTTGAAACTAAGTAAATTCATAATCGAATAATCAGGTTCAATTCGCAACAAGCGATGTTTTGTTTGATAATACTTTGAGATTAACTATTTTAATAATTAATTAAAAACGTTTGATTAAACCGTAGTGATACGCAGCTATCAGATAAAATATAAAATAATAAAAATTAAAAGACATCAATATTGGCAACATAAAAATCAGTGGAAAGAATAGCGGAAGATCTTGGGGTTTTTAAAACTACTTCATACAGATGGACTATTGAAGAGGAAAAATTGGTTAGAATATGTTGTCATATATATTGTATAGAAAAACCTTACAAGAATATCAAGTTTACTTTGTAGAAGATATTGAAGCCAATTGTCACTGTATCTTGTTAGACTTGAAACAAATTTTGTTAGAAAAGTTTAATGTTTCCGTTTCTATTGAGGCCAGAAGGTTTCGAACTTGATACTCTCTTATACACACTAGCAAAAGTATGCAGCCCTTGGGCACAAGTATTTGTGTTTTAATGTAACAGAATATTATATTAAACTTATTAAGAACGAATATAAAAATATTACACTTATTCTGGTATTATTTTAATTGATATATAAAATTATATATAGGATTGCTTTTAATACGTTTGAGAATATGATAGTATTGGAAATCAGTAACAGCAAATAATTATTTATTAAACCCAGTTTAAAAATCATTATGCAAATGATTCACACCTTATCCTATGTAAATCTTTATTTCTTAGAGGTATATTACACATATTTCAGAATTTTAGATGCATTAATAATATGGGCAGCGTTGCGACAAAACTAACTTAGCTAGACTTTGATAGAGATATCCTTAATATATAAGATTCTAATTAAGATTAAATAATGACTATTTCATAATCGTTGAGACTATAACTTCAATAACTAAGGAAATTGTGACGTCAGTGGTGACGTAGTTTCGGTTACAGACTGAAATTTACATGATCTTTATTAAGATAAGATTAAAAGATTTCAGGTACTTACCAGAACGAGGAAAATCAAAGGAAAATAAAGTAAAAGAAACCAAAAAAAACTGCTTATTGGCCGCCCAAAGATTCGATATGGACGAAACCAATTTTAACTTTTACATCACAAGACGAAAAGTTATATCATGAAAAATATGCACCGTAATTTCTGCTGGGTCGAAAGGCGCTAATATACATTAAATGGGATGTATTGGCAGTCAGGGTCTTTTATATTACAGCATTAAATGAGCCTTGTTAAAAAAAAGGCTGTCGTCGTAGAATAGATTGGACACTGTTTGAGATAGACGTATACTGTTTATGATCAGCCAGTAGTTTTAGTTATTGATAATTTACCATATCATTTGCAGGTAATGATGACTTACAGAAATGAACATGTATTTAGAGAGCATAAGATATTAAGGTTTGTTCCTTAAAAGCCCAATGTTGATTCCCATTAAGCCATTATGGTCGGTTATCAAAGTCAAAATTACATCGTTATTAACTGAAGAGATGAAAAAAAAACTTTGAACGAAAAAGAATCATTCAAGATTTAATAAAGCGGAATTAATAACTAGATAACTCGAAATCATCATTTAGCGTAGACTTTCTGAAATTACAAGATGATTAGTTATGTAATAGATTCATTGTAAAGGCTCAAACATTTATTCTAAATGTGTTGAACCACGTGTTAATTTAATAAACAGTTTTCATTTAGAAAATTCTCGTTGTACTTCTTTCTTATTTTCTCATCTTTTGCATTTCAATCTTTGATATTCATATGATTTAATATATTAATAATGGAGATTCGCTTCCGGTTTTTGTCTGTAACAAAAACTACGTCACACTGCCTACGTAACACTGCCTAAAATCGTCATAAATAGAATACATTCAAAATTAGACAGTCGTCATTGGTTTTTTAAACTAGTTTTAATAAATACATACCTGGTATTATCTATCTATATATTTTTTTTATATTTTAATATATATTTAAAGTTATCAGAACTAAGTTTCCATTTCATTTTTTTAATTTTTTACTCCTTTAATAAATTTATTTTATTTTTTACTCCTTTAATAAATTTGATGATTTTACTTTACTTATGATACAAACTCTCTGATATTAAATTTTCAACTGCCATCCCCCCAGGTAATATTTATTTTACATCGCCCAGAGGGTGTTTTTTATTTTGCTAGTTTATATAATGTACACTTCATATACATATAATTTTGTAAGTTGAAAATGGAAATGAATCCCACGGTATATTGAAAGGAAAATAAATAAAGGAAAAGAAAATGTTGAATGGAAAAAATAGATTTAATAATATGGGTTTCGGCCAGGAGATTTTTTTTTATGTACACATGTATTCTATCTATTATTATTTTAAATATAAAATGAAATAATAATAATAGAAAATTATAAAATATTTAAGCATACAAAGAATAACGGACTTCATCAGAGTAAAATGTTTGATAGTTAAAGCGCTCAAAACACAGAGAATCTTGAACGGTTTGAAAAATAATGTTTAAAATAATTATTTGAGAGACGCTCCATAGCAAGAGAAAATAGTGATTAACATCAGGCTTTTCATATTTTAAATGAATTTTATATATTAATTTTTCATAGCAAAAATACTAAATTAAAGTTTTGAAATAAAATAACTGATGCATTATAAAATTCATTAATTGATAAATCAATACTAGAAATTTCATTAAAATCGGATAATTACCTGATTTTTTGTAAATTTTTTGGAAACACGAATGTTACATTAAGATTGTAAACAAGCGCCTAAAACCATCGAAAAAGAGACAGAATGGCGGATCGCGTCGAAATCGACCAAAACAGATCCCTTTAAATGTATTAAAAATAAACTGCATATGTAATGATATTTTTCTTTTTTTAATGATGGTCATTATGTTACTACTTATCGATTTAGACAAAAGTTTGACCTTAAATAATAGATTTAATTAATCTTAATTCGTTTTTAAAATTTGTAGCAGACTACAAATTGGGTACGGCTAGCATATAATATCCCATTTTTCCATAGGCAATATGCGCAAAATATGATACTTGGATTGTTTTACAAGTATATGATTTGATACAGTCTCGTTTATCTTTGCTATTTTTAGCCATTAGTCAGGGTTTTTGTCTCGTGGAACATAAAAAGCGAACGAATTTTGAACGAGAAAATGACGGATACAAACCAATCAGTGTTAACGCAAGAGAAGATTTCGTTTTTCAGTCCGGATATCATCAAATTATTTAGACGGATGGTGGTCAGGCATCCAGAAAAGATTTTTTCTGCAAATTCTCTTCTCTCTCTCTCTCTCTCTTCTCTCTCTCTCTCTTCTTTCTCTCTCTCTCTTTCTTTCTTTCTTTCTATCTCTCACTCTCTCTCTCTCTCACTCTCTTCTCTCTCTTTATATATATATATATATATATTTATATATATATATAAAGGAATAGATAGAAGGGAATATATATGTATGTATAGATATGTATATATACAAACGAATACATATATATGTATATACATATATATATATGCATATATATATGTATATATATGTATATATACATATATCTCTAACTATAGGTCTAGATCTATCTATCTATCTATGTCCCAATATTCTCTCTCTCTCTCTCTCTCTCTCTCTCTCTCTCTCTCTCTCTCTCTCTCTCTCTCTCTGTATATATATATATATATATATATATATAGAGAGAGAGAGAGAGGGAGAAAGAGAGAGAGAGGAATACATATATATGTGTATATGTATATATATGGGAATACATGCATATATATATATATATATTCGCCTAATTCATTAATTATCAACTAATTAATTTTCAAAATTAGGTATGACTTCAATTAAGCACATATACTTCCAAAAGTTGTCGGTATAGCCATATCAAACAAACGGTTCGCGTACTTTCACACACACACACACATATATATATATATATATATATATATATATATATATATATATATATATATATATATATATATATGTCTAGATATATCTGTCCATGCATCTATCTGTCTACCTCTCTTCTCACTCTTCATTAAATTCTGTACTTCTCTCTCTCTCTCTCTCTCTCTCTTCTCTCTCTCTCTCTCTCTCTCAATCTTTCTCTTTCGCTCTTTCTCTATTGCTATTTTGTTATCTCTATATCTCTTTTTTTTGTTATTTTCTCTCTTCCCCCCCTCTCTCTCTCTCTCTCAATCTTTCGCATTTTCTCTATCGCTATTTTGTTATCTGTATATCTCTTTTTCTTTTTTATGTCAATGTCTCTCTCTCTTCCTGTCTCTCCTCCTCTCCTCTCTCTCTCTCTCTCTCATCTATACATGTGATCTTTACTCTCTCATTTATATAAGAATTTCTTCAAATTAACCTTTTCTCTGGCTTTCTATCACATCACTACTAACATTTCCCCTAATCCTCACTGTATGTATTTCTACACCTCTCTCCCTCTCACACACACACTCTCCCCCTCTATCTCTCTCCCTCTCTCGCACTCTCTCACACTCTAACTCTCTCTCATACATACAAGCCCAATTTTTTCTTTAACATCCATACAAACAGTTGCTTTCTCTCCCATTCATACAAGTGTTTGCCCAGATTCTCTCTCACTCTCTCTCCCTCTCTCTCTCCTTCCTTCTCCCCTTTCATCTTTTTCTCTCTCTTTCTCTCTATCTCCTTTATACCTTTCTTAGTCCCCTTCCCTTTCACTCTCTCTCTCTCTCATCTATATTTCTATTTCTGTCTCATCCATACAAGTATTTTTTGACCATCTCACTCTCTCATTGTCTTTCTCATTCTCACCCCTCTCTCTCTCTCTCTCTCTCTCTCTCTCTCTCTCTCTCTCTCTCTCTCTCTCTCTCTCATCATTCCCTGTCTCTTCGAACCTGACTGTCTTTTTCTCTTTTACAACGCAGATAGAAATATCGCTGCAAACTTGCCACGAACACTATCCATTCACATTTTGATACCAGCTAATGTGTTTGCATTCTACAAAAACAGATTCCCATTCACGCCCCCCCCCCCCGAGCGCCGTGGATGACATCATTAAAGTTATGCCTGAAGGAATGGCACTAAAAACGAAACCCCATCGATGCAGCTGAAAAAGGACGAAAAAAGATTCAAGTAGTGGAGGAGATCGGTAACACCCACCCCCCAAAAAGCCATTTTTATCTTTAACAAAATCCTGTGTCGACGTCGACTTCAAAGGACGCTAGCCTTTCATTCCAAACTGATTGATGCGCGTTCTGTTGATGCGAATACCACCCCACACACACACACAAAAAGCACACACACACACACACACACACACATAATGCTGAAATAGCATAAAGAAGAAAACTTGTCTCGGCTCCGATATCATTTCGCAGTGTAGGAAATAGCAAAACAAAGTATTAAAAAAATGATGAATTTATTATTGAGGGTGAAGTTCACGTTTAGACATTTCGGTTTATACTCAACCTTTATCAAGACAATACAATAGGAAGGAAAAATGATGGATGTATTTCAAATGACAGGAATTTTGAAAAGGGGATAGACTCCCTCGCTGACTGGCTGATACTGACTTTAGGCCGCCCCGTCGACTTTACTTTTTTTTAACTTTAATATAGATAAATGGCACATAATCCTATTTTGCCCATATATATTCATTAGAAAGAAATGTTTACCACTAAAGCTAGAATTATATTCCTAAAGTCCTGAAGAAGGTCTAACAGACGGAAACTTTGCATCGTCGACATCACTACCTAGAATAAACATCCATTTTCTACAACATCCCGTGTTTGTCTACCTTTCTCCACATACTGTCGGAAAATCTCCTCATATTTCTCCTATATATATATATATATATATATATATATATATATATATATATATATAAGGTAATCCAAAAGACTGGTTGTAAGGAATGATTCTATTTGGGAACTTCAAAATCTCACTGTATAACTATACTGTATTCTCTTGTATGTGCAAACACACACACACACACACACACACACACACACATATATATATATATATATATATATATATATATATATATATATATATAAACTGTCTCCAAAAAATGTGGTGTACAGAGCTACTGTGAAAACAAACACCTCAATCAAACAATACATAGGAGCAACAGAAGGAACCCTGAAGCAAAGGATTTACAACCATAAACTTTCATTTTCGAACAGGAAATATTCTATATACACAACTCTATCCATACATATCTGGAACTTGAAAGATATGGACATTTCGCCAGACGTAAGCTGGGAGATTCTGAAAGTTGCACCCGCTTACAGCAAAACATCTAAAAGATGCCTTCTTTGCCTCCAAGAAAAAGTTCTATTATCACTCATCCATCACAACACACCCTACTAAACAAAAAATCGGAAATTCTATCGAACTGCCGACATGAAAATAAACACCTACTATCACACCTCCATCCATATACATAACCCACACACACCTCTTCTACCCAATTATTCTATTAAAAAAAAATATTAAAAACTGCAACAGATCCGCCAAACTGTAAGTATCATTCCCCCTACCTGTCTACATTGTACAATAATATCATACTAATATAACTTTCATATTACATCACCAACGCAATACATAACACAATCATTATTATTAACAGCATAATTAAAAGATACATTATATTAATTCCACATAACATACGTAACCAACAATACCAAACACAAATACGCATATTCATACGCGCACATGCGCGTGGAGACAATTATATCATCACAGCCTTCATGCATTCCCATGCGCTCGCGCATGACATCACACACATACGCAGAAACAAAGATACGCACACACGCGCGTGGACACAATCATATCACAGCCTTCACGCATTTCCACGCGCACGCGCATGACATCATACACATACGCACAAACAAAAATACGCACACGTACAAACAAAAAGAGCATTCGACATCACGTAAACACGCAAACACGCAACACGAGAATACAGTTAAAAAAACGCACACATTCGACCATTTACACCATTTCTGTCATTTTAAAAAAAACTATTTCGTTTACCTGATGAATGCTTTTAGCAGGAAACCATTGAAGGTAATATCGTTCCCAAAAAAATGAATAAAAGCTAAAACTTTTATTTGTCACTTCATTCAACTATATATATATATATATATATATATATATATATATATATATATATATATATACATTGAGAGGATCAATGGAAAAATATTAGTATATTTGTATGTAACAAATTTATCATGTTCTGATGCGTGTTTCGACGGGTATTTGTTTACATATACAGCATTCTGTTCAAAATCATTAAAAAATAATAATAATAACATAAAACCATAGGTAAACAAGTCGTATTCTTCAGAGCATAAGATTTTTTTATTTTTCAAAAAGAAAAAGAAAAAGAAAAATGTCGCAAAAAATTTTGTTAAGCGTTTCTTGGTTTGAAAAAATAAAATGGAATTATTTTTAATCGTTCACATTCTATATATATATATAATATATATATATATATATATATATATATATATATATATATATAACGAGGTTAGTTGGTGCTGGGAATGATTCTACGAAGGCCTTTTTTAACATCGAAATATTAAAATTGGTGTAGTCTAAGTTTATAGCTCAATCTACAAGAATTCTGGAATTATATAGAAAGCCATACATTGAGCGAAGAAAAGGCTTAAATACCGTTTATATCAACAGTTATGAATTTATTTTCATCGATATTAGCCGGCTTGATCAAACTGAGAGTTCTACGGACATCTTATTTCCATAGAATTCACAGTCTGATGAAAAAACAATTATAACTGCTGATACAAAATTTGAAAAAAAAAATGGCCAAAATATTACAATTTACAACGGTGATGTATCATATCTTTGTTCACATTATATATATATATATATATATATATATATATATATATATATATATATATATATATATATGGAGGTAGGATTATAGGTGTTTGCCTTATTGAGTAGGTCTATTATTTTGCATTATTATTTTACATATTCATCTCATTGTTTTGTTTTATTCATGTTTGGGTATTCAATTTTTTCCAAACTCAATTTAACACATTTTTATACTCATTTTTAAAAATCTATTAAAAAGATCGGACACTAATAGATACTACCACTCACGGTCAGGGAATGTTTTATTGTTATATACTCACATATACCCTTCTATGACATCGGGTATATAATATATATATATATATATATATATATATATATATATATATATAGAGAGAGAGAGAGAGAGAGAGAGGGAGGGAGAGAGAGAGAAAATAGAGTCTGATATATTAGATGATAATAGTTGATAGGTAGTCTTATTTGTTACACTTCTGGTTACTGATTCGTGGTTTACTGTTTCTACTTCTTCCTCAAGGTTGTCGGCCATTTTCTCTGGGCTGATCTTGGGGCTTCTGTGAAGGGTTGGTCTTCTTCGTTGATTCTTCTTACAGGGTTGGACATTGCTTGTTTTAACATTTACTTAATACAACAAGACTTGGTTGTTTCTTGATCAAGTTTTATTTCCCCAGTCCATGATTCCGCCGTGGGTGAGTTGCGAACCCTAAGAAACATCCTCTTTCTTAGGGAGTCGGCTCGAATCTGACTAACTAAACAAAAACTTATTCTCATGGCGCCCAATTGTGTGCCTTCAAGGGGTCAAGGTCACATGGTAATTTTCCATGGACCCAATCATTTTAAGTTAACGGACCCTATTCCAAATTCTAACTACAGGTACGTTCATGATTTATGGCTGTTCATAAATTATGTAGCATTATAAGAGTTGCAGAGTTTATCTAGCATAACATTTGTCGAAGATTATCTTCAAATAAAACTATTTGGCCCGTAGATTAGACTCTTCCTGGTAGTCCTGAGAGTAATGGCCTCGACGATGTAACTCAACATACCACAGAGCTCAGGAATTTTAGTCTCACCATTTGATTTTCTTTAAGATCATACCAAGGACTTTTATTTTGAAGATGAGACAGTAAATTCAAAAATGATATGAAAAACTTATTTTATGCTTAAATGTAGTCAGTTTAATTATTTCTCGATTACAATGGTCACATTTCGATGGCCGAAGGGTCATCCATGTCGAATAATAGAAGAAATCTTCACAATATCGGCCAGTGACGTCACAATATCTGTAATGACCTTCTATTAGACAATACTGGATCGCACCTGATAGGACTGAACTTGGCTATCAAAAGTTATATTGAGTCTTAACATTTCACATTCATTTAAATCCAACAAAGGTAAACAACTTGTTTTATATCGATTAATTGATGGTTTGTTGGTTGGTTAGATTTTAGTCAACCCTTGGGATATTTTATGCCGAAGATATTTTGTTTTGTTCATTCTTGATGGGTGTTGAATTTTTTCTTAACTCAAGGCGCGTGGTGTACTGGTTAGAGTCGTAGGAAATGGACTCGTCGACCCGAGTTCAAATCACAGACGAAGCCACAGTTCCCATACCGCTAATATCGTTGGGAAAGGTATGAATCCAACTATTCTCCCTCTAGCTATGGGTAAATGGTAGGAAAGACTGGGCTCTTTAACCTTGGTTAGGTAACCAGTGTAGGAGAAAAACTCCGAATTCTAACCTCTTAAATCTCCGCTTGGGGTGGTCACTACTAGAATAGGCTCAGTCCTAATTAGTGATCTATTTCACTAATTCTAATTCTAAACACATTTTTAAACTCAAACTTTTTTATTTAATTCATAGATGTGACCCTGACAGGTACTACCACTCCGGGTCAGGGTGGACCTGGGAGTAATGGTGATGAAGGGAGACTCCACAATTGGAACTTCCCTATATGTAGTTTAACGTCATAACTAGAACTCTCGATTAATAGATTTTAACGACATGTCTACGAGATATTGGCCTACATGTGCATTCAGAGACAGTTCCTGGGTAACAAATAAGATGGATAAATCTCTATATTAGACGGTAGATCCCTGAAATTAGTTAATCAGATTACATACCTAGGTAGTAATATCTCATTTACAGAAAGCGATGTCAATATATGCATAGGAAATGCATGGAAAGCTAAATAAATATTATCGATCATATAGAAAACTGATCTCCCTGATGATATAAAGATAGTACTTTTCCAAACTATAACCATGTTTGTGCTAAAAGAGCAGCGATACGGCCAATTTCCTCCTGTCATAGAAATCATCCTGATAAGACGAACAAGATATGTTTAATATCCCTGTCAGTATCTACCCTGACTGAAATTCATTAGGGACCTTTAACACAATATACAAACAGTGCACTACTGCGTAGATGTGTGTATGAGTGGATAGAGAAATTTAGAAGTTGCCGGACAATCGTGACGCGCGAAAAGGGAGCCGAACGTCGTTCAAATTTCACTACTGAAGAGAAGATTAAGCTAGCTTGAGTGGTGGTAATGATGAATTAGTGAGTTATAATTGACGAGGTAGCTTGTTCTCTGCAGTCATGGTTCTGCCAATCAAGTCATCCATGATGAACTCGTGAGAGTACGAATTATTTTTTAATCTTCCTCGAAAGAATCCCTGGAACATTTGTTACTTGAATAAATATCAAGAATATAAATAATGAATGGTACAGCATTATCTAAAAAATATGTGTGTCGAAAACTTCTTTCTTGAAAAGTCAAAGAATTCTTAGAGGTAGATATAAATAAAATGAAAGAGGCTGATGAAATCTATGTATCAATGTCCCTATCCCTCTCACTGTCTGTCTGTCTGTCTGTCTGTCTGTCTGTCTGTCTGTCTCTCTCTCTCTCTCTCTCTCTCTCTCTCTCTATATATATATATATATATATATATATATATATATATATTATATACACATATATATATATTTATATTGTGTCTGTATGTTTGTATGTATATATATATATATATATATATATATATATATATATATACCCACAAAGAAAGACAGAGAGAGATTACTTTAAATATGAGGAAGAAGAAGAAGAAGAAGAAGAAGAAGAAGAAGAACAACAACAACAACAACAACAATAAGAAAAGAATGAGAAGAACAAAAACAACAATAACAACAACGATAATAATAATAATAATAATAATAATAATAATAAGAAGAAGAAGAAGAAGAAGAAGAAGAAGAAGAAGAAGAAGAAGTCGTTGTCGTCATTGTCGTCGTTTTGCTGAAGGAAATAAAAATGACCGAATGCCATTAAACAATGTAATGGTGTAAATTCTAAAAAAATTCCAAATGGAAGCATCAAACAAAATGCCCATAAGAATTGTAAAAAAAAAAGGCACAGGTATTCTTGAATGACATTATCCTGTGAGCATTTAGAGTAACCTAATTATTTTGGGGATAACATTTTTTGATCATATAAAACTGAAATTGAACCATTTGGTCTCAACCCAGTTTGCCGTGTATGGGAAACAGGGACAAGTATGCTTGTCATGATAAAACAAACAAAGTAACAAACAAACAAACTAACCTCGGATTCCGATTTCTACCGGCTCACAACGTGCTCGTCAGACATTATTTCTTCATTCGAATACTAAGGCGGAATATTTTTATAATTTCCTCTAATGGAATTCTTCTATATGATCTTCCTATAGAACTGGCAACTGACACATTATTATCTGCTTCGTAGAATTTGAAAAGATAATATTGTTTGGTCAAACTGATCTCTTTGTAATTTGTTGGGAACACATTAATTCTTTCACTATATCCACTTCGAATTGCCAGTTCTTGGCTGTTGAAGACCAGTTTAGTTTTGAGTGATGTCTTTCTCCTGATTTAATTAATTTGGACCCTAACAAAGTGCCTAGAGAATAAACTAGATGGGAGCTGCACAAGAAGGCTGCATGCGAGCTTAAACAAGATTTGGAAACAACAGCCCACGAGAAAACATCTGTACAGCCACTTGCCCCATATCACATAAACCATCCGTGTAAACGAACAAAACACACTGGAGCCTGCCATAGCGGGCGTCTGTCGCCAGTAGCGGTGGCTGTTGCGTTCGGCGGGGCGGTTCACCGTCTCCGTCGGGCATGTATTATCGTCGTTGCATACGCGTGCGCGAACCGGCCAACCGACTTGACATCAGTGACAGGCGGGATTTTGCTGTCGCCGTCTTGTTTCGAATCCCCCCGTGGAGCTTGAGACGAGGGATCGCTCGTAGATCACTTGACTTCAGGCTCGGGTGTCGTACTTAGTAGAGCAGCCACCACATTGCAATCTATTGAGACTAAGCCTGGAAGCCAGGACATGGGCATGCCAGTGAGCCGTCCTGCAAAGACTTACATTGACCACCTCTGCGCGGATACTGGATACTGCGCCGTGGATCTCCCGAGGGCAATGAATGATAGGGACGGTTGGCGATTGTCATGGATATCCGTGCTGAAATTGCGACATGATGATCATGATGATGACAGTATTGCTTTTCTATATAGAAAGAGAGTTTAATTCCTAGACCAAGCTGTTTGCATTTCACATGACGCTAATACCCTTGGGATAGGTATGAATCCAATTTTCCCTCCAGCTATGGTTAAATAGCAGGGCAGACTGTGCTCTTTAACCATGGCTACGTAACCAGTCTGGGAGAAGGAAAACTCTGAATTCAAACCTGTTAAACTCCGCTTAAGAAATTGACCTTGTGTCGCATCCTGCTCATGCGGTGGAGTTGGTAAGTATATATATATATAATATATATATATATATATATATATATATATATATATATAGCTTCCTTTACCACATCTGCAATCGCTCTTAGCAATTTGTCATGGCACCAACGGTAACGTACATCACTCAGTGCTTTATTATTACTGCTATGTAAGTGTTGTAGTGGACCCTTTCCTCATCAAAGCTGACACAATGGATTACCTGTTTTGCCCAGTTGAGGATTGTCTTCCTTGGATCTGGAAGAGTTGTCTTCCCTCTGGGTTCCCGGTTTTACCACCAAGCGCCGATTACAAACTCTCTCACTCTCTTTCTTCTCCAGGAACTCACACACACGGGTTACACTTTTGTGTCTACACATTTCTCGTGTGGGGGTTTCGATCCCCATTACAACGCTAGTAAGTTCACTTCTATATGTACATTTAGTTATCTCTTGTATACCTCCTTATTGTATTTCCATTCATGAATGTGTCCTTTTATTATATCTTACTCGTATTTTTGTATATGTTATAAATGTCTCCATGTGCCTGTATTAAAGTCCATGTTATGTTTAACACCCTTGTCGAAGTTGTTCGTTTCAACAAATTATATCATATATTATAACCTTGAATATTAAAGCCCCATCTATGTAGATTTATTAAACTCGGCAATGTGGCGTAGACAGCTAGGGATTTAATGCCACTGAAATCGGACCTCTATAGATCTGACTATGTCGTTTTTCTCTGTTGGATGCATTCCCATTTCGTCCAAACTCTTTGATGGCTTAGACTAATCATTTAATCAACATCTTCTACCCCTGCTCGTAAACCGTCCTGGATGAGATTTTGTCGTTAGGTTATATCAAACTGGGTACTTAGGTAGTACCTCAATCCTGTACGTCCTATAGCTAACTTAACAGTGTAGCAACACTGTTTTTTTGTTTTTGTTTTTTTGTTTTTTTCGTCACAAATATGACACACTTTTCGATGCCGAATTCCATTCTTATATTCTGGTTGTATATTCTTGTACTTTGTACAAAGGTTTTCAGTTCTTTTACATTTTTCGCAACAATCTTGATATCATCCATGTACATATGGTGATTTATTTTTTCTCTGATTTTGTAAATTTTTAGCCACCTGTATATTTTGTAAATATATAGTTGAGTGGCATCATTGCTATAACAAATAACAATGGTGATAGGGAATTTTCCTGGAAGATGCCTCTTTGGATTTTCATCTCAGCTAAGAACTCCCCTCCCACATTTAATTCCACTTTCCAATTTTACATGGCTTTAGGGATGAATTTTATTACTATGTTGGATACTTAAGACATCTACAAACATTTAGATATCTAAGTTTACTCGACCATTTCAAAGGCCTTTATCTAGTCAGTCCATGCTATGGCTAATTTTTCCGCCATGTCTTTACCCCTTTAATGATGTGCAGAGTAGGCCAATCGTTCGTCTTGTTCCCTGAGGCGTTCTTTCTGTTCTTCCGGAAATAGTTCGCGGATTATTATTATTATTAGTAGTAGTAGTAGTAGTAGTAGTAGTAGTAGTAGTAGTATTATAATCCTTGCGTGTTTTTTACATCAGCGTTTGCTATAGGAATCTAATTGGTCTTCTTAGGTCTACCGATTCTTCTGAGTATTCTAGCCAAACCCTTAGACCCTTTTCGAAACCCTTGTGGGGTGTTCTAAGGACACCAACTCCAGATGGTACGACTTTTAGCTTCATATTCCACAGTTTTTTCCAGTTCTCTGGCAAGGTCCAAGTATTTGTCTATCTTTTCGTTTTCTCTCATTTTCATTCTGGGATCCACTTGGATGTCAAAATCCACCAAACGACAAGTTATTTTCCTCTTGTTAATGGAGAGTAGGTCTGATCTTAGACGGAATTTGGTGATATGTCTGTATCTTAAAGTCCCAGATGATGTTATGCGTCTCATTGTCTACAAAATAAATACTATATAGCAGCATAGTAAAAATTACAATTGGTACGACCTTCAAATTCATGTTCCAAAGTTGTTGGGTTTTGTTTGTTTGTTTTTTTGTTTTTTTTTGGGGGGGGACAAGTTCTCTGGCAAGGTCCATGTTTGTTTTCTATATTTTCGTTTTCTTTCATTTTTCATTTTGATTCTCCTGCATTGCATGATTCACTAGATGACAAGATTAATAATAATAATAATAATAATAATAATAATAATAATAATAATAATAATAATAATAATAATAATAATAATAAGAAGAAGAAGAAGAAGAAGAAGAAGAAGAATGAAACGCATAACATTTTCTGGGACTTCTAGATAAAGGCGGATCACCCTATCCCGCCAAGGAGACTAGATCTAGTGTTGATTAACAAAAAAATCGAAGGGTGAAGTTGAAGGAAAACGAAAAGATGAACAAATACTGGGACTTTGCGAGAGAATTGAAAAAGCTGTGGAATATAAAAGTCAAAGTGATAATAATTGAAGTTGGTGCACTTGGAACGGTCTCAAAAAGCTTGGAGAAAGACTGGAGGATCTTGAAATCAGTGGAAGAATTGAGACCATCCAGACTACTGCATTGCTGCAATCGGCTAAAAGAGTCCTGGAGGCCTGAAGAGACTTGTCACCTAGACTTCAGTGAAGTGCCATCAGCTATCGCTGATGTGAAAAACTCAAAAGAAGTGAAAAAGAATAGTTGTTATTTGTCTATTATCAGAGTTAATAGAGAAATAAGAGAGAAATAATAGGAAGAAACCCAAGGAGTATTAAGGATAAAAAAGGTCGTGCCACTTGTAAATGGTGCTTTTGGAAAGGTCCCAAATGGTTTGGAAATGAGTCTAAGGGAATTGGAAGAAGAAAAATCCATATCATTCAAGTAACAGCATTGTTAGGATAGAATGCTCAGCAGAGTCCGAGAGACCTGAAGAGAACTTGCTGTAACTCAACCTCCATTGAGCCACCAGCTTATGTGATAAACTCTCATGGAATGAAATAACAACAACATTAATAATAATAATAATAATAATAATAATAATAATAATAATAATTTTGACCATACAACAAAATGGTATATGCATAAACCAGAATCTGTTCTTGAGAACGAAACACATAAAATTATCTGGGACTTTGAAATAAAAACGGATCACCTTATCCCAGCAAGAAGATCAGACCTAGTGGTGATTAACAAAAAAGAAAGAACTTGTCAACTGGTGGATTTTGCAGGTCCAGCAGATCACAGGGTGAAGCTAAAGGAAAATGAAAAAATGGGCAAATATCTGGACCTTGCCAGAGAACTGAAAAGGTTATGGAATATGAAAGTCAAAGTGATACCAATTGTAGTAGGTGCACTTGGAATGGTCCCAAAAGGATTGGAAAAGGGTTTGGAAAGTTTGGAAATCAGAGGAAGGATTGATACCATCCAGAACACTGCACTGCTGCAATCTGCCAGAATACTCAGAAGAGTCCTGGAGATCTGAGGAGACTTGCTGTCACTCCATTGAAAGACCATCAGCTAACACTGATGTGAAAACTCAAAAGGAGTAAATAATAATAATAATAATAATAATAATAATAATGATAATTATTATTATTATTATTATTATTATTATTATTATCTGTGGAAATTCAATATTTGAATTTGTATGGGATGATTCCTTTAGAAAATATACTAAAAAAAGGATTATATAAATAGATTTCTTTTCATTACGGTCCTTTTCACACTTTCAATCTTCTGAGTTCAGAAAAAAAAAACTGAATTGTATTTCTTTGATTTCTTTCATTTCTCATGTCGCAATTTCCTTCTTCCTCTTTCTTTTCTTAATTCACTTTCGCCCTTGAAGTTAAATTTAAGCTCCAATCTTCTAAGCCAAATCTTCCCTTCTTTCACTTTTTTAACTTCTTTTTATATCCTCAAATCCAATACGTAACGACACAGCTATAATGTCTCTTTTAAAGCTTCTAAATATTCTATCTCATGTAACGAGAAACTATTGGAGGCGCGTGGTGTAATGGTTACCGTCGTTGGAAATGGATTTGGTTTGGTTTGATTTGTTTTGTTTTACGGCATATCAACCTTAGTGTGTCATTTAAAGCCGATAAAGTTTTGAAGTAAATTCATTCTTTAACGGATACTCATGTTTTTATAAACTATTTTTTCTATTTAACCCATAGATGAAACACTAACAGGTACTACCACTCCGTGTCAGAGTGGACCAGGAAGCAATAGTGATGAATGGGTACTCGACATTCCCCAAATCTCCAGAACTCGAACCTCGCCATCAGATAGAGTTTAACGTCGTTTCCAGGACATGAAGACCGTCAGCCATCGCCTTCTAGCACCGATATGACCAGCCGATTGATCGGAGGGGACCTCTCCGACCGCCCGTCTAGCCTAAGTAAGGGTCTAAGTGGAGTGTTGCATGTCATGGATTCTCTTCTCATCCACCAGGATTTCACGGGTCACCACCAACGGCCAATAGGTGGTCCCATTGGGGTGTTCTTACTCCTCTGCAGAGGTGAAGTCGGTGTATTCTAAAGGCCCAGCCGACGGGGCTGTTGGAAATGGGCACCATGGTATAAGACGGACATATGGTATAAGTTTTTAAGACTCCAGAACAATCAAGTTTCTTGTTTAATTTTCACTAGCCTATCTTTTCTTTATGGCTTTTGTTTTTGTTTTGTTGTCTTTTACGGCATATCAACCAGGGCGGGTCATTTAATGTCGGCAACGTTTTGACAGATTTGTAGCGATAGTTTAGAAGAACATTTTTAAACTCAATTTTTTTGTAATCAAATTTTCTATTTAACCCATAGACGGGACCCTAACAGGTACTACCACTCCGGGTCAGAGTGGATCTGGGAGCAATGATGATGAAGGGGTGCTCCACATTCCCCAGACCTCCAAAACTGGAACCTCACCATCAGTTTGAGTTTAACGTCATACTCAGGAAATGAAGATTCTCAGTCACCGTCTTCTAGCAGCTATTTGATAAAAAGGGTTGGCAATAGGGTCCGGACAATCATATAGGTGCTAAGGATTGACGTGACCTGCTGATTGATTGGAGAGGACCTATTTAATTTCATGGTTATTGTTTGTGGAGGCGCATTGTGTAATGAGTATCGTCTATTGAAAACGATGCGATGAGACAATCCTAGACGAGACGATTTCAAATCTTGGACGAGACTGTTTGAATTTCACATAGTGTAAATACCTTTGGGAAAAGTTTAAATCAAACCCTCCCTCCAGCTATGTTGAAAATAGTAGACTGGGCTCTTTAACATTGGTTAAGCAATCATTGCAGGAGAAGAATTCTAACCTGTTAAAGTCCGTATAAGAAATTGGCCACGTGTCACATCCTGTACGTGAGGAGGGGTTGGTAAATATATACTATATAACTATTCATTAACAAAATATCGATATCTATCTACCTATTTTAGTTTTTCATATATATCTATTTCAGTTTGTTCATAAATATCTATCTACCTATCTATCTATCTTTGTGCGTTCATATCCATGTATTTAATTCTGGTTAAAATGCACAGGGACACACCAGTGTGAACAATCCAGCAAAGACCTGTATTGATCAGCTCAGCGCGGATTCTGGATTATGCGCAGAGGAGCTTCCGAGGGCGATATACGATAGTGACGATAGCGAGAGATTGTCATGGGTACCTATGCTGCCAGTGGGACCTGCTGATGATGAAGGCACACACACACATATATATTTATATATATATATATATATATATATATATGTGTGTGTGTGTGTGTGTGTGTGTGTGTGTGTGTGTGTGTGTTGTGAAAACTGTAACAGAGTCTTTAAGTCAGCTGATTGTCTTAAGAGACATATGGTTGTGCATAAGCATCACATTTATCATCTGATCCATCTGATAAAACAATGAGGACGTCTTTGTGGATCTGCAGCGGGTTTGAAGAGTTATTTGAGGGCTCATGAGAGGAAAGGTTCTGATGGTGGAGTTATAGGATTGTGAGGGTCAACAGTAATCTGTAAAAATTATGCTATATATATATATATATATATATATATATATATATTATATATATATTGTGTGTGTGTTTATTTGATATGGGTTTTAGCCGACAATTTTTGGAGGATATGTGCTTAATTGAAGTCATACCTAATTTTGAAAATTAATTAGTTAATAATTAATGAATTTAGGTGGGCATATATGTTCAAATGTAAGGATAAACAAATCGAGAAAATGTCAATCCCTGAATGTACATTTCGACCTGTTACGTCTCATCAGCAAGGTTATAGACATGCCCGCCTAAATTCATTAATTATTAACTAATTAATTTTCAAAATTAGGTATGACTTCAATTAAGCACATATCCTCAAATATATATATATATATATATATATATATATATATATATAAGGACCTACATGAGTCAGACATTATCTACCTATGTTTCACCCGAATGGTTCTTCAGGATGATTCTGACTGAAGGTGGTTGTCACAAACGATTTTTTTTATTTCTGTATCGGGTATCTCACTCTCTCTCTCTCTCTCTCTCTCTCTCTATATATATATATATATATATATATATATATATATATATATTTGTGTGTGTATATGTATGTATGTATATATATGTATGTATGTATATATATATATATTTATATATACATATGTATTATTTGATTCTTTTTTTCTTCTTAGATCTGTTAACGTATTTTCCGATTGAATAATCCATTAGAGCGTTTAGGTTTTGACAGGAGTCCGACCTGACAGGCAGACAAATATACATGTGAATTATATAAAATCATTATTGGATTTTTCTGTTTTCACTTTTCGTTTCTTTTCTCTTTTTTAATTTAATGTCCGAACGGGCAAGACTTGATGAAAATACTTGTTTAATTTCTCTCAATTCTTTTTTTTTTATTCTTCATCATTTCGTTTTCACCAAACATTTGCCAGAAGCTCAAGTGGCATTCGACTCTTGAAGAATCCAATGCACTCTGGATGGAGTCCACGTTTCATCCCACAAACAGGAGGATTTATTGCATCTTTTATTAAGGAAGCGATTTGATGCGCATTAGATTTTGCCTCCGAATAAATAAGCGCCATTTTGTACAATTGTATCGTTTGGCTGACTTGTAGATGACAATGGACGATTATCTTATTCTCCTGTTGACTGCATTTTCATATAAATAAAACTAATTTAATTTCGCACAAGTTAATCTTCTTCGTCTCTTAAGTGACAATTTCAATTCTTGACACGCTACCGTCATTTCTTCAAACATTTAATAAACCTAATATCCTTTTCTGCAAATTGAACTGATCTGAATACTATCCACTTCCTTTTCATTATTGAAACGTTATCTTTTTGTTTCTATATATTATTAAAATTATGTTTATATATATACTTATATATATATATATATATGTGTGTGTGTGTGTGTGTGTGTGTGTGTGTATGTTTGCGTGTCTGTGTGTGTTCGATATATATATATATATATATATATATATATATATATATATATATATATATACTAGAAAAATGTGACTCGTTCGGTCACCCATTGAGCCCGGGTTAGATTGTTGGAAAAATCATATGATAAA
The DNA here is from genome assembly GCA_023376005.1 of Doryteuthis pealeii. Lineage (NCBI taxonomy): Eukaryota > Metazoa > Mollusca > Cephalopoda > Myopsida > Loliginidae > Doryteuthis > Doryteuthis pealeii. The sequence continues at coordinate 64,043,365 of CM042156.1, forward strand.
ATAATTTCATTAATTTAAACTTTTCCCAAACTGTCCAAATAAGTTATTTAAAGTGGAGTAAACATTTTCATTTGACCAAAGGAAAAAACGAGAGACGGTTCACTTATTTGATTAATTTTTGATTACAGGTAATCAATATTTTAATCATGAATATCTATGACAATCTTTTGTCAACCTTACCCTAACATTTATTGCTCTCAGGAGATCCTCTGCACAGCATCCAGTATCTGCGCAGAGTTAGTTAATGTACGTCTTTTCTAAACGATCCACACTGGCGTGCCTGTGTGCTGGTTGCCATAGTAAAATGTCTTAAATCCTTCAGCAGTGTCCAGCCTGTCTTGTTCATCTCATACGGATGGTTTGTGTGATGTGGCAAGTGGACATATAGCTACTTTCTCGTGGGGGTTGTTTCCACAACTTGTTTAAAATTACATACTGCATTCTTGAGCATTTCCCATCTAGCTCATTCTCTAGGCGCTATGTAAGTGTCTAAGTGGTGCAGTCGTACAGTAGCAATAATACAACTATGGCTTGGAAGAATTTTTTTCACTTAAAGGTTGGGGGGAGTCAACGTTTGTTCATCTAAATAAAATTGCATAATTTTTAAATATCTAGAAAAACTCAGTAACTACCTTCACTCAACATGAAATATTTTTAATTAAATATTTATCTAACCTATTTACAAAAAATAAAATGTAAGAATCATGTTAAATAACACATGTTATCCGAATTTTTATTTATTCTTTTTTTTTTTAACTAACAATTGTTCTCATTTATTTACATCAGAATATAGAAAAATTACTGAAAGCCAAATAAAAAAAAGAGTCGACTTCAGCTATGATTTTTCTTAATAAAGATTGTGCTACAGCTTCTAAGGGTAATTAACCTAAACAGAAAAAAACGCCTTTTGGGACGAATTTAATTGTTTAAAAGAGTATTAAGAAAAATGAAAAAAAGAATTTAGTAGATTGAACTCATTTTTTCGACACATTTTTAGTGGTTTTAAAGCGGTAAAAGTAAGCCATATTTTTATCGACAATTTTATGTAAATATTTTTATAAATAACCCCTCCCCCCTTATAGTATTTCAAAGAAGGAAGAGGGTAAAATATTTACATTTACATGTAAAAAAAAAAAAAGACTGGAGTGGCCAAAATATCGCGTTAACTTTTCGTAAAAAACACCCTAAACGCCGATTTCTTTTTAGCAGGCACCGCATCAGATGGGGGACTTTATTCGTAGATGGAGTTGTTTTTATCACCGCCTAGACTTTAAGGCGGGAGACCGGGACGCAATTCTGTGAATAACATTTTTTATAACCCCACCAATAGTTTACATCCCCCAAAAAAAATTAGTAGGGCGGGCGCAAAATTGAATGACATGAAAAAGAAAATCAGAAACTTTTGAAAGAAAATAGCTGATGCATCATTAAATTTATTCATTGTCAATTTCATCAAAATCGGATAATTCCCAGATTTTTGTTAATTTCTATTCAATCGGGTGGGCACGAGTAGATGTGTTTTGTAGAAGAATTTAGGCACCCTCACAAGTTTTCTAGACGAGTAAATGTGTTACCACCACACCCAAGTTTAAAATATTTTTTTAGCGGTTTGATTGCATTTTTATCGACTTTTAGTGGTTTTAAGGCGATAAAAAGTAACCCACCCCCAAATTTTTTTATCAACAAGTAAATGCAAATATTTCACCCACCCCATTTAAAATTTTTTTTTTTTTTTTCATTTTATTCAAAACTTAAAAGTTTAAGTAAATAGGACAGAGTTTCGAAATAAAATCAATATATTAAACAAAATCAAATAGAAAATATTTACAATTACTTTTCAAGAAAAGACTTGGGGGGGGGCATATCACTTTCAAATCACATTAACTATTTGGGAAAACGCCTTCAAACAGCTAGGGACTTGCATGTGTCAGATTTTAAGCAAACACAGCATAGCCTGTTTTAGGGAAAAGAAAAAAAAGAAAAAGAAAACGTTGGCTTGCACAACAGAGCTAAACACAACATTTAACTACAGTGCAGTTATGAGTTAAAAACCCTTCCCGCAAAATAAATTTTAACCCGATTAACACAGATTCCACTACACAGTAGTAACGAGCTATAAACTCTTTTACAAAAAATATTACTTAAACAAGAAAGGTTTCGCTACCGCGCAGTAACACATTACAATCTACATCCACCCTTCCCCGATATCACAGCAAAAAATATCCTTTTTATACCGACTAGAGAAGAGGACTTTTTTAGACGGGTGAGTCTAATATATATATATATATATATATATATATATATATATATATATATATATGCCACTCACTGAAGATCTGCCTGGAATGATAACCTATAGGGTCGTTTGGCGAGAAAGAGTCATAAGAAACCGTACTAATAGCACGACACACACACACACACATATATATATATATATATATATATATATATATATATATATATGTGTGTGTGTGTGTGTGTGTGTGTGTGTGTGTGATGGTGAGTGTGTTTGTAAATCAGAAAATATGAAAAAACGTTTTACAAAGATGATTTTTATTATAATTAGAAGTATTAGCCAACGTTAAACGTTTTAGTTTTTATGTAAGACCATCATCATTGCTAATATGTAATATTGTAACTTCTTAATATTAATAATGCCTTGATAATGATTTAATATTTAAAAAACGACCGAAATATTTAACGTTGGTTAATACTTCGAACTATAATAAAATCATATCTTGTTTTTTGATATTTCATCTATATACATACCCACGGATTTATTTACATTTTTTCTGATAATACATCTTTCTTGATTGATTTTAACGGCATTTCAAACTGTCTAGGATTATTTTATGCGTTGACTGTACATTTATATTTACATTTTTGTGAGATTGCATTTCACATTGCGCTATATATATATATATCCTTGGGAAAGGTAACAATCCAGCTTTTCTAACTCCAGCTATGCGTAAATAGTGGGACAGACTGGACTCTTTAAACTTTGTATGGAAACCGATGAAGGAGAAGGAAAACTCTGAATTCAGACTTGTTGAACTCAAAACATTCACCTTGTATCGCATATTGCTCACAAGAAGGTGTTGGGTAAATATATGCAACGGGAAGACAGTTCTTTCAAATTCTGGATGAGGCTACTTGCATTTCACATAGATCTTATTCTCTCGGAAACGGTATCAATCCGACAATTCTCCCTCCAGCTATGGGTAAATAGTAGGGTAGACTGGACGCTTTAACTTGGTATGCCAATCAATCTAAACGAAGGAAAATTTCGTATTTAAATCCATTGCACTTTGCTTAAGAATTGACTTTCTATCGCACCTTGTTTGTGCCCTCCGCCCCGGGTAATTAAATGCAACGGGGAGCCAATGCATTTAAATTAGTGACCAGACTGTTTGCATTTCCCATGGTGCTAATAATCTTGGAAAAGCTATCAATCCATATATTCTCCCTCCAGCTATGGGTAAATAATAGGGTAGACTGGCTCTTTAATTTTGGTATGGCAACTGATTTAAACGAAGAAAATTCTTAATTTAAATCCATTTAACTCTGCTTAAGAATTGACCTTACATCGGACCGTGTTCACGCGGGAAGTCTGGTAATTAAATTCAACGGGGATCCGAGGCGTTTAAATTCTGTACAGGGCTGTTCGCATTTCGCACGGTACAAATAATCTTGGAATATGTATCAATGTACATATTCTCCCTCTAGCTATGGGTAAATAGTAGGATAGACTGGACTCTTTAACCTTGGTATGGCAACTGATGTAAACGAATGAAAACTATGAATTTAAACCCATTTAACACATTGACCTTGTATCGCATCCTGTTTGCGTGAGGGGCTTGGATAAAGGAATCCAACTATTCTCCCTCCAGCTATGGGTAAATAGTGTACAGACTAGACTCTTTAACCTTGGTATTACAACCTTTCTATGAAAATGACAACTCTGAATCCAAACTTGTTAAACTGTGCTTAAATCATTTGACTATGTCTCATTCTATTCATACAAAGGGGGTTGGGTAAAGGCATCCAATGATAAGCCGATGGGTTTCGAAGTTCGTCTAATTCAATAAATCTTAGATCTTTTTCTTTGAAATTAAATTAATTACTCTGAACCTTTGTGTATCGTCTCTTCATTATATAAATGTTATTCTTATAAACTTATTAATCTTCGTTCACTTGTTTATCTTATTTAAATGCAAAGAGATATCATTTCCGTGTGCATTCACCTTGATCTTTCAAATAAATGGAAGTGTTATTGTTAGGGCTTAATAGCAATGATTTCAACATTAATTACATTCATTGTATCGAGGTGTGTTTGTGACGTAATGTTTATCGTCGTTGAAAGTGAACTCGACGAGCCGAGTTCAAATCCAAATTACAATTTCGTGCCAATTCTCTTAAAGTGATAAACTCTCTCTTATTTCCTTCTCTCCACCCAGATATGAGGCAACCTGTGTAGGAGAAGAAATAAATATTTTCAATAGCATTGATGCGAAAAAATATACCCCTCGTTAAAATTAATCTATCTATACATATATAAAGGGTAGTTGTATGAATCCGTATGACTGGAGGAAACTTCGAAAATAAAACAATTAACGACAAAGTAAATATATATACACATTAAATATCACCAGGGCTTGGTTTTTGAGTAAAAATAATAGAGATTTGATTTATATTCGTGAAAATAGTTAAAAATAAAATTTAAATGATAACAGCATGGATTTTTTTCATTTAATATTTTAGATAGTAGACATTAACATTTCTTTTCAGAATAGCTGGATCAATGCAAGGTCTATTTTTTTAATAGGGATTTAAATGGGGCATCCCACGAGGATTCAACTCATGATTCAGTAATAATGGATCTGCAAGACTAACTTTAAAGATATCCCCCTCTACCCAGGCGACAACGGGTAGCCGCTTCTAGTAAAATATAATACTACAATGAATTGAAAACCTCTAACCAAGTGTGTATAGACTTGAATACGAAAATCAATATGATTGTCTATTTAAAAATGGCAACACAATTGGAATAACAACAGATATGACAAACTCTTCTCAATAAAACCCAATATAGGAGAACTAGAAGCAGCTATCCAGCGTCACCAGAGTAGAAAGGGGAAACTCTGTATTGATTTATTTACTTTTCATATTTATAAATGCTGAACATTTTAAAGTAGAATTTCAATGCTATTTCTATGTATATCTTAATTTTTAAATATCTTCAAATTTAAATCAAATCTTCTAATTTTTGCACAAAAAGCAGGAACCGGTGATATTTAACGTGCATATATTTTTACTTTGGCGTTAATTATTTTATTTTCGTATTTTCATACGAACATACGTGTATACTAGCTATACACAAAAATGAGCCTAAAATGCGTTTTTGACAAAGTGACTTTAGCCCCTACAGAAAATAATATATATAATAATCAGGGAATTATCGGATTTTAATGAAATTTTTAGTGATTATTAATCAATGAATGATCTTTATAATGAATTATTTATTTTATTTCAAAACTATCTAATTTTTTTCACGTCACTTATGTTGGGGGCGTAACATTTTTTCTAGTTGGTCTTATAGTTTTCTAATTACAGTATAAATAAAGAGATAAAAGACCGAAGTTATGAATAGAAAACATTTTTTACGGTGGCTTTTCTATGAGAAAATAAGTACCGAAAATCGAAAAATAAAATGTAAAAAAATAATAGATAATTGATTTTTGTGAGATTCATTTTTTACTTATTTCGATAATTATTTAATTGGCTATTATCTTATAAAATAAAAAATTATACATCGATATTTTTCTGCTTAAAAAGGGGGGTACATTTTCAATCGAGTTTTTCTTCAAAAAGTATACTTTGATGTAATGAAATAAGGTTTGCATTAAATAGATATTTATTTCTAGAATCTATAAAATTAACATTTTAAACTTATCATCAGGCTTTTCATATTTTAAATGAATTTTATATATTAATTTTTCATAGCAAAAATACTAAATTAAAGTTTTGAAATAAAATAACTGATGCATTATAAAATTCATTAATTGATAAATCAATACTGAAAATTTCATTAAAATCAGATAATTACCTGATTTTTGGTAAATTTTTTGGCAATTGCGAATGTTACATTAAAATTGTAAACAAGCGCGTAAAGCCATTGAAAAAGAGACAAAATTGCGGTTCGCGTCGAAATTGACCAAAACAAATCGTTTTAAATCTATTAAAAATAAACTGCATATGTAATGATATTTTTCTTTTTTTTTAATGATGGTCATTATGTTACTACTTATCGTTGTAGACAAAAGTTTGACCTTAAATAATAGATTTAATTAATTTTAATTCGTTTTTAAAAACGTAGCAGACGATTTTGGGGGGTATACCTAGTGTATAAACATTTACACATTCCTTTTTACTTAAACAGGAAAATAAGCGAGAAGACATAGCATGTCAACTATCCTATTCTGTTGATAGGAACCACAAGGTTAGATTCCTAGTTCGATACTGGCCCTCGCCAACTCAGCATATGAGTACAACAGGGATCTGTGCGATAAAGTAAGGAGCTGATGGTAGGTGTGGCGCTCAACCTCAGACGCAAAAAACAATCTCCTTGGTCTAGCGCTAGTGCAAAGGGGATAGACTCCATCGCTGTCTGGATGATACCGGCTTTAGGTCACTCAGACAACTTTTTTTTTCTAAACAAAGTTTTTACAACGCAAACAATATGTGAGATACATTTGAAAATGTTAATATAGATGACATTTTGTCCCTAAAAAAAAAATTATACCAAAAATATAATCATAAACTTTATCTTTACCCTATAAACTTGTCCCTTAAAGTGATGCCCAATCCATTTAGCTGCCCGCCGTCAAAATCAATAAAATCCTTAAAAAGACGACGCAATAAATTTGACCATCCCTCAAAATTTACCTCAAAATTTAAGTCCAAATCTAAGGAAATTCTAGTTACTCCCCTTAATCAGTAGGGAACAGTTACCTCCCTTGAAATTTGCATTGTGGGAGGCACGCACCGGAAATGGGATATCAGCCATGATACAGATAGATTGGGATACGAATTAATTGGTCGCAAACACACTTTCACCTCTTAAGTCAATTTAGGGTTTTTTAACCGTTAATTTCTATATGTGTGTCTGTTTAACGTTGTATAACGGTTAATAACATCATATTCACACATTCACTATACACTTAACATCTTTCATTTTTGTCCCTCAGAAAAAGATTACTTAACAGTGTCCTGAAGATGGTACAATATTCCGAAATACTTAAGTATTGACACATAAAATTGTTTCCCCTGATCATAACATCCTGTGTTTGTTATATTTTTGAAAATATTTTCTTCTCATATTGTCGGATTAATTTCCTCACCGTATTTCCATATATATATATAATATATATATATATATATATATATATATATATATATATATAATGATATTCAAGTTATAAAAACTGAAGGGTATCATAACAGTAGTACTAATAACGAAAGATAACATTCTATCTTTTAATAACCTACATAGTCAATTAGTGTTTACCAAAATCTACAGGTCAGTTCTCTATGAAGATCATCTCGACTCTCTGGTATCTTGATTCATTGTGGCGTTTACACAAACACGATTTCAGCTTGGCCTGCTCTAGTAAGACATAAGAGTTACTGGGAGGCCCACTTAGCGAAACGGTCATCGTCGTAGGAAATGAGATCAGTGAGCCGAGTTCAAATCCTTGATGATACTGATTACGATTTACTTCATGTTAATGCTTTTAGGAAAGACAGGAATCCATTTGGTATCTCTCCCTACGCAGCTATGGGTAAATAATAGGGTAGACGAGGTTTCTTTGTTAAGCAAAAAGTTTAGGAGAATGAAAGCTCTGATTTCAAAGATCGTTGCTCTGCTAAGAATTGGTTTTGTGTCACATCATGGGTTGAGTAAACACACACACACACACACACACACACACATATATATATATATATATATGTATGTGTGTGCGTATACATATATATATGTATGTATATACATATATATATATATATATATATATACATATATACTTATATATATATGTGTATATATGTTTATATATATATACATGTATATGTGTATATATGTTATATATATATATACATATATATGTGTATATATATGTATGTATATAAATATATATGTGTATATATATATATATATATATGTATATATACATTTATATGTATATATATATATGTGTGTGTGTGCGTGTGTGCGTGTATGTGCGTGTGTGTGTGTACTGTCTAAGATGTTTGAACATCAGTATTCGATTCTTGCAGTGTCTGGCTTATCGTTCAATTTTCTTAATGTTCAATAGATTTCCTATAGCATCTCTTACAATTCAACATCTCGTCGGCTTAGAAATTGGAATTTTCTTGCCATATTATTTCCTTATGTTTACATAAGTTCCATATCACAGTAATAAACCGAGTTATTCTGATTTTCTTGTAATGCTTCCAAGAAACCATCTTCAGTATTCAATATAGAACTTGAATTCTTCTGATGAGGATAACTTAAATAAACAAATTTTAGGTTGGTTGGTGGGTTGGTGGGTGGTTTTGGATTTACGGCATCTCAATCCGTTCGACTAGCGACCACAAGGGTCCTGGTTCGATACTGACCCTCGCTCAGTCAGCGTATGAGTAGCACAGGAATCTGTGTGGTAAAATGAGGAGCTGATGGTAGGTGTGACCTCAGACACAAAAACAATCGCCTTGTTCTAGCGCTGATGAAAAGCGGATATACTCCCTCCCTTTCTGGCTGATATTGACATTAGGCAAACCCGAAAGCTTTACTTTTACTACTTTTATATCGAAGACATTGGTTTTATTCATTTTTGTTGGTTATACAAATTAGTTTACACCTTTTTTATTCCTTTGTAACTCATTTTTAAAAACTCCTTGTTGATCTATTCAACTCACAAATGGGACCATAACCTAGGACAAGGAAGAGGTACTCCAAAATCACAAGAGCTTCAGAATTGGAACCTTACTACAAGATATAATTTAACCTCCCACCCTGGACACTAAGACCCTAAGGCACAACATTCTATAATAATAAGGTTTGGGAGTTTGCCATAAAATCAATTAGAAGAATACAGTCGGGAAAATCAGATTGGTGTTAGGGCTAGACGTGACCAGCCGACCGCCCGTCTAGCCTCATTAAGACCCAAAATCGAGAGTGGCATGTCACGGACTGCTCAACCACCAGGAATCTGTCCGTAAGCATCACATATCGCCAGCCATGGCCCATAGATAGCCCCATTGGAGTTTAGGGAGTTACCCCACTGTAGAGGTGAAGGTTTAGCTGACAGAGTGTAAGTAAAATGGAGAAAAATGAGAAGAAAGAAAGGAAAGGAGTAAAGAAAGAAAGAAAGAAAGAAAGAAAGAAAGAAAGAAAGAACTACAGGCAATGGAAAAGAAAGAAACAAAGATAGACAGGCAATGAAAAAGAAGAAAAAAAGAAAGACAGGCAATGAAAAAGAAAAAAAGTTAAAAAGAAATACAGGCAATGGAAAAGAAAGAAAGAAAGAAAGAAAGAAAGAAAAGAAAGACTGGCAATGAAAAAGAAAAAAAGAAAGAAAGAAAGAAAGAAAGAAAGGCAATAGAAAAGAAAGGAAGAAAAACAGGCGATGGAAAAGAAACAAAGAAAGAAAAAAAGAAAAAAAGAAAGACAGGCAATGAAAAAAAATGAAAAAAGAAAGACAGGCAATGAAAAAAATGAAAAAAAGAAATACAGGCAATGGAAAAGAAAGAGAGAGAGAGAAAGAAAGAAAGAAAGATAGAAAGGCAATAGAAAAGAAAGAAAGAAAAACATGTGATGGAAAAGAAAGAAAGAAAAACCGACAATGGAAAAGAAAGAGAGAGAGAAAGAAAGAAAGAAAGAAAAAGATAATAGCAAAATAAAGGAGAAAGAAGAGAAAAAGACAATGGGAAAAATATCAGAATAAAGGGCGTAACAAATCAAAGTGTACCAGTCTCAGTAAAGAACGATGAGAGGTTTTTGAATTTCAACTGATGTTATTTATTCATTTATTTATGTGTCTTCTGTACCTTTGTTCCAACTTTTTTTTTTACTTTGATACAGTCTACTCTCAATAACACCCGAAACTAAAATGATCAAATTCGTAGGAAGAGAAGGAGCTCTCAAAGTAGTTTTGACTTACTAAGATAACCCTTTGTTTCAGAATTTCCATTCTTCAGTCCTAATATTTACAAATAGTTTGTTTCTTACTTTTACCAAGGATATTAACGCGATGTAAAATGCAAACAGTCACGTCCAGAATTTGAACTCGTCTCACCGTGTCCATTTCCAACAACGGTAATAATTATACCATTCGCCTCCACAAACAAAATACAATACATTTATAAAACAAATTCATCATAAAGAAAAGAAAGCCTTGTGAAAATTAAACATAAGAAACTTTTAATTCTTCCTGAGCTGGTATTGATGACCACATCTGATCGCCTGAGGACTTATGTCATGTGTGTCTTATTTATACGGCAACTCATCCGGAGCAACTAAAGTAAGGGGAGATAACTTTTGTTTTTTTTCAGAAAGAATGAATGAGAGAAAAGTAAAGAAACATCATGCGGATTGTAAACTTTTTTCTTCATTTTCAGAGGATTTTTTGAAAATCTTTATTTCAAAATTAAAAAAAAAAAACTCAGTAAAGATAAAGACAGTACAAAAGACAATAGTAAAAACAATATTTTATGACGACTTTTGTTCTCAAAACATAACTGGCACCCGTACTGTCTGGGACTGCAGAATACCCCGATTGCACCTCTGCAGAGAGATAAGACCGTTCCAACCACCCAAGGAAGCGACCTGTTTGTCTTAGGTGATGATCAGTGATGCTTAAGAATGGGATTCTGGTGACTGAGCAGTTCAAGCGAGGCAACATTCCACTTTGGTCCTTACTTGGGCTACACGAGCGGTCGGAGAGGCCCCTTCTGATCAATCAGCTGACCAGGTCAATCCCTAGCACCTAAAGGATTGTTTCTACCCTATTGCTTTTATAAAAAAAACAACCCTTTTTATTATATATGTGTTAGAGGGCGGTGGCTGAGAGTCTTAGTGGCCTGGCTATAACGCTAAACTATTTGTGGTGAGGTTACAGTTCTGAAACTTTGGGGAATGTGGAGTACCCCTTAATTGCCATTACTCCCAGGTACACCCTAATAAGGAGTGGTAGTACCTTTTATGGTTACATCTATGGGATAGATAAATTAAAAATTGTTTTAGAAAATGTGTTTTTTAAAATTTGAATATCCAGCATGAATGAAGAAACAAAAACTTCTTCGGCATAAAATAACCAACAGGGATTGACCTGCCGTAAAATCCAACCAACCAACCTACTTGAATGATACGAGCTGCCAGTGAATTTACAATTTAAAGAACGTAGATTCAAATAGTTTTGCTCTTATATCCAACATATCCTTGTTTTAGCTTCAAGAATGGAATATTTGGTGGTGCCAGTGTACACATCTCCTGCCATTATTCTTCGACCATGTTTTATGGGATTGAGGAGTGGAAACAAGGCAAGCCACTTCAAAAGTTCCATTAACAATAACTCGTCAGCGATGCACACAGCTCGTAAAGTCACCTCCAGACCATATTTCCTTCGCCACCAAAGTACCGAGAGAACCTTCTCGTTGTTTCTCATCATAGATCACACCAATAAAATGATGCGTAGTAGTGAGGGTGGCCCGTCAAGTTTGAAGTGCCTTTTCCTCTGCCAAAAGCACATCCAATAGGATCAGGATCATCTCTGTTCAATGGAATCAGAATTCTTTTCTTTCTTTTCTTCTTTTTTTATTTTTTTATTTTATTATTATTTTTTTTTTTTTTTTTTGCTGTTTACGCAAACACGATTTCGGCTTAACTTGCAACATGAATGAAGATTTGCTAGACTTGTTCTAACCGAATTATTTGTTTGTGCAATTTTCGGACAACACCTATTGATGGATTTTCTCTAGCATTTCTCTTTCTTCTTAGAAATCTTCAGTTCCTTGCCACCTTAATTCTTTGTTTTACCATAATCATCAGAATTCCTGAAAAAGTGAGACGTTCCTAAATTTCATAGAAATTTTACAGCATCTGGTGAAATCTCGGAGTAACATTTGTCCTAAGTATGAGTTACATTTTTCTTTTTACTTCTGATGCAAGTCAGGTGTTGTATACTCATGTTGTGTATATACACAATGTTCTTTTGATAATAGAAAGAGGGAGAAAGGTAGAAAAGCATCAGAGAGATATTTAGATGAGATGCATAACTTGCATAACTTACTTGTTTCTTCTACTTCTTTGGCCGTTTGTGATCGCCTAGTCTTCTCCTATTCTTTCTCCGAGTCGCCATATTGAATTCTATTTCTTCTTCTCTGGATTTTTGTTGGTTCTTCATCTTCTTTCATGTCCAGTCTTCTATCTAATGCATGCATTAACCAACAACGACATGTTGCCTTTTTTTAACGTTTATTTTCAACTAACACATCGTGCGCGAGGTGAGTCCAGCTAAGGCAAGAGATATCTCTCTTACCTAAACTCCTGACTGGTACTGACTAACTAATTCACAATCACGTGACGTGTGGGATTTCCTGTCTAATGTATCTTTCCATGAAAAACTACCGCCCGTGATATGAAAAAGCCTATCCCTGCAGAATTACAAGGGGTTGACAATGATCTATGCCACCACATAGATTATGCATCACAAAAACCAACTGGTATTTTCAAGGTAACCTCTTGAGGGTCGCCATGTGGTGAGGCTTTGAATGCGCAAACTGTATCCCCTGCAGAGAAGTACCCCTACAAAAAGTTTGTACTGGGTATGACACATCTGATACTAAAGCTCTAGTTTAGATTTTGAGAGCTTGGTGTACCCCTTTGTTTCCATTAATCTCAAGCCAACTCCGACCTGTTAGCGTCCCACCTATGGCATTTTCTAAGAATATCCTAGAGGCTCTGCATTGTTAACTGGCAATTAACAACTGTTTTTTTGTAGTTGCTCGACACAGAGAATTAGCTTTTACTAGAAGGACCTGTAGATAGGCTACAGTATGACAATTTGATTATTACAACGTTTAATGGGTTTACTTAAGAGTTATTGCTAAATAGTTAAATATGTAAACATTATAATAAACTCTCTCTCTCTCTCTCTCTCTCTCTCTCACACACACACACACACACACACACACACACACTCTTCTTTTATTTCCATCTTTTTATTATGTTCGATTGAAACAGATTAGCGTTATCGCTTCCACGCGTTTGCACCTCTCTCTATCTTTACCCTACTCTCTATTTCTCAGTTTGTTTCTCATCATATTTTTGTGTAGCATGTCCCTTTTATTCCCGTTCTTTGTTTATAATAAAAACACAATGGTCCATTATATAGCTGAGGTGATAACACTCATAAGAAATAAGAACTCGGCAGATAAGCAACAACAGATAATCAGAATTTACATATTTGCATTTCATCTTAGACTATCTGGACAATTAGAAAATTGAACTAAATCATGGAATACAACAGTTTCGAATCGTGTCTACAAGTCTCCGTACACGTATACATATTGAACTATACACAGAAAAAGACTTAGACGCCTATGCGAATCAGCTATAATAGCCCACACTGAAACTATAAACCTCAGACCTGATTTTTTAACCTGGACTTATCTGTCACAAAAACTATAACACATGAACACAAAATTAAAATTAAAATTGAAAATGGGTAATTCAAAAATCATATTTTTTAAATCTTCACCCATAATTTGACTTTCTCCCCTTTTTGCTTATGTTTCAAAATTTCCCTCCTTACCCTACTTCCCCCTTTCATATAACCACTTCCCCAATCCCCTACAACTAACCAAACTTCCTTTTCTGACCCCTTTTCCCTTCACACTCAGTGACCTACTCTGCCCTAACCCTCGCCTACCCAACTACTCCCCTTTTATTACTCCCTTTTGCTGTTGCTTTGATCAAATTTCTCTCCACCTACCTCCGCCCCTAACCTGTTTCTTTTACAATATATCTCTCTACTTTCGCCCTGCTTACTATCTCTATCTCTCTTGCCTTCTGATTTCCTTCTCTTCCTCTCCAATGATTCTTGCTTGACCATTCAAAACCTCTCCTCACTAACGCTTACCCACCCACTTGACCTCCTCTCCTATCCAACTCCCCCGCCACACTTCTCCTTCTATAAAACACTTGTATGATAATCTGATAATTCATTAGAACGACTGACGATTCCGAGCTCAACGCTCTAGTGAAATATATCCTACACACTTTTGCCTGAGTTTTGTTACTGTGTTCCTCCCATCTCCACCACATTCTGTCGGATTCATTCCAATCCTCTTCCACAATAGCTCTTAAGTAAAAATATCGAACGTTGTAATAATTAAATTATCATACTGTGGTATATCCACATTTCCTTTTAGTATTATATTAATATTGTGTATATACTAAGAAAATTTTTTTTTTATTGATAAATGCTGATTTAAGAAAACAGAAAAAAGTCATAGTTGGTCTACTGGTTTCGTGTAGACTGATATTCAAAAGTTCATTATTCAAATAAAATTGTTTAAACAAAGAGAGACTGGTGTTAATGTTTGGTCTCGTCTTTTTAGAACTTTCAATTGCTGCTATGGCTGGTGGCTTTTCAAAGTGGGGATATATGTCGCCGGTAAATATCAACTTTGTAAGTCCTCGACACTTTCTCAACTTTCCTGGTCCGTAAACCCGAAAACGAATAGCAAGTTATAACCGCAATTACGGCTTATTCTTCAGTCGCGGAAATCGACGTCAAAGAATCGATGTCTTTATCGAGGACACAACTCTTCTCTTTTCTCCTCTCCCATGAATGACCGAGGGCGCGTCTTTTAAAAATCACAAAAGCGGTCTTAAAGTTTGAATGGGCTCAAGTTATTTATCCCGTGGCTATCTCGCAACAGAACAATAATCTTGTCCGAACTCTTTGACATATGACATAAGGACAATTGACAGAACATGGGATTTGATTCTATGATTATTTGCGACTCAGGGTGTAATGTGACCTCTGACGAATATTAGGTTGAAAATCAAATCATAAAACCAAAAGCTACTTTAATCTAATGGTCATCGCTTAGGGGATTTTATACAGATCAGATAAAAGTTTGTGGCTGACTAATAAAACGATTGTGTCTGTACAGCTTTTCTCGGCTTTTTTCCCACATTGGAGGCCCTCGTTCCATCAATATATTAATACTCTTGTTCCTTAATCTTCCGAATGTTATCCTCTTGTAACACCACCTGGTTAAAAATGAGACCGTCCAAATCGTCCAAGAAGAAATGCGAAAATGTAGATCCTGATTATCTGGTGTTGCTTAACCGCCCAATTCTTATTTCTTCTGGGTATCGAAACCTAAGCTAAATAATGGCCCATTCCGTTTTTATTATAACGAAAGAAAGAAAAGAAAAAGGACATGCTACATAGAAAAATATAAGAAAAAAGTGATTTAATCAAGATACTTAAGATCAAAACTAGAAAATTATAATATATATATGTGTGTGTGTGTATGTGAGTGTGTTTGCGCATGTGAGTGAAGGGTAGATGCGTGTTTTCTAAAAAACTGATATTCCATTGCATCCTATATATGGTGGAGGGGTTGGGTAAATGCACACTTCACAAGACGAGATGAATCATCAAATAATAACATATCTCACTTAATAAGTTACTGTTGCTATAGCAAAAGGAGAAACTAGTTACCTCACGGGGCGAAATTGAACCCTCAAATGTCTTGCATGCAAGATCGTTGGAATATTTTGATGATATAGCTATTTACTAAGCATAAGACCGGAAGTATGGATACCCAGTGAGAAAGGAACTAGCTAACAATGGTCTGTTAAGCTTGCTTGCTAACCCTTACTCTACATGAGGTGTCCATGAGGTGATATAGTTATTTACTAAGCGTACTTGCAACCTAGAAATTGCTACAAACTTGTAACATCCGGAATGCAGGAATATGGGCGCTCCCGAAATCACAACTTATAAGAAACTGGTTACCATTATAGTAAAGGGACACGAAGAGACGAGCTGTAGGAGGTTGTTTGGCATTAGCTCTAATACCCTTGGCAAACCCATGAATCCAACGTTCCCTCCAGCTATGGGTAAATAATAGGACAGACTGGGTTCTTTAACCTTGGTTAGACAAACAGTCTATAAGAAGGAAAACTGAAACTTGTTAAACTCCGCTTAAGAAAATGATCATGTGTCCTACTCGTGAGGAGGGGTTGGTAAATATATATATATAAGAAATAGGGGTTAAATCCTATTTAACGGATATAAATTCAACCTTTGTATGTCACTCCGTCGAAAGAAAAAAATACCAAAAAAACGAATTTGATTTCAGTGTTGATACATTAATAAATAACAAAAATAATGCATCAGTTATTTTATTTAAAAACTTTTACATTTTTTCAGGTCAGTTTGTACCACGTATCTTTGAGGCGTAACAAAGATTCACAAACATATGTGGTTCAAAGTTAATTTACCTGAAAAAATGTAAAGGTTTTAAAATAAAATAACTAATGCGTTATACCTCTTATTCGTTAATGTATCAACACTAAAAATTTCATTAAATTCGGTTCATTCCTTGATTTTTGGTATATTTTTTCTTTTGGTGGGGTGACATCCGATGGTGGAATGTAGGTCCGTTAAGTAGGATTTAACCGAAATATGTGTTCAAAGTAAATCTCCCGAAACGAACTCATGGCGCATGCAAGTTTCGGCTCCCTCTTGTTAGATCAATGGTTCTCAACCTTTTTTTACCTATTGACCGCCTTTTAATTCTATTTTACTCTGGTGGACCCCCTATAGCAATTCGTTGTTTAAAAATCTCATTGTATGTTAAATACATTTTACTTGCCTGGGTTCCAAAAAATCTTATATGGTCCCCAGGGCTCCATATGGACACCGGTTGAGAACATATGTGCTAGACCATAAAAATCGGATTACTGAAGGAAGAAGCGTTAGTTTTATTCTTCTTGATGGGAATTCGGTACACGAGTACGTACCGATTTTGTTGAAACTGAAAAGAACGTTACTGAGGATTTGCAAGCTTTTACGATACAGGAAAATCTAGGAAAGTAACTCTTTTTTAATGCAGTTACGAACGAAAGGAAATAACCGAGAAAAAATTCCTGAGAAAAGGAATTGACAGGAAAAGTAATGGCGATTACTGGAATTATTATGAGAACGTTGCATGGTTGGTTGTTTGGTTGGTTGGGTTTTAGGGACATTTCAACCTCTACAGGGCCATTTCATGCCTAAGGCGTTTTGTTCATTCTGGATGGGTATTGACATTTTTTAAACTAATTTTTTTCTATTTAACCATTATATGGGACATTAATAGATACTAGACTCGGGGTCAGAGTGGACCTGGGAGTAATGGAGATAAATGGTTACTCCACATTCCCCAGAGCACTAGAATTGGAACTTCACCATTAGATGCAATTTAACGTCATGTCTATGACTCTAAGACGGTAAGATTTCTTGTTGAGGGGTAGTTTTGCAGGCGAAAATTGAATTTTGTTTTCTCCCCCCGGAATAAAAAGAACATTTCTTTGAACTTTAAATTTATTTATTTTGTTTTGCCTTGTGTGTGTGTTTAAAACCATAAGTTACCTGCTGGGATTGTAAAAAGTTTTCCCACTGGAGTCTGTTCAATTAACAACAGTAATTCCTTTCATTCAGCGAACTGCTCTCCCAACTGATCGCGTTCTTCTCACTTCATTCTTGTTCACCCAAAACACAGTAGTCACCGAATTTCCCTCTCTCACAGTCACTTGCTTTATTGCTGACTGGCAGTGTCAGAAACCGTCTGTTTTCATTATGGCTCGGCTACTCTTTATGCAAATTCTGTCTCGTCCCATCCGGGTCTCTCATGCACGGCACAGGCGATTCTTTGCCGTTTCCGTTGGGGGAATCGGCCATGCCCATTACTGGAATGAAATTCAGGACTAAGATTTTCCTCTCCCGAGAGAGAAAATAGTATTTTCTGAAAATACTTACAAAATTATATGTGGTTGTTTATTTTTACAGTTTGCTCCTGTGTTAGAATAGATTTTTTAATGAAATAATTATTTCATCACATGATATCTTCTCAATTTTGTCGAGATTAATTCTTCTTGAAATTGAACATCATCCAACTACAGGGTGGCCGAAAATACAGAACCCACACATTTTGGGCATCTCTGTCACGACACAGACAGATAAATTGAGATGAACAATGGTTTCAACAAGATGGAGCTTCACCCCACACATCGAATGATTCCCTAGCCTGGCTTAGAGAATGGTTTCAAGAGAGGCTGAAAAGTAGGAAGTGTGACGTTGAATGGGCACCACACTCACCGGACTTGAATCCACCAGATTTATATCAAGGATAAGTTGTACCAGAACAACCCTCAAATAATTGGTGAACTAAAGGCAGCAATTACAGCAAAAATCAACTTGTCTCCCCCACACACACACACATGCAATCAGATCGCCACTTCTACTACGACAACTGGAAAGGGTTTAATCATTTAAATTGTATTTCAAGTGTAAAACATTTCTTCACACACACACACACACACACACATATATCTTATATATATTATATATATATATATATATATATATATAACGACACTGAAGGGCCACTGCTGCTACGACGACAGCATGAGGAAAAGGGTTAATTATTCAAATTGAATTTTAAGCTGAAAACACTTCGTGACAGTAAATATAAATCTCTTATATATATATATATATATATATATATATATATATATATATATATAAAGGAAGACACAAAAACCAATCTTGGAGGACGTTAATATATTCATCATTAGGTACGTTCAACCAGTAAGAACCGAAAGCTAGGCAATGATAAATACGTTAAAAGACCGCCAAATTGGCTTTCACGTCTTATTTCCATTCGAAACCAAAGTCTGTTAAGAAACAGACAGCCGAGATTGAGCTGTAAAACTAAAAATGTAAATAATACCATTATTTCAGCAGTAAGTTGTAATATAACTTCACTCCTTATGAGTATCTCATACCAGCTTTAACTCGTCATTCACTGGTGTCTAAGTGACAGCAAATCCCCTCCATGACACACACAAACACACAAACACACACACACACACACACACACATCACGTAATTAATAATAACACACACTTACGCTTGCATACACACATACACACACACATATTGCCCCTTTGCATAAATATAGGAATACAAAATATATTTAATAAATATAATAATTGATGCAATAATTGTCGGAATGTCACATTTCTCCCGGACTGTAGCCTCACCTCAAGATACAGTTTTATGCTGCTTGACTCAAGACCCCTGCAATCGATTTACAATCTCAATATACAAGGTGTGTCAATAAAGTATGGAGATCTTTTGTACTTTTTGACACACCTTGTATTCTGAAAAAAAAGTTTCATTCAATAATTCCTTTTTCAAAATACAAGGTGTGTCAAAAATGTACCAAGTTTAAAGATGTATTTACCAAGATAAAAATGAAGAATGAATGGAACATTTTTTTTTCAGAATACAAAGTGTGTCAGAAGTACAAAAAAATCTCGATCCGTTTTTGACACACATTGTAAGATTCATTCCCAAATTAAAAGTGAAGTGCCGAATCGTAGAGGCTAACTTTCTGAACTGAGACAAATTAGTAAGTGAGTTCGAACCCCAGTCGAGCTATTATGTTCACTTTCAGTCTAATATCATTGAAAAAGTAAGGAACCCCCTCATCCCCCCGCTATGGGTTAAAAACTATAACTACTGTTCTTCTCCAAGGATGTCTTTGAAATGAAATAGCCCATGATGGTTGATATGCCATTAAACAAAGAAATCAACCATCATAAAGTGTATGATAATATTTTAGGGTGAGTCAAAAATGTTGTAATATTTTAGTACTTGCTAGTTTGTGATGCGTATAACACGTGACTGAAATAGTTAAAGCAGTTTGGAGTACGTGTTGTTGTTGGTAGCATCGTGGCAGTTGGTGCGCTTACAGGTTGCGCATTGCTTCACCAGCGCATCATTTGAAAACTATACAGAGAAAGTGCAATGTACTATAATTTGGGAATTTATGATTTAGACAATAACGCCACTGGAGCAACAACAAAAAACTAGTTGTACGAAAGGTAGAGGCGCAATTCAGTAGGAATCACCAAACTACGGCCCGCGAAAGCATTTTATCAGGCCCAGCGTCGGTACTTGAATTTGTTTATTAAAACGCGAGACGTTCTGATACCCTTAAATTTAAATATCATTTTAAGCTTACTAAATCCTCATGGACTTGAGGACGGAATCAACCCACCGAACGAAATTGACTGATAAACATTTGAAAGCAATTCTCTTGATTGGTTGTAGCAATTCCAATCCAAATATTGACGATATTTTGAAAGGCACACTTCAGTTTCACAAAAAAACACACAAAAATTTCTGCTAATGTTGCGTTCTTTGATAATATAATAAATATGTTGATGAACTATCTTTTTGTGCATCTTACGCCACTCATCCATGAATATGTTATAACATGGAAAGATAAATTTTGTTTTACATCTTTTTCTCAGAGGTTTCGTTCATGCTAGCAAGTATTGACACAATAATAATGTGGCCCGCATTCATTATTTTTTCTATTATCCGTCCCACCGCGAAAAAAGTTTAGTGATCCCTGCCCTACAGTAACGAAATGGTAAATGACATTTGCTAGGGTTGCAAGAACTTCGATAAATAGACAAATTCAGGTTAGTAAGTTAATTGGTTATTTTTGTTTTACGGCATATCAACTCTTTTCGGGTTATTTCATGTCGAATCAAATCAAATTCAGGTAGATATAGTGAGTAAACTACGAGGGTATCAGGCGTACTCTGCATCTGACCGAGATTTATCACCTGCACGAGCTCTAATTTTACCTCACGTTACCAACGTCTCTTCACGAACAGACAGCGATACATTATCAATATCTCAAACAGAGTTTAACAGGTTTTAATTCAGAGTTTTTTTCCAAGCTAGTTCAAAAAAGTGAAGTCGTCGGGGTGGCCTATTGTCAGTATCAGCCAGTCAGCGAGGGAGTATATCCCCTTTTAACGAGCGCTAGACCAAGGAGATCGTTTTTGGCATCTGAAGTGGAGCGCCACACCTACTATCAGCTCACCACTTTATTGCATAGATCCCTGTGCTACTCATACGCTGAGTTGACGAGGGCTGGTATGGAACCCGGAACTTTGGGGTTCCTAGTCGAACGCTCTACCATCTGAGCTACCAAGTTTAAAGAACCCAGCACGCCCTTCAATTAATTCATAGCAAGATGCAGAATAATTGGATAGATACCTTTCCCAAGGGCATTACCGCTATGGGAAATGCAAACAATCTATTTTAACATTGTACTGGGTCTATTTTATTGCATGATAACCGTTATACAACGCGCCACCAAGACTTTTCCCTAGACGAGTAGACTTTTATGATAGATTATTTGGTAAATCAAGATATGAATATATAGCTGGGCTATTACTATTCAACAAATTGTAAAGATAGATGTGTTTTATAGTTGTTTTTTTTCTTTCTTGTTTTATTCCAGATATAAAACGATTGTTGCGGATGGTGAGAAACATATAATTGCAAAATGTGGGGCATGAACATTGTAAATTCTCTGAACACAATGTTTGAAATTTTGAACAAGTTAACAGAACCCGAAAAAGACATTTGGGACATTGGCAGAGAAAAGAACAAGAGAAGAAATTTGGCTTTTATCACTTTGCCTACTTTAAACAGCTCATAGCGACACTCCTATCTCTACGATCCTATCTGACGCTAACAAGGTGGTCTGTCGTCTGCTATAAAAACAATAGAATAATAATAAATCAGGATTCTTTCTATTTAACACTTAGTCTACTTTAAACCGCCCATAGTGGCTCCCCTACCAATGCGATCCTACCGTAAACTGCTGGCAGCGGCTCTCACAAGTGTCACTAGTTTACACTGAAAAATTACAACTCCTGCTATCGTTTGTTTTTTGTCTGTGAACCAACCCTAAGACTGGCACTTGATCCTTTTGCAATAGGGAAACAGTTAAATGAAAAAGTTGGTACAGCCATGAAGGAAATTTGGTAGACTTTGTAAGTCTCCGAGGCGTAGTAGGAAACGTGAAGGATTGAAACATCGTAATAGCGAGTTTGAATTCAAATCTCGCTATTATATTATCTTTGTGGAAGCGCGTGGTGTAATGTTTAAAGTCATAGGAAATGACTTGTCACCCCGAGTTCAAATCATGGACGTGAAAATTGCATTTTCACTTAGCGCTAATACCCTTGGGAAAGGTATGAATCCTACTCTCTCTCCCCAGCTATGGGTAAATAGCAGGGTAGACTGGACTATTTAACCATGGCTATGTAACCGGTCTGGGAGAAGGAAAACTCTGAATTCAAACCTGTTAAACCCCGCTTAATAAATTGACCTTGTGTCGCATCCTGCTTGTGCGGATCGGTTGGTAAATATATATATACTAGTATGTACAAGTTCGAACATGTTTCTGTCTTATCTATGTCTATGTTAGGGTAGGAGTTAAAAATTCAATGTCAGAGGGTTTGTATCATAAGTAAGCAAAATCCTCATATTTATTAAAGGAGTAAAAAAAATTAAAAAATTTTAAATTAAAACGGAGCCCCGTCCCTCTCAAATAAAATGTTGCGTGCATGTAATAATCAAACAATTATTTTGAATATTTTCCACATCAATTTTCCACAAAATCGTTGGTATTTATTTATTTGTAAACTTTTTAGTTAACTTCTTATTACTGTAAAAAAAAGGACGAGACTGAAAAACAATTTTTGAAATTGCCTACTCAAATTTTGGGTGTATATAGCATAAGAATATTGTAACGTAAGCTGTGACGTAGAGCTATGACGTAGTTTTTGTTACAGACATAAATACAGCCAATCACCATTATTAATAGAATTCTATTTTAGTTCTCTATATTAGTGACAAGGCACACTCGGCTTATTAAAGGAGGAGGGTGAACAATAACAACTGATATTATTAAACTGTTTTGGTTTCTTTTCAGTGCCGAATACGTGTCATTATATGGTGTGATAAAAAGTTGGGAAGTTATTCTTTTCATCCAAACATCGTAAGAGAAAGCTTTTTTCGCTTTAAATGTATATATATATATGTGTGTTTGTGTGTGTGTTGGCATTTCACATAGCGCTAATACCATTTGGAAAGGTATGAATCCATATATTCACGCTCCAGCTATGGGTTAAATAGTAGGGCAGAATGGGCTCTTTAACCTTGGGTAGGTAGCCAGTCTAGGAGAGGGATAACTCTGAATTCAAAATTTCTGAGGTCGGTCGTTGATTGGGTTTGTGGCAACCCTTGATGCACCAATTCTTTCCTATCGATTGTGCCAAAAAGTGTTGATGGTCCAACACAAGCCTTCACCACTATAAACAAATCACTGTGTGGATGTTCATTGTATGAACACTCATACGTCGATCGACGGGAGAGTCCATCATATGTGTGTGTGTGTGCGTGTGTGTGTTTGTGTGTGTGTCTGGGTGTGTTTGTGTGTGTGAGTGTGTATGAGTACGTGTATACATGCATGTATATATACGAATGTTTTTATATATATAAATGTATTTGAATATATATATATATATATGTGTGTGTGTGTGTGTGTGTGTGTATGTGCATGTATTTATATATATGTACATCTATGAATATATGTATATATGCATAAATATGTATATAAATATGTATATATATGCGTGTGCGTGTATATATATGTTTATATAGTGTATAGATGTATATGTATATGTATATATATGTGCGTGTGTGTGCGTGTATATAATGTTTATATAATGTGTGTGTATATATATATATATGTATGTAAATTTCTCACTACACTACATATGTATGTATATATGCATATATATATGTGTGTGCGGTTATATATATATATGTAAAATTATATAGTGTATATATGTAAATCTATATGTATATATATATATGTGTGTGTGTGTTAGTGTGTGCATATATATATATATATATATATATATATATATATATATATAAGTTAATCCACATTATTTTTTGACACGTGTTTCGAAGTTTCACCTCTCATCAGTGTGGCTACACTTTAACAGCTACCTCTAGCCGGGATCGAGATCTGACTGAATTTTCGTCTGCCAAGTCTCTTACCCATACGGCTATTAGCGGCTGTCAAATTTAGGAGAATATTTAATTGATACATTTCTAAGCGGAAATAATTCACGAGAGTCCTCTAACTTTGTAAACAAAGTGAGGGTTTGCTATACGCTAGATGGTGAATTTACAATTAAATTCCTATTTAGAGAACCAAGTTGGAGTATATATATTAAATAAGTTATATATATATATATATATATATATATATATATATATACCAATGAATTTAATCCACTTTGACTTTGAGAAGACCTGGAATTTTGCATTGGCAATATTTCCCAAGATGCATTGCCAGCTATTCTTGACGAGAAGACTATTTTCCGACACACAAAGATACAACGAACGAACGTACAATATCATATCTCTTTGTGTTTCTTATTTTAACATTCGATGCAATCATCAATTATTGCGTTATTTACAAATGATTATTAGTGGGTTTTTTTCTCAACTCATTTCTTTTTTCTATTTTTTAAAAGATAAGTAATATATTCGAAACCATCGTTACGTCTCTTAGTCGTTTTTTTTAATTCCCCATATAACGTGTAACATTAAATAAATTCAATTTTTAAATACAGTAATTACTTGATTTACGAGTTTAATTCGTTCCGCTCGTAATTTAATTCCCTCGTATATCAAATCAATCTTCCCCGTTGAAATAAACTGAAATCTCATTAATCCGTTTCAAAAACATCCAAACATTTAGCTAGGTTTTTTATAAGAAAAATAGCACTGTTTTGTATAAAGACACCATGAATCAGAATGTAATGTATTTTGTGCTGTAAAAGACTAAAGTCAGCGGAGTGACGTCTATCCCCTTTTCACTATCGCTAGACCTGGGAAATTGTTTTTTGCGTCTGAGATGGAGCGTTACACCTAACATTAGTTTCTCCTTTTACCGCACTGATCAAAGCTATGATGTTCCTCGTTGAGTTAGTAAAACTCGAAATCTTATAGTTTGTAGTTAGATGCTCTACTGACAGGGCTAAACCGTACCTTAATGTTTTAATGTTTCTTTTTCTAGAATTCATTTTTAGAATCCACCGACTGCACCTATGTAGAAGGGGGAAATCCTCCGAATGGAGCCACCTGTTGGCTATAGGTAGTGACCCGGGATTCTTAAGGATTGAACCCTGGTGGCTGAGCAGTCCATGACATGCAACATACCACTTTGGCCCCTACTTAGGTTAGAGGGGCGGTCGGAGGGGCCCCCTTTGATTAATCAGCTGATCACGTCATGCCCGATGACTGTCTCAAAACTTTTTATCAGAAATGTGCGAGAAGGCGGTGGATGAGGGTCTTAGTGTCAGGCCTATGACATAAAACTGCATCTAATGGTGAAGATAACATTTTGAAGCTCTGGAGTACCCCTTCATTGCAATTACTCCCAGGTAGTATATTGCAGGTTGCCATCTATGGGTAGAATATGAAAAAATGAGTTATAAAAATGAGTTAAAAATTGAGTTAAAAAGGAATAGAATAAAGGCATCATCATCATCATCATCATCATCATCATCATGTTGCGTTATTAGCACGGATATCCATGACAATCTCTCACCAAAACTCTCTATCATTCATTGTCCCAGGGAAGTCCTCTGCGCAGCATCCTGCATCTTCCCAAAGTTGGACAATGTCGGTCCCTGGTGGCCGGCCCACATTGGCATGTCCCTGTGATGGCTTCTATAGGAGAACGTCGCTTATGAGCTCGTCCCTGGTTCCCCAGCAGTGTCCGTTATGCCTTGTCTGTCTCACTCGAATGGTATGTGAGATGGGGACAGGTGCCCATACAGCTGCTGCCTTGTTGGGTGCTGTTTCCACGACTTGTTCCGGACCGCGCGTAGCATTCTTGTGCAACTCCCATCCAGCTTGTTCTCAAGGCGCCTGGCTAAGGTCAAAGTAGTGCAGCCATACAGCAGCACTGATACAACCACAACCTGGAAGAATTGTCGCTTTAACTTGTCTGTGAGATCAGATTTATAACCCAACAAGGGTTAATGTGCCGTAGAATTAATAAACCAAACGAAACCTCGACAGAAATTGATGTGATGAACTTTAAAACACTTGGAGGAAAAGCTAGATGGGAACTACACAAGGATGTGTCATGCTGTTTTGAACACATCTGGGAATCAGCACCCTAAAAACAGCATCTGTACGGCCACTTACCTCCTATTACGCAACCATCCATATAAGATGCTGGCCACTGCTAGAGTAGATTAGTAGACAATATTTTTAGTATTGACAAAAGTAATTGGTATGTGACTTTGCTTCAATGTTTTCATATCTAGAAATAATTCCTTGGAGAAACCATCCAAGTAAGATGAACAAGACATGCTGGACCCTGCTGGAGAAGCAAGGATGAGCTCATAAATGACAATGAGTATCTATATGTGGACGTACCAATGTGGGTTGGCCAGCAAAAAGATACATCAATCAGCTCTGCACGCATACTAGATGCCATGCAGAGGACCTAACATGGGTAATGGAGTGGGTGGCAAGGAAGAGTCAGGGAGATCAGTCAACTTAGAAACGACCGGTTTTCAACTTTTTTTGTATGTGTGTGTATGGGGGTGGGGCTGATGAGAATTTACTTATCTGCAGTTGACAAATCACTTTCCATTTTGAAGGCGTCTATTTCACATATTACCGAAGCAATATCCAGCGGGTACTGTTATCTAAAGTTCGATCCCATATTTAATTATGATACTCGTGTTCCTTAATTGTACGAGCGTTAGCATCTTGCAACACCTCTGGCTAAAAAAATAAGACCGTTCAATCGTCCATGATGAAATGCAAAAGTGTAAACCCTTCTTATCTGGTGTCCTTATCCGCCGAATTCTTATTTCGAATTTAATGAAAAAATGAAAAGAAAGAAAAAAATACTGTGAGGGAGAATTAAATCAAGATTATTATATTTTTACATATTGAACTATTTTTTTACAATAGCTCTTAAGTAAACATATGAAACGTGGTAATAATTAATTGATCATACTCAGATATATCCACAGGTCCTGATAGTTTTTATCATTATTAAAATCAACTGTGGATTTAAACGTTCATTGTATCGCAATCTCTCTTTAATCTTATGTCACATCCTACCAGTGGTGAACGGTTTGAGTAAATAGCCGCAAAAACCATTGTTTTTACCATTGTATTTCAGTGTCCCCTATGTATATCTGCTTGGTAAGGCGGAAACTTTTAGGCATCCCCTGGTATAAACGAGAAAATTAGAAAAACATTGCGTCTTAAAAGACAGGTGTTTATTTATAGAATTTTAATTATACACTAAATAGTAAAAACACACCCTCCAGGAGGTGTAAAAATTAATTTTTGAAAGATATTATCTGATGTGGTGGGAGGTAAAAAGTTCAATGTCAGGGGAGTTGTGTCATGTGTGAGCAAAATCATATAATTCATTAAAGGATTTTAAAAAAGACAATTTGAAATGGAAACTTAGTTCTGTCCCCCTCAAATAAAATGTTACGTGCATCTATTGATTATTAATTAAATAAATATTTTGAAATTTCACACAAATCATAGGTATCTATTTATTTGTAAACTTTTTAGGTAACATCTCGATACTGAAAAAATGACCATTGCTTGTTTGTAAATAATTTTCTCGCAAAAATCTATGCGTTAGATAATTTTAAATATATATTAAAACAAAACAAACTATATATAAATATATAATGTAATATAGTGAAATATTTGAAAAAACAAAGGCTCATAAAATGAGTGATGTTTTCAATCTGTTTTAGTAGATCTTCATGCAGTGTTTCAATCTGTTTTAGTAGATCTTCATCTGGGCTTTTGTTTAGTTGAGGAAAATAAATTTATCACAGAGAATGAGATTGGGAGAGTCTTTTGTTGGTCAATCTATTTTAAAATGTTCAATGAAACACCAGCGTTCTTTGAATATTTGAAATTATGAACGCTAAGACAAATGGTTCTGAAGTTGACACAAAACGTTCTCTTTGGTTTTTTTTAAATTTTTCACTATATTACATACTGTCGAATTCACTTTCATTTCTCTCTTCACATAAATATATAATGTATTTATTAAAACTTCTTTAAAAAAACAATAGGGATCGTCTAAGTTTGCATACTCAAATTTTGAGTCTATATGATATAAGGTTGTCCTTTATTCTATGTATTGGCGATGTTGGGCAATGGTGACGTAATCAGTGGCATAGTATCAGTTACATACAAATTGAGACTGAATCTCTATTATTAGTAGAGATATTAGGAACTGGGTCATTGGGTCATTTCAGTTTCTCTTTAAGAAGAACATCGACTGTGTAAGTTGGGTAAAGTGCCTTGGGTCCTTTACAACGATTAATCAAATCCCAGTATCCTGAACAGCATCACTGGTGATGACATGGGAGACCTGGGGCATGGGCAACTGCTTGACTTCATAAAACAAAACAAAAAAAAAAACATTTCCAGAACTGTATATCTACAACAGATATTAATCTATCAACTGAATTTCCAGGGGTTATATACATGGTCTACATAGACGAACGGACGAAACAGCTGCATATGTCATACTGTATTTAACATTATTCCGTGTTTTGCAGGTGAATGCTAATGGTATCAAGACAGTGAATGTACATCCTGCAAATGTTAAGTGTTATTGACATCAGAATTGATTCGTAACTTTTCAAAAATGCTATCGACTGCTGTTCATATGAAAATTCATATAACCTGCTAGCCAAAAACTGAGAAGTTCTTAGAATCCCACCGAACATTCCCCCCCCAGGTTTCCTCAATCCCTCCCCCATTTTTAATTTGTTTATTCTTTCATCATTATACTACTGGAGGCGCTGTTTATAACGGTTACTTTCTTAGAAAAAGGAAAAAGCGACACGTGTTCAAATCCTGGACGAGGCTGTTGGCATTTCAAATAACGCTAATACCCTTTATTAAATTTACGACGTTAAACTGCATCTAGTTGTTGTAGCGTAATTATTGTGGTCTACGTGGATTGAAAGGAGAAAGAGAAGAAAAAGAAATAGGAACAAACAAAGGTTAGAATTTGGAAGAGTACACACTAAGCGGGGTGAAAGTAATGTGACCGACGAATGACCCCGGAAATAGATTTAAAAATAAAAACAGAATTTCCGGGTTTTGATCGGAAATGAATGTGGCTCTCCCACTCCCGGGACGAGAAACAGAAGAAAAGAAAATCGGTCTCTTGTCGGCCAGGCCTTGTGGGAAGCAGGTGAGACCTTCACGGTTCCCCCGATAGGTCCGATATAGTAGTAACGAACATGATTTACGACAGAGTTATTTGACCTTTACCCCTCACTCTTTCTCTCTATCTTTCCTTCTCTCCGAAAAAGAACCAACGGGGCTATAAATAAATAGACAGCTTCGTGTGATTATACAACCTGCGAATGTTGTTTCTGAACTAACGACAACTACTATTACTACTAACGAAGACTACTACTCCAACTTGAATTTTGTCCTATGCAACATAATCGTTCTGGTACAGTGGTAAAGTTCAAATTCTGCAACTCTGGGGAATGTGGAGTAGCTTTTTATCTCCATTACATCCAGCTCCACCTTGACTCGGAGTGGTACTACCTGTTAGTGTCCCATATATGGGTTAAATAGATAAAATAAAAATGAGTATTAAAAAAGTGTTTAAAAAAATTGACTTTATATATATAATATATACCAACAACCAGAATGAATAAAACAAAATGTCTTCGGCATAAAATAACCCAACAAGAGTTAACATGCTGTAAAATCCAATAAATCAACTAACCCTTGGAAATAGTATGAATCCAACTATTCTCCCTTCAGCTATGGGTAGTAAGTAGGGAAAAACTAGTCCTTTGTGTTACGTTTTTACGTACAAGAAACGATAATACTGAATTAAAAGACGAGTACGTATCTTTAAATAACGATGGTTTTATTTACAGCTGGTCATAGCTAATTGTTTCTACCAAAACCAACACTTTAAGCTCAAACTTGTGGGGAGCCAATTAAAGTGCATATCAACTTATCTGTCGGTTCATATCTTTTTTCTGCAATGACCGTAATAGGAGGTAACTGGGTCTTTAATCATCGAGGGGAAAAAATGAATATATTTGTTAGGATAATCCTAACAATTTGTTTGTGGGAATGAAATATCCGTTTGTTTAAACAAGAAGTAAAATAACTATATCCTCATAAAGTCGCGCGGACTGCAAGGATTCCCAAAACTCGCACCTGGTAGGTTTTCGGCACGGCTTCCGTTATCCGCATAGAATACTTGACTGTTAACAAAGCTGACAAATGAAACGCCTATGTGTGATCTATACCATATTTTGGTTGGTTGGTTGGAGGATTTTACAGCAAGTCAAAACTGACACGAACAGCTCAAACTTTTCAAGGACCAAATAAAGTGCATATCAACCTATGTGTCATGGATGCCTTTTTCCAGTTTATATATTGTTCCCACAATGCACTGTAACGGTAGATAACCCCCCCTCTCTCTCTCTCTCTCTCTCTCTCTCTCTCTCTCTCTCTCTCTCTCTCTCTCTCTCTCTCTCTCATTATTCACCAAGGAAGCAACTCTGAATATTTTTATTAGAATTACATAAAAATTCATCATCCTAGGTTTCTTTAATTCCTTTCCCATTTTAGTCGGTAATTGGTAGTAAGTGGTAGTAAATAAAGTCGTGGTGACCTAATGTCGGTATCAGCCAGAGAGCGAGGGAGTCTATGTCCTTTTCACTTGCGCTAGACCGAGAAGATTGTGTTACTAGCATCTGAGACGTAGCGCCACACCTACCATCAACTCAAGAATTTACTGCACAAATCCCTGTGCTATTCATACGCTGAGGTGGCGTGGGCCGGTAACCAACGAAGAACCTTGAAGTTCTCAGCCTGTCTCTCTACCGACTGGTGGTTCGATACAGGTCGTCACCAACTCAGCGTATGAGTAGCACAGGGATCTGTGCGGTAAAGTGATGAGCTGATGGTTGTTGCGGCGCTCCACCTTAGATGCTAAAAACAATCTCCTTGGTCTAGCACTAGTGAAAAGGGGATAGGCTCTCTCGCTGTCTGGCTGATACCGACTTTTAGACACCCCGACGACTTACACTGGTAATTGGTAAATTGGTTAGAATATTCAATTTTAGCTGTATCGATTATTATTTTATCAAGAACGGAATCAGATGTAGTATAAAATAAGTACCAATAATAATGCGATGTTGGCGGAGTCACTTATTGTTGGTATCAGCCGGACAGCGAGGGAGTCTATACCCTTTTCACAAGCAGGGAGATATTTTACGTCTAAGATGGAACACTACACCGGCCATCAGCTCCCCACTTTACCACAGAGATCCACGTGAGGTATCAAACCCGAAACCTTGTAGTTCCTAGGACGATTCTCTACTGGTTTAGCTAAACATTATCATTTAATAGTCATTTACCGGGTAAAAATTCAATGATTAGGGTGACTGTGTACCAGAACGGTATATGTTGCATAGGTCACACTCGAGTTGTGGTAGTTGTCGCCGTTAGTAGTAGTAGTTAGTTCAGAAATAACACACGCAGGTTGTATAGTCACAGGATGTTTATTTCTTTGAAGCATGTGGGTTCTTTTTTTAGAGAGAAGGAAATATAGAGAGGAAGAGAGAGAGAGGGTACGGTCAAATTACTCTGTCGTAAATCATGTTCGCTACTACTATATTGAACCCATCGCAGGAATCGTGAAGGTCCCAACTGCTTCCCACGAGGCCTGGCCGAAAAAAAGTGACCGATTTTCTTTTCTTCCGTTTCTCATCCCGGGGTGGGAGAGCCACATCTGTTTCCGGTCAAAACCCGGAAATTCCGTTTTTATTTTTAAATCTATTTCCGGGGGTCATTCTACGGTCATTCTTTTACCGTTGTGTGTTTACTCTTCCAAATTTTAAGCTTTGTTTGTTCTTATTTCTTTTTCCTCTCTTTCTTCTTTCAATCCCCAAATTCTCCGTAGACCCTAATAATTACGCTACAACTGCAAACAGTGACTTATACTAATTAGATTGTTTTTGAATGAAATCCGAAACGGTCTTAGAAAATGATTTCGATTTTGAGAATATTTATTTGCTAACTTGGTTAATTTAATATTGTAAATAATAAATTGGCACTCTGAGCTTTGTTTTCCTGTTATATTCCGAGTTGCAATCAATAACAACAAAGATATGGACAATAGTTTTGACATGTAAATAAACAATAACAACACTGATGTCAGAAATGTACATTATCTATTCATTACATTTCATTGTTCTTAGTCATAAAATTCCATTAACTAACAGTTTAATATTTTTTCGCGCTATTTTGTTTCTGTCGGCCATATTTAATTCGAAATTCTTATTTTTATTTCTACGGTCGATGAGAGTGATGAGAGTGTCATTAATCGTTTCTATGGTTTATGAAGTTTAGTTCAGTCGCTACAGCATCCGCCTAGGCACTACAAGGTTCCGAGTTCAAAACCAACCCTCGACGACTGAGCGCATGTGTAGCAAGGATTAGATCTGTGTAAAGTGGGGAGTTGATGGTATATGTGGCGCTCCACCTCGGTCACAGAAACAATATCCCTGGTCTAGCGCTAGTAAAAAGGGGTTATACTCCTTCGCTGCCTGGCTGATACCGACAGTAGGCAATTCGGCCAATTTTATTTTACTTACCAATCAGACTGAGAGTGGACCCGGGAGTAATGGCAATGAAAGGTTACTCTCCAGACCCCAGATCGATAAAATTAGAACTTCACCATCAGTTGTAGTTTAGTGGCATACCAAGTACGCCCGTTCTTTTGTGATGATAATGTCATTCATCGTTTCTGAAAAAATTGAATTTAAGACAAAAGGATTTTGTAATTTGCTTGAAGCATTGTGTTTATATTGGTTTGTTGGTTGGTTTTGAAGGCTATCACAATGCAAGGGTAAAGAAAAAAGAAGGTAACTGTGGTGGTGTTTGTTAACCTGTGGTGGTGTTTGTTAACCTGTGATTTATTTTCAATTCTTAATATTTCGGTATAAAATCCCTTCTACAGAAGATTACTAGAACTGAAGTTGTTGCTAGTGGCTGTTCATTTGTTCTGTTTCATGTCTTCCAAATTCTGTGTGTGGGAGGGGAGTGCTTGTTGAATTCAAAACGCAAAAGAATATTGATTATAAAAAAATGTACATTAACCTTTTTGTAATTTTTGGTCTTTTCCTTGGACTATTCCTATTGTAATTGTCCAACATCATCACAATCCGATTGTGATGAGCACAATTTTTACTTTTTAACTTTTCGTTTGTAATCTTTATGCCTACCAATGAATATTTATTCGTATTATCATTCATCTTAATTCTAGTTGAATTTTATTGCAATTCACCCAGTTCAACAATATCACAGCAAATCTAAATTTTAAATTAACAAAAAAAAGTGCTCCATTTTATAAGTTTATAATAAAATAAAGAA
The DNA here is from genome assembly GCA_023376005.1 of Doryteuthis pealeii. Lineage (NCBI taxonomy): Eukaryota > Metazoa > Mollusca > Cephalopoda > Myopsida > Loliginidae > Doryteuthis > Doryteuthis pealeii. The sequence continues at coordinate 64,077,099 of CM042156.1, forward strand.
GTCTAGACACTTAGACTGATTACTAAATGAATCAGTGTTTTTTTTAATACTAAATGCAAATGCTTCGAACTGGTGTTAGAACTGTTACATAATTGATAGCTAGCCTATAAATTACGAACTGTAATGTAGAAATCGACAATAACGGTAAAGGAAAAAACCGTGTAAGTAATACGTGTGAGGAGAACCGAACGTGAGAAAAGAAAAATAGTTAAAAGTTAGATTTGGCTGGGTGACGGAAGAGGAAAAATGTAAAATAGCGTCTGATCGATTGCCATTTCTCCGCGCGTGTTTTTTTAAACATGTGATTGAAGAAAGACATTTCAGAAAAACAACATTGTTTTGTGTTCGTTATAAAAAGCAACAACGAGCACAGACAAGAAATCCAAAGAAGAAATCCAAAGAAGAAATCCAAAGAAAGACCAGAGAGTACAGAGAACAGATGTACAGAATAGCATAAAATAGAGGAAACAGCATAGAAAACAGCTTACATAGAGTATACAACAAATGGTTGCTATGCAACATAAGTTTGATTTAGATGAATGGGTGAATGGATTGTTGGAGTTTTTGATGGGTAATCAATTTTATTTTTAAAACTGAATTTCTTAAACTTAATTTTTTTCTATTCAACCCATAGATGAGACCCTAACAGGTTCTACCACTCCGGGTTATAGTAGACCTGGAGTAATGTCAATGGAGGAGTACTCCACATTTCCCAGAGCTCCAAAACTTGTCTCCAGATGTAGTACCATGTCATACCAGGACTCCCGCTTTTGTTTTTTTGGAGGTTGAAGCCTCTTACATTCCAGAAATACAGTCAGCATCTTCTAAGCCCCGCGAACAGGACAGAATGACCTTTTGTGATGTGATGCAATGGGAATGAAGGGGTACTCTGCACTCCCAGATTTGCGGAATTCGAACCTCACCATTAGACGCAGTTTACTGTCATACCAATGACATCACCGTTGTTTTGGTGGGTGGGGTCAAACCCCTCAGCAGAGATTACAGTTAGCGTCTTCTATGCCCCGGCAAATATGGGGCGTGACTGGAAATTCGACTTTAGTCGCACGGGGCACAGCGCTAAAGTATAAAGGCTAATAGGCTGAAGTATGTACAAATATCGGATCATTATATAATGGTACGATCCAATCCAGCATCGATCTTCGTGTCAATCCAGTGCATTTTGCAAATTATCCTCAAATTACCCCCAACACCTCCCATTACCTTCCTGTGTCTTTGTTACTTGCTTGAATAGGCTTTTTACAAAAAAGGCTTCTCGGGCACCGAGTGCCCCTTAGATCAATAAGGAATTTTCTTTAGATTTACTCAACTGGATATTTTTGGCTTTCGAATCCGATCGGGTCATCAAGTTGTATCTACCAAAGCGACTTCCGATGACTGTTTTGCACACGAACTTGAGGCAAAGCCTTTAAATGATCACCGTCTAATTAGTACATTTTCCACATCAGAAATAGCGTTAGTAGGTGAATAGGAACGTAATTCTTTTCCTAAAGGACATGACAGTAAATCTCAGCGAGAGTATTACACACACACACACACACACACATATACAGACATACACATGCACACACACATACGTACACAGACAACACGCACACACTTATCTATATATCAATATTCGTGTTCCGTAATTGTATGACGGTTATCATCTTGCAACATCCCCTGGTTAATCTGTTTCAATCGAACATAATGAAAAGATGAAAAGGAAAGAAAAAAAGAGTGTGAGAGAGTTAAATCAAGATTATTATACATTTTAAATATTGAACTATTGGCAATAGTCCTTATGCAAACATAAACATTATAATAATTAAATTATCATACTGTTGTATATCCACAGGTCCTACTAGTCTATATATTAATACTCGTGTTCTTTAATTCTACAACAGTTAGCATCTTGAAACACCCTGTGGTTAAAAATGAGACCTTCCAAATTGTCCAAGACGAAATGCAAATATGTAAATCCTGAATATCTGGAGTTGCTTATCCGCCGAATTCTTATTTGGTATGAGCGTATTTACCTCAGCTAAATAATGGACCATTCCGTTTTCATTATAAAGAAAGAAAGGGAAGAGAAGGACATGTTACTATATAAGATTGGCAGAAACAGAGTAGAGGAAAGATAGAAAGAGGGGATGAGCGCGTGGAAGTGATAACGCTAATCTGTTTCAGTCGAAGATAATGAAAGGATGAAAAGAAGGAAGGAAAGAAAAAAGAGTGAGAGAGAGTTAAATCAAAATTATTATAATGTTTATATATTGAAATATTTGGCTCGTAAGATCGTAATAGCTCGTAAGTAAACTTTGTAATGAAGGAATTATTATTTTGTGGTATATCCACAGGTCCTGCTAGTTTACATATATATATATATATATATATATATATATATATATATATATATATATATATATTACAGACAAATCAGGCTGAAAGCACTATTTCCCGCTAGATCAACGAAGTTAAGCAGCGATGAGCCTGTTCAATACTTAAGCAACAACAGATACACTAATCAGCCTGAGTCCTTTGTTTATTAAAAATATGATTTGGCATTAAATGACACAAAAAGAGTTGATATACCGTAAAACAAAGCAACTAACCAACTAATACTTATATATGCAATGGTACCTTGACTTAAGAGTGTCCCAATTTACGATTTTTCCCAGTTACGAGGTGCCACTCTATTAATTTTTTGCTTTGGGTTGAGAGCTAAAATTTGAGGTACGAGAGAGTCTCGGATACGCTTATGTTATTAAGTTCATTAGAAATATTTAAGTTTCCAAATTTATTACGTCAAAGAAAATATTATAGATAAAAACTAAACATTAAGACATATTGCAGCAGATGACGTTCTATTTTAATGTTTTTATAGACTAGTGCAATTTTTCGGTAATTATGAACTTTTGTTTAGTAAATTAGCGTTTCCCAGAAAAAACAGAACCCACGAATTTTGTAATAAAACTGTTAAACTAGGGGGTTTAGGGTTAGGTTTAGGGTTTAGGGTTAGTATTGGGGTTGGGGTTAGTATTGGGGTTGGGGTTAGGGTTCTGATTCTTCTGGGTCACCACGTACAGGGTGACCCAGAAAAAAAACAGAATCCAAATTATTTATTTATTTTCCCATTAAACTAACCCTAAACCCTAAACCCCAACCCTGACCCCCCAACTCTTACCCTAAACCCCAACCCTAACCCCCTAGTAAAAATTAACAGTTTTATTACAAAATTTTCTGTTTTTTTCTGGGACACCATACTAAACAAAAGTTTATAATTACCTATTTTTCTTACTAAAAAGAAAATAACCCAAAGTTAAGGTATTTCTGTGGGTGGGCTTAGAACGGATTAATGGCTTTTCAGTCTATTTTGATGAGGAAAATAAGGATTTATGAACGGTAGGAATTAAACTCATAAGTCAAGGTACCACTAAATATAAAATAAACTGTACCTGTTTAAGTAGTTTAACAATAATAATCATTATCATCATTATCATCATCATCCTCATCCCCCTCCTCCTCCTCCTCATCATCATCTTTTTATCCAATCCGTTTGCCACAGGTAGGAAGTGACACAAGGTCGCAAGTATTGCTATTGCAAGTATTGCTATTGCAATATTGAACAATCTGCAAGACTCACTTGATAACCCTTACACAAAGATGGAACGTCCTTTATATCCAACCCGTTTGCCATGGGTAGGATGTGACACAAGGCTGCAAGTCTGGGGCATCCAGGGTGTATCGAACCCGCAATTACATTAATACTGGATCTGCGAGACTAGATTGATGATCATTACACCACGATGGGATATTCTTTTCACCAAACCCATTTACCACAGATAGGATGTGACACACGGTCGCAATTATGGAGCACCTAACGAGGTTCAAACTCACTATTACAGTAGTAATAGACTTGTGAAACCAACTTGTTAACCATTACACAACCGTAGAACGCCCTTTTCATCTAACCTGTTCGTAACAAGTACGAGATGACAAACATTCGCAAGTATAGGGCATCCAGTGAGGACCAAACACGCTATTGCAGTAGTAATGTATCTGCGACTTTAGCTTGCTAACCAAAATCAGATGCTAATACCTTCGCTACGGGTACGATGTGACTCAAGTTCAAAAGTGTGGGGTATACAGTAAGGATTGAACTCGCTATTGCAGTAGTAATGGATTTGTGAGACTAGCTTGCTAATCATTACGTCACGATGGGATGATTAAGAAGGATAATACGGTAAATCCATTTTCATAGTATAAAACCCAAATATGTCATATATCCTACTTTCATATACTTCTGTATGCCATGTATGTGGGGTGGGGTGCGTGTGTTTGAGTGTTTGTGTGTGTTTGCTTGTGTGTGTGTGTGTGTGTGTGTGTGTGTGTGTGTGTATGTGTGTGTGATAATTCTTCATTTTTCCTTTGTTTATTATTTTTGTTTCTTTTAACTTATTCATTTTCCCCTCGGAAACATTATTCTTTTCTCTGGGTTCGGGCTTTTCATTTGCTGTGGCAGGCGCACAGAATTATTGCCATTTGGAGCTAAAGAATCGAGTTGTTTACGGATGCAGATTTTTCGTGAAGACCTACGAGTGGAAAAGATCAGAAGAGTTGAACGTCTTAAACAGGACAAAGGTTACTGGGGAATGAATTTCTGACGTTCGAAAAATCAGGGCTGAAGTGATGCCATATCAGGAAATCTATCTCTATAGCCAACAGAATAATATCTTTTTTCTTCCTTTCTTTCTTTCTTTCTTTCTTTCTTTTTATATTTCTTTATTTCTTTCTTTTTTCTTTCTTTCTTTCTTTTTATATTTCTTTCTTTCTTTTCCTCTTCTTTCTTTCTTTTTATCTTTTTTCTTTGTTACTTTTTATCTTTCATTCTTTCTTTTTTTCTTTCTTTTTATATTTCTTTCTTCTTTTCATCTTTTTTCTTTCTTTCTTTCTTCTTTTATCTTCTTTCTTTCTTTCACTCTTCTTTCTTTCTTTTTCGTTTAGTCTTTCTTTCTTTTTATCTTTCTTTTTAATCTTTCTTTCTTTCTTTCACTCTTCTTTCTTTCTATCTTTCGTTTAGTCTTTCTTTCTTTTTATCTTTCTTTCTTATTACCTTTCTTTCTTTCTTTCTTTTAATCTTTCAATACGTAAAAAATATAATAATCTTGATTTAACACTCCTTCTCTCTCTCTCTCTCTCTCTCTCTCTCTCTCTCTCTCTCTCTCTCTCTCTCTCTCTCTCAGTCTCACTCTTTGTCTTTCTTTTCTTCTTTTCATCTTTTCATTATTTTCGATTGAAATAAATTAGGGTTATTCTTTCCAAGTGTTCGCCCTCTCTCTCTCTCTCTCTCTGTCTATCTTTCTCCTATTCCCATTCTTTCATTCTTATTACATTTTCTCTGGGTAGCATGTCATTTTTCTTCTCTTTCTTTCTTTACAATAGAAACAAAACAGCCCATTATTTAGCTGAGGTGACGACAATCATGACAAGAATTCGGTGGATAAGCAACACCAGATAATCCGGATTTGCATTTTTGCACTCGTATTGGACGATTTGGACGGTCTCATTCTTAACCAGAGGGTGTTGCAAGATGATAACGGTCATATCTTAAGGAACATTAGTATCAATATATAGATGTTTATGTTGATACTGCCTTGGGTCAAAATGTTGTTCCCCGGCCACCGATAGAGCACTGGAATGCCGCTTTTCTTTCTTAGCCCTTTTTTGTCATTTAGTAGGATGCAGCAAAACAAAATATAGTTATACGAGTCCCTGAAATTACAAACCATTGGTAGCCCTGTCGGCAGAGGGATAAGACCCCATAATGGGGCAATATGTTGACCGTGGGTGGCGACCCGTGAAGCTTAAGGACGGAATTATGGTGAGTGAGCAGTCTATGACATGCAGCCCTCCAGATAGATCCTTACTTAGGCTAGACGGACGGTCAGAGAGCCCCGCTCCGATCAACCGGCTGGTCATATGAAGCCTTAGCCCTATATGATAATCCCAACCCTATTGCCCTTATGGCAAGCCCCAACCCTTTTTTTATATATGTACTAGAAAGTGGTGGTTGTGGGTCTTCATGTCCTGGGAATGTCGTTGAACTCTACCTGATGGTAATGTTACAGTTCTGGATGTCTGGGAAAGGTAGAGCACTCCTTCATCCTCATTGATCCCTAATCCATTCTGACCCGGAGTGGTAGTACCTGTTAGGGTCCCATCTATGGGTTAAATAGGAAAATGTGTTTATAAAAAATGGAGTATCCATTAAGTATGAATTTATTTAAAAACTTTGTCGGCATTAAATGACCCAACGAGGTTGATATGCTGAAAAGCAAAACAAACAAAACCAAAAAAATCATTGGCAGCACTTCTTCCATAGAACCAAAGTTGGTAGTGTCAGTTTTGGTCGACGATTCAGTGCCCCTTTTGGCAGTGTCTGGGGTTATTTATACCTTGTTTATGCGTGTACACATTGATTCTCAGGTAAAACTGTCCATGTGCCAAACCTAAGGTATAGATTAAACAGTACTATTACTGATCTTCTCCAAGGATGACTTTGACATCAAATGACTCACGAATCTTGATTTGCCATAAAAAAGAAAGTAAACCAAACCATAGTCATAATCGATATCTTGGTGGTTTTTATTCTTATTTATTTATTTACACTAAGAATTCTCTTGTATGAAAACAGCTATGAAGCACACAGTGTTACTGGTAAGTGTGCTATCACCCGCATTACCACTACTTCCAAGTCAATGCCTTTGTTCCAATTTACCTCAAGAGAAGGTAATGTCTGGAGAGAATTTTGCAAAGAAGACTTCTTAAGAGGCGACAAAAAAACAATCTTATGATAATCATTTAATGGTAACTGTCCAACAATTCATTTGAGCAGCTACAATTTTTTAATACACAAGTTCAGAACTAACTATAAACTGAACATAAAGTACAAATATTGCAACCTGCTTTGCTATTCAAGAAAAAAGACCTACTAAACATTGCTCAAAATATCAATACTACATCATCAATAGTGAATGCCTCATCTCTAAACTATTTTAAGTCAATGGTACATAAATCTTTGGAAAGATTATAAATATTCTGTGGAATTAAGATGAATGTTTACAAGGAACAGCTGACTGGTCTCCGACATAATATATTAGATGAAAAAGATATTATCAAAATTAATAGTTTTTTACACCAGCATTAGCTGATGTGAAAAACTAATAATAATAATAATAATAATAATAATAATAATAATAATAATAATAATAATAACGGATCACCTTATCCCAGCAAGAAGACCAGACCGAGTGTTGATTAACAAAAAAAAAAGAACTTGTCAACGGGTGGATTTTGCAGTTCCAGCAGATCACAGGGTGAAGCTAAAGGAAAATAAAAAAAATGGACAAATATCTGGACCTTGCCAGAGAACTGAAAAGGTTATGGAATATGAAAGTCAAAGTGATAGCAATTGTAGTTGGTGCACTTAGAATAGTCCCAAAAGGATTGGAAGCTAATGCTGATGTGAAAACTCAAAAAGAAGAAATAATACAAGGACAAATAAAATTTTATGAAAACAAAAAAGGGAAATCAAAGTTTATTCTGGCTAGAACGATGAATGTCTAATGATGAGCAAACAATTATATATATTTTAGTATTTTATGTATGAAGAGAAGATAGTCGGCTAAATTAGATGCCCACAGCATTAGAAATTGACGTCATGTCGCATCTTGCTCGTAATGGAAGAGTTGGAAAAATACATACATTTGAGAAAAGCAGAAATCATTTCCCATTCCGCCAATGAACAAATAGTTGGTCAGTTTGGGTTCTCTAGCTTAAGAAAATGTTCACAGCAAGCCAAGTTCAAATTCTAGATGAAGCTGTCTGTTTTCTTTTACGCCAAAACCCTCGGCTAAACAAGAATCAATCTCTTCTCCCTAAAAAAGGACAGAATGTCCTTCATGTTGACTTTTTCAAATAGATCTTTCATATTGTTTACATTAAAATAACGGTTTCTGATGTGAGCAAAAACCCTACATTCCATGAATAAGTGTTTAACAGTCAAAGGTGTTTTTCGCATCTTAGCTGTAGAGATCATTCATAAGCCTCGGCATATAGGCTGGCGGCTGGAGAAGTTCTGAAGGCTCCTAAGACCTGTCTTAAGCCTTCATAGTTGAGTAGTCCATGACTTGCAATACTCCACTTTGGCTCTTTCTTGGGCTAGACGGGCGGTCTGAGAGGACCCCTCTCATCATTCGGCTGGTCATGTCATGTTATGGCAAGCCCTAACCCTTTTTATCATATGGGTGCTAAAGGCGGTGGCTGAGGGTTTACATGTCCTGGGAATGATCTCAGTCTATCTGATGGTGACGTTCCAGTTTTGGAGGTTGAGAAATGTGGAGCACCCCTTCATCACCATTACTCCCAGGTCTACTCTGACCCAGAGTGGTAGTACCTGTTAGGGTCTCATCTGTGACTTAAATAGGTTAAATGTGATAAATATGTTGTAAATGAATAATGAAAAGCTGAGTATTTTTATACAAATGATTAAAGATGATAAAAGGTGTAAGTAAAATTTAACAGAATCTTTATAAAAAAAATCTCCATAGAATTAAAAAAAAAACTAAGTCAAGTGCATCAGCCAATGACACTTTGATCCTTGGAAAAACTCACATATATCACATTTGAACGAGGCTGATTATATTTGATTTTATGGTGCTGCCCATTGTGCAACCGGATATCGATCTGGAGTAGAATTGAGGCTAGATGCCCATGTGTAATATTCTGATTGTTTCTAGTTTGTTATTATAAACATCTGACCTAAAAGTCATCAGATTTGATCTAACCCCCTACGTCCTCATTAACTTCAAAGAAAGTTGATGACCGCAACATTATCTACAGTTTCTAACCTTTACCCCCTATGTGGGTGGGGTTCTCTCACCTACCTATTTTGTGACTCGCACTTAATATGCTTAGTCAACCGGGTCATTATTTGTTTTATTTCTTTATTACTCTCCTACTATAATGTAACATTTGTATATTATTTCAAGCAATACTTCTATTAGTAATTAGCTATATGGTATAGCTGTAAGAGTTCAGTAGTTTTTATCTGCTAAAGTTGGTTGGCTGGTTGGTTGGTTGGTTGGTTGGTTGGATTTTACAATTTGGGTTATTGAGTTTGGGTTGGTTGGCTGGCTGGTTGGTTGGTTAGTTTTTTGGATTTTACAGCATGTCAATCTAATATTTGCAGGTGCCATTAGACGTTCTCTTTTATTCATTCCCGATAGGCACTCAATTTTTTAACTCAATTTTTAAACGCATATTTAAGTTCCTTTTTCTATCTAACTTATAGATGAGACCCAAACAAAGATTACCGATCCTAGCTGTGAGAAATAACGATGAAGGGACACTCCATTCTTAACAATAGTTACAGTTTAACGTCATATCCAGGACATTTAGACCCTCAACCACGGCCTTCTTGCTCATATATGATAAAAAAGATTGGGGGTTTGCCATAAAGGCAATAGGGTTGGGAAAATCATATTGGTGCTAGGGCTTGACGTCAATTGATCGTCGGAGGTCTCACCGACCGCTCGTCTAGCATAAGCAAGGATAAAAGGGAGTGTTAAAAGAGTGTGTGTGTCTAGTTCTGACTGAATGCTCCAAAAAACTGAACCTTGAGCCAAACTATATAACTGCTAATTTAATTTTATCAAGTTTATTTTTTATTTTTGGGAGATTTTTTTAATATTAATTCTGGATATGCTGTTAAAACTATAATTTTTAAAAATAATTATAATAATAATAATAATAATAATAATAATAATATCATAGATATCCATGACAATCTCTCACCAACCATCCCTATCGGTCATCGCCTCCGGTAGGTCCTCTGTGCAACATCCAGTATCCGCACTGAGGTGATCGATGTAGGACCTTGCTGGGCGGACCACGCTAGTTTACCCATGTGCTGGTTTCCACAGAAGAATGACACTTATGAGTTCGTCCTTGCTTCTCCGGGAATGTACAGAATGTTTAGAATGTATCACACAAACCCCCCGTGTAAAACACGGGTGGTTTGTGTGATAGGCAGAAAGTGTCCGTACAGCTGTTTTCTTTTTGGGATGTTGTTTGGGCGATTTTGTTTCCGGCGACACGTAGCATCTGTGCGCAACTCTGTATCTAGTTTATTCTGTTGGCGCTTCGTTAGGGACAGGCAAATCGTCATATCTAATAATTATTAATAATGAAAAAGAAAAGACAAAGACGGGGATGAAGAAAGAGATAAGAAAATATAGGAAAAAAATAATTCTACTAAAAGGATTATGCTAACGACGATGATGATTACGATGATGATAATGATTATGATGATGCCACCATGATGATGATGATGATGCCCCTATGATGATAATGGTAATGATGATAATGATGATCATGTCATGATGATGATGATGATGATACCACCAAGATGATGATGATGATGATGATAATGATGATGAACATGCCACCATGATGATGATATTGATGATGATGATGATGATGATGATGCCATCATGATTATGATGATGACATGATGATGATGATGGTGATGTTGATGGTGATGATGTGACTATGATGATGATGATGATAATGATGATGAACATGCAGCCATGATGATGATGACGATGATGATGATGCGGCCACCATGAAGATGATGATGATGATGATGATGATGATGATGATGATGATGCCATGATTATGATGATGCCACCATTATGATGATGATGATGACCAAGATGATGATGATGATGATGATGATGCCATGATGATGATGATAATGATGATGAACATGCCACCATGATGATGATGTTGATGATGCGGCACCATGATGATGATGATGATGATGCCACCATGATTATGATAATGACATGATGATGACGATGGTGATGTTGATGATGATGATGTGACTGTTAAGGTTCTGACCGCCATCCTTGGCCAGTTGAAAAGGACTTAAAGTAATTAAGTTCTGAACTATAGAATCCTTTGGTAAGTGAATAAGTCCCGAGTTATTGAATCCTACGTAGTGTCAAAGGTCCAGTGATATAATCCTATGTTCCGTCGTCCACGAAGGTTGAAGGCAATTGAGTGTAGTTAAGATCCGAACAGCCTGTATAAATATCATAACAGCAGCAGAGTACTGCCAGTGATTGGCCAAGAAGTTGGTCACATGATTATCGCCGAGTCTATAAGTAGGAGCGGGCGTCCAGCACACACCTTATATCAGAAAAAAGTCAACACTCCCCCTTTCTGATATAAGGTGGGCAATTCCATTCAGAAATATTAAATCATTTCATTCAGAAATATAAAGTTACAATGATTTCATTTAGAAATATTAAAGTTCATAGTAATAGTATTTTTGTATTACTTCTAATCCTAAATTTTACTAATCCTATTTTGTTAAAAAAAAAATATTAATTATTGTTATTATTTTGCTAATCCTAATCTAATTCTTAACCTTAATACTACCAAAATTACTGTCAAAATTAGTATTGTCCCCTTTTTCCCTTTTTTTTTTGGGTGTGTTAATTCGAAAAATACAATACAATACAATGTTATACAAGTTAGTGAGTTAGTATTTGGTTGGACAAGTTTAATGTCATGTCCAGGACATTCATTTTCGGGGGGGGGGGGGTCTTACCCCTCTGCATGAATACAGTCGGCCTATTCTACAGCCCAAGCAGACAGGGCGAAATCATAAGTTTAATTCCCCCCCCCCCATGATATCTTTTTTAAAAGTATTCAGTTTTATCTTGTTAAATGGTTTTGTGAACAGATCTACAATGTTCTTTTCCGATTTTATATACTGTAAGAGTATGGACCCCTTTTTAATTTCATCCCTTATAAATTGATATTTTATATCAATATGTTTTGATCTCTGGTGTATGAGGGTTTTTTTGCCAGTAGTATGCTCGATTGATTGTCACAATAAATAGTTACAGGGTTATTAACGACCCCTGGTTCCACGACACTTTTCACTAATGTCCGTAAATATAAGGCTTCTTGCCCAGTTAAGGCGAGACTAACAAATTCGGCCTCACATGTTGACAAAGAGACAACTGGTTGTTTTTTTTTAGATTTCCAAGAAATAATCAAGCTTTTGTCCGATAATTTAAAACAGTATCCTGATATACTTTTTCGGTCACTTGAACCTGCCCAGTCGGCATCACAAAATCCCCGTAATGTCAAGGGTTCAGATGATTTTTTTAAATACTAGCGACTGACTTATTGAGCCTTTCAAATATCGTAAAACGTGCTTCGCTCCTGTTAAATGGATTGATGTTGGTTTATCCAAATACTGAAATAATTTTGAAACTATATTCGATATATATGGCCGAGTAGCCATCATGATAAAAATTAAGGAACCAATAATTTCACAGTAGAGCTTATTATCAATTAATTCATTTTCATTATCAAAACTTTTATTTATATCCATTTCGCATGGAGTATGGCGGGTCTTACAATCGGTCATATTAAATTTGACCAACAATCTTTCAATATATCTAGATTGATTCATTCTAATAGTATTTTCACTATGCTCAAATTGTATCCCTAAAAACCAAGACAGCCTTCCCAGGTCTGTCATTTTAAAATTTAAACTTAAATTATTTTTAATTTTTATTAAATCAGCTTCCGTTTTTGAAGCAATTAGAATATCATCTACCCATACTAATAAAATTACTGCTATTTCTTTGTTAATTTCCTTGGTATACAAACAAGGATCTATAATAGAGGGTTTAAAATCCTGGTCAACCAAGTAATTATGAAAAGTGTTATTCCAGGAACGCTCACTTTGTTTCAAACCATATAGGGCCTTTTTAAGTTTCCATACACAGTTTTTATTTTCATTTTCAAAACCTTCTGGGGGATATATGTATATATCAAAGTGTAATGGAGCATTTAAATAAGCACTTTTGACATCTAGATGGTGTATTCGCAAGTTATATTGGACTGCTAACTGAATTAAAACTCGTATGGAAGTCAGGTTAGTCGTTGGAGAAAAGGTATCAAGGTAATCTTCACCATAAATCTGGGAAAATCCTTTTGCGACAAACCTAGCTTTATATTTGCAGGTGCCATTTTCATTATATTTCAAATCGTAGACCCAACGACTACCGACAATGTGCTGATTTTCTGGTACAGGTTTTAATTCAAACGTGTTTTATATTCAATTTGCATGGCGAGCGCCCATTGTTGCGAATCTGGGGATTTCATTGCCTCAACATAATTGCTGGGAATGTTAGACAATAAGTAACAATAGTCAAAACTTTTTACCTTGAAATTATCAGTTACAAAGAAGTCTGGCTTTTTTCTTTCACGTGTTGGGTATCGTGATTGTAATAATTGTTGAGTTACACCAGTTGGCGGTTTAGTCGCAAAAACATGGTCGGGATAAGTTGGCAAGACTAGTAAGTCAGCGATTTCATCTGATTTCGGTGTTTTAGCATAGGAATCAGTGAATTTGACACATCTGATTTTTTAATAGCACCTGTTTTAGGGAAGTAAATGAGATATGCTGGACTTTGTTTATCATACCCGATAAAAATACCCTCCTCGGAACGGGGATCCAACTTCCTTTTATTTTGCACATAGCAAAAACAAGTCGTCCCAAAAATATGCATACGACTTAAGTTCGGTCTTGAACCGGTAAAAACTTCAAAAGGGGTTTTCCCTAAATATGAATTAAAGCAACGATTTCTTATATAGGCAGAGGCAAGTATTGTGTAAACCCATAGATTTTTTTGTAATTTAGACTCAATCAGCCATTGAAAATAATGTGCGCCATGATATTTCAACTTTGCCCACCTGATGTGGAGAGTAGGGGCTGGAAAGTTCATGCTTAATCCTATTCTCAATTAATAAATTTTGAAAGTTTTCTGACAGGAATTCGCTTCCATTGGCGCTTCGTATGCGCTTGACTTTACCATATGGACTGACATCTGCTAGGTATTGTTTGGTAGCTAGCAGAGTATCAGATTTATGGGCTAAAAAGTATAACATCATAAGTCCAGGAAAATCGCCAATAAAGTTTAGTACATACCTGAAATTGGATTTACCAAGGGGCTGTATTCATGATGATGATGATGATGATGATGCCACCAAGATGATGATGATGATGATGATGATGATGATGATGCCACCATGATCAGTCCGTACCTTTCTCAGCGGTATTAACGCTGTTTTTTAAACAATTGACTTTGTGTAGCACCGTGCTAGTACGGAGGTGTTGGTAAATATATCATTAGAACTTTCCAAAATTAGCAAATACGCAACTACTTCGTGCCACCATGATCCTGAAGATGATGATGATGATGTCACCATAATGATGATGCTGATGATGTTAGCGCATTATTGTCACGTCATTAGGCGTAAGTTATCCTTGGGTGATTATCAAGCTTAATGGCTTTAAGGTTTAATGGTCACGTAGCTGACAATGCATGTAAATTGTGGCGTGAATTGACACATTTACACCGCGCACAAGATTGACGTCAGAAACGGAGCGAAATAATGAGCAATTTAGCCTTGATTGGTGGTCGAAGTAGTTGCGTATTTGCTAATTTTGGAAAGTTCTAATGATATATTTACCAACACCTCCGTACTAGCACGGTGCCACACAAAGTCAATTGTTTAAAAAACAGCGTTAATACCGTTGAGAAAGGTACGGACTGAATTATTCTCCCTTTAGCTATTGGTAAATAGTTGAGCAGACTGGACTCTTTAACCTTGGTAAGACAACCAGTCCAGGAGAGGTAAAACTCTGAATTCAAACCTAATAAAACTCTGCCTAGGAAATTGACCTTCTGTCACATCCAGAGGGGTTGGTAAATATATATACAATACTAGACTTAACCGGCCTTCGGGCCCTGTGTCCAGTGGCTTCGGTGTTTATATTTCACATAGCACTAATACTCTTGTGAAAGGTACGAAACTGAACTATTCTCCCTTCAACTTTGGGTAAGTAGTAGAGTAGACTGCAATCTTTAACCTTGGTTAGGCAACCTGTCTAGGAGAAGGAAAACTCTTAATTCAAACCTGATAAAACTCCCATCTTAAGAAATTGATCATTCTGCTCATCCTGCTGAGTTGTTAAATATCTATCAATCATCTCTGCACGGATCCTGAATGATGCATTGGAGACCTACTAGGAGCGATGACGATTAGCATTATGGGAATCTGCACTGTCAGGGAAACATGATGATGATGATGATGATTATGATGATGATGACAAATATTTTGAAGATTATAGTTTTAATAGTACATCCAGAATTAACATTAATGAAATACCCTGAGAAAGAAAAAATCTTCCCGAAATGAAATATAAAACAAACAAATAAAAATGAAAAATAAATGGGCTGTTATATAGTTTGGTTTAATGCTCAGTCTTTGGAACATTCAGTCAGAAATACACACACACACACACACACACACAGAGAGAGAGAGAGAGACAGACAGACAGACAGACAGACACAAACACACACCACCCTGTCTGTAGAATACACTGACTGTGCCTCTGCAAGGGAGTAAAAGTGGGGCCGCCTGTTGGTCGTGGATGGTGACCCGTGATGCTTCAGGACGGAATCCAGCTGGCTGAACAGTCTATGACTTGCCACACTCCACTTTGGTTCTTACTTTGGCTATACGGGCAGTCAGAGACACATGTCAAGCCCTACCATCTATCTGATTGTCCCGACCCTACAGTGACCTTCGAACCCTTTTTATCCTATATGAGCTCCAAGGCTAAATTTATGGTTTCTATATATTCTGTATAAATTACGTCGATAATTATTCGTATTTGCAGGATGTTTTATTTGGGTTTTTTTATCGGTTATTTTAAACGGGTAATTACCTTGTTTATATTGTCCTGTCAAAAGACCTTAGAAAACGGCTTCAACATCCTCTGCCAAAAGATACGACGCACCCCACCTACACACACACACACACACAAAAAGGTGTAGACTGGGTGGGATTCTAAAGAGCATCTTCTGGTCGGGGCTTTGGGAGAGTGTGGAGTCGTCCATTTGTTGCCGATAATCTAGATAGTAATTTTAAGGGTCACATATTTGGGTCGAATAGATTTATTGGAATATCATTAATGAAATGTCAATAAATGAGAAAGAAAAGAGAAAGAAAAAATATAGAAAGAAGAACATTTGATTAGAAATTAAAACGATAATTTCTTAAAAAGTACGATAGAAACTTCTTTAGGAAACTATAAAATGGTATATATATATATATATATATATAACATTTTGTCGAAAAATTGTCGGCTATCGCCATCTCAAACAATTCATACAGTAATGGTTAGAGTCACCGCCACCTAGCCTGGCAGGTAGGGTTCGAATCACGCACAAAGCACTGTCCTGTCTATAACTCTGCTGATGAGGCCTAATAGGCTGAAATGTACATACAGAGATGGAATTTTCAAGCCAATATGCACGCCTAATTCATTTGATTATAACTAAGTAATTCTCAAATTAGGTATGACTTTAAATAAGCACATAATCCACTCCCCCCAAGAAAAAAAAAATATATAGAAATGCCATAACAACGACTTCATTTCTAGTGTTCTTCTGAAAAAAAGATTTTATCTCGAAATATCAAGAATAAATTACAAACAACACCATTGTTACCGTATTATTATTTTTTCTTTAATACTGCATTGTGATAGCCTTCAAAATCAACCTCCAAACCAATATATACACAATGCTTCAAGCAAATTATAAAAATATCTTATATATATATATATATATATATATATATAAGGATAAAGATAAACCTAATGAGTCAGATAAACCTACTAAAAGTTTCGCTAATAGCTCTTCAAGGCTAAGATCCGACTAAAGAGATTGAAGCAAACTCACATTTATACAAACCTACCACCTAGGCACAAATGAATTAGCATAGACTAAACTAACCAAAAAAGAAAAAGACAAAAGACGGAACACCATATAAATCTATTATTTTATCCATTTATTCATTTATTTATCTATTTTTTGTCATTTTTAATATTTTTAATATTTTTAATTATTTTTAATAAGAATTAAATTACTTTTCACGAAGAAGCCAAATTTTTTTATGTATACAATTAAAAAACTTGGCTTCTTCGTGAATAGTATGACGTTTATGTGGTTTAAGGTGCTTACTAGAACTGAAACAGTAGGATTCAATTTAATTCTTATTAAAAATAATTAAAAATATAAAAATTATTAAAAATAATATTTTTTTCCCAGATGGTAGGTTTGTATAAATGTGAGTTTGCACCAAATTTCTTTAGTCGGATCTAAGCCCTGAAGAGCACTGACTCATTAGGTTTATCTTTATTATTGGTTCTACTTAGGTATTGCGCACTTTTTACTTATTAGCTTTAGTTTCCTGGTGGTTTTGTATGAATATATATCTTATATATATATATATATACATATAAATTGTTTTTCTTTTGGCCAAATATTGTACCAATAGATTAGTTTTTGTTGGTACGATTATCTTGGTCTTTTCTTTTTTCCAAAACTTTTTCCCCAGGTGATGTTTAGTAGTATATTTTTATAATCAAACTAATTGCTGGTTTTTTTCTCACCGCGAGGATTTACCAACAAGTTTGGTATATATATATATATATATATATATATATATATATATATATATATATAAGCTAAATTGACAATTTTTCCAGACCGTTGGTGTATCAGTGCTGGTATATAACTGCACCAACTGGACCCTA
>CM042156.1:64097353-64119853 GCA_023376005.1 Doryteuthis pealeii
ATGATGAAGTTATTAAGAAAGAAAGAAAAGAATAGAAGAAAGAAAAAAATCATCCTTAATAAGAATAAGGATGAAAGAGAAAGAAAGAAAGAAAAAGAAAGAAAGAATCTTAATCGATAAAGATGAAAGCGAAAGAAAAGAAAAAAAGAAAGAAAAAGAATAGTCTACAAGCAGTTACTATAATAATGAAAGTAAGCAAAAAGAAAAAAAGAAAGAAAGAAAGAAATGATTATAATCAATAACGATAAGAATGAAAGCGAAAGAAAGAGAAAGAAAGAAAAATAATGGAGTACAAGTAATAACTATAGAAAATAAAGAAATCAAAAACGAAAGAAAGAAAGAATTTCACAATAAATAAATAAAAAGAATAGACTGCAAGTAATAACTATACTAATGAAAGTAAGCAAAAATAAAGAAAGAAAGAAAGAAAGACAGAAAGAACGAAAAAAGAAAGAAAGAATAATAATCAATAACGATAAGAATGAAAGCGAAAGAAAGAGAAAGAAAGAAAAAGTATGGACTACAAGTAATTACTATAGAAAAGAAAGAAAGCAAAAAAGAAAGAAAGAAAGAAAAAGAAGGAAAGAAAGAAAGAGTGAGGAAAGAGAGAAAGAAAGAAAGAAAGAAGGAAAGCAAAAAGGAAAGAAAGAAAGAAAGAATTTCACAAGCAATTTAAAAAGAAATTAAAACGTTAATGTCTAAATTAAGGCAAGGAAAATCTCTTGGATACGAGATGATAAACTTTTAAAGAGAAATATTCAGTCTGAGAGAGAGAGAGAGAGAGAGAGAGAGAGAGAGAGAGAGAGAGAGAGAGAGAAAAAGGGTCTCTTAAATAAGAATAATGAAAAACTGATAAAAGCTGGGGAGATGATGTTGATGAATGTTTCCACCGGGTGGCCGACATGTTTAGTGGGATTTGAGGCGAGGCCAGTTTCAAACAGGAGCAGAAGGTTGAAATTGATAAGTGACGCCAAAGTGCCATCGATTCTATTTCGACCAATCGATTTTCCAACTGTTAAAAAGCAACCTCCTCCTTTCTCTTCCTCCCTCCTCCTCCTCTCCCACCTCTCTTCTCTCCCTCTTCCCCCTTTGTCATCAGCGTCAAGCGATTAACGGCAGTGCTATTACATGCCGCTGGAAACAATTTCACAGACAAGTGGACCGAAACATGATTGGCTAGGGATATCAATCGTTAGCGAGAAACCAATCAATATTCCGATAAATGAATACCTACCAATCTACCTACCTACTTACCTGGCTATCGAGTTGGTCACGTTTGTATACGAAAATGCATACGGGATCTGACCAGAAATAAACTAGCCAAAGCCAAGTTGATATCGAACTAAGAGATACCTACCTAGGGTTTAGCTCAGTCAGTAGAGCACTATCCCAGGAATCACAAGGTCCCTGTTGCAATACCTGTCCTCGCCAACTCAAACATTCACCCAACATCAACAGCAGCTGACCACCAGCCTCCTGGGTATCGTAGATCGGACAATCTGATCCGCGTGGTAAAGTTGGGTAGGCCTGGCACTCCACCGCAGAAAAAACAATATCCCTGGTCTAGCGATAGCGAAAAGGGGATTGACTCCTTCGCTTTCCGGCTGATACAGACAATAGGCCACTCCGCCAACTTTACTTTTAAAATTACCCCCGACGGGACCTCACGTCCCTCGTACTCTAAAAGAAAAAACAGATTTTAAGGAGGAGCGCTGTGTAACGGTTATCGTCTTAAAAATGGAATGGGTAACATGTAGTTAAAATCCGGGACGACGATGTTTGCGTTTCATTTCGTTCTAATGTTCTTGGGAAAGACATGGGCCCTTATCTTCTCCACCCTCCCCCAGCAATAAGCAAATAGCAAAACAGACTGGGATCTCTAGCCTTTCAAGGTAAACAGGTTTAGGAGAAAGAATTCTCTGGATTCAGTATTATATACTCTAGATTCAATACATTTTCGAGAATCAGTAAAGGGAGCGGTTCTTAACTTTTGGCAGAGGATGGCCGATTCTTGTTATCAGTTAATCCAAAAATTGTTTTTACAATGTTTTCAAATTAGTTGAGATGTCCCGAGAAAAACGAAGAATTCTCCCTTTATTTTACTAGCAAAAATATGCCCCCTCCGGGCACAAGTATTTAAGTTTTAATGTAATGAAATATATTAAATTAGAAAGACTATAAATTTA
Organism: Doryteuthis pealeii; assembly: GCA_023376005.1. NCBI lineage: Eukaryota > Metazoa > Mollusca > Cephalopoda > Myopsida > Loliginidae > Doryteuthis > Doryteuthis pealeii. The sequence continues at coordinate 64,099,540 of CM042156.1, forward strand.
AGTAAGTATGCAGATAAAATGATTTACACCAGTTAATCGAAAAATAGAAAAACTTTGAAATTAACTATTCCATTATTTTCCATCACTCCCGTCTTTCATTGCTAAATTTCCCTAATTTAATTATTTAGTTAAAATAGGAACTAAAGAATAAAATTATTTATTTCTTCCTATTAATGAATATCTTTTAGGATTTATCTCTGGGACTTTTGCTCATATTAAGTAAAATAAAACAAAAAATTAGAAATCAATAATGCTAAGCACATATTTAACAAAATCAATTTTTTAAATATCAATATGCAAATTAGCCTTCCTACTCACACTGTAAACAGCTATTTTGTTGTATATATATAAGAACAATTGCATGTTATTGTTATGTAGATAAGGCTAACACTGTTAATAAAGTAAGACCATTTTATTTATAATTGAGGTTTAAATAAAAAAATATATTCACGGAGAATGTTATGTAAATATCTAAGAGAATTATGACTTTAGTAGTGAAATAGTTTCGGTTACAGACAAAAAAAAACACACAATCTCCATTATAATAAGATCAGATATATGGGTTTTCTTTATGATCGATAATCTATCAATAGCAGTCCATGCCTCTCCTATGCATACATTGATACCGCTTTCCTGTAGATGAGATATTACTACCTTGGTATGTGAACTTCTCTACTAATTTAAAAGGCTTACCACCGAGTTTGAAAATGTCTCCATCTTGTTTAAAACATATGAACCTTGAACCCAGAAAAAAGCAATTTTTTTCTGGGTTCACATAAAGGCAACTGCCTCATTTTGTCTTCTCTAGATAATCCAGCAGTGTTTCGGCTTATGCATGTTTATTCACAAGAACCCCTAGATCATCTGGGTTGTCCACATCTGTAATAAATCTGGGGATATAGCTTCCTACTTGTCTTTTTAGTGTGACACTTTTTCCTTCATTAGGTCCAATGACGTTCGTAGTACGTCGTCAAGACAGAATATAATAGAAATGGTGTTTATGTGTTTCTTTTAGGACTCCAGCGACACTTTTAAAGAAACTTGTGTCATCATCGGTCAAAGGAACCATTGCTTCCGTGTCTTTGTAAAGCATGATCATAACGGTAACAGTTTATTTTATGTCATATGCTAGAAGCATTTACTACATCTTTCCGCTGTGTATTTGTTGTATCGCTAGGCTGAAAGTTACATAGTTGAATAGTGTGCTTTACACATCTATTAAGCACCAGCATCCGGTGCTAAACGGATACATACAAACACAGAAAAAATAAGTATACACAATTAACAACACAGACTTACACTAAAAAAGGAGGGTTGGTTCGGTATAGCCAACGCAGCAAAGCTAGTCTGAATATTAATCAGCTAGTTAATCTACTTTAATCGTAGGCTATTTTATCGTTACGAGTGAGTCCATCTGGTAGAGTGTGTATCAATCTTTTGCGATAAACGACAGCGACACAAACCTCAAGGTTGTGTGTGTGTGTGTGTGTGTGTGTGTGTGTGTGTGTGTGTGTGTGTGCGTGTGTGGTGTGTGTTTGTGTTTGTGTGTGTATGTGTGTGTGAGCATGGTTACCATTAAGAAACGATGTATGTTTCAGGTAGCAAGAGAATATTCTTTTAACCTCAAATTTTAAACAGACTGAATAACAAGGACTACCACTCGCTTTTCTCGTTATTCTGTGATAAAAAATTCTTATTACCTTCCATATACCAACAAATGCTCTGAAGATGATCTAATTAATGGATCGAAACACTGCAGCGTCGGCCAATAAACTCACCACCTAACTCATTTAAACCTGTGTTTTTTTTCAATCTTTCTTAATATACTACACATATATATATGTGTGGTGTGTGTGTGTGTGTGTGTGTGTCTCTCTCTCTCTCTCTCTCTCTCTCTCTCTCTCTCTCTCTCTCTCTCTCTCTCTCTCTCTCTCTCTCTCTCTCTGTGTGTGTGTGTGTGTGTATGTGTGCGGTTTGATTCCTGGTCATTATAATCATTCGTTGTCTATTTTTGTCATCACATCAATAGACGCCACCCGAAGTGAACAGTCTGATGCTGGTCTTTGACCTTTGAAATTCAGCATCATTGAAGCGTGCATTAAACCCGCTTTTGGGTTCATCTGCATTCATAATATCCTGCCAGAAGTGATGATTGATAAGAACAGGTGCTGTGGGAAAATCATGCTGATCCGGGCATCATGATGATTATGAGGAAAATATATATATTGTATATATATATATATATATATATATATATATATGTCTGTGTATGTGTGTGTGTGTTGTGTGAGAGAGAGAGAGTGAGAGAGAGAGAGAGAGAGAGAGAGAAAGAGATTGAGAGAGAGTGAGAGAGAGAGACAAACACGGGATATTAAAATGGCTGAATATTTTTTATGATAATTTCGGCGCTATAACGTTTCGGCTTTGTTACCTTCTTCAGGGCATAAGGTGAGTTCTTGTGTTGGAGAAATCAATTGTCTTACTGACGAGTAACGTTGGTCAAGAGAGGAAGGAAGGTGGTGGTAAGCTGCTGCTGATGTGGGGAGGAATGTTTGAGATGGAAGTGTGGGCCGATTTGGGGGGAGTGGGGGGTCAGTAAGGGGGTTGATTTGGGTCACTAGATATGGGTCAAGTAGTAGTAATTAGAGTAATGGATTTGTGCTGTGATGTGTGAGGAATCATAGTGTAGGGGGGAGGGTTGTGGGTCAATTTGGGTGCTTGATGAGTGTGCGTGTGTTTTTGTTAAGTGGTGTTGTTGTTTCTATGGCTAGAATGTGTCACTCTATAGCCATCCTTGTATATATATATATATATATATATATATATATATATATATATATATATAATATAGAAGGAATAGAGAATGAATGAAAAAGTATTGGTATATAAAGGTGCTCAATGCTAAAATAGCAGAGCAGGTTTATAATCAAATAATTTATATTGTGGATATTGATATCTATTTACTATTAGTTTCATGCTTATGTAATCATCAGACAAGATTCTCAAAAGATTGATCATTGCAGTAAGCATGAAACTAATCGTAACGAGATATTAATATCCATAATATAATATATTATTTGACTGTATATATATATATATATATATATATATATATATATATATATATATGGGAGAATATGTGCTTAATTGAAGTCAAACCTAATTTTTTGAAAGTTAATTCATTAATGATTAATTAGGCGGGATTTAACTACTTTAATGTAAGGCTAAACAAATCGAGAAAAATCAATCTCTGTATGTACATTTCAGCCTATTAGGCCTCATCAGCAGAGCTATAGATACGAAGATCGCCTCGTGCGTGATTTGAAACCTGTATGTCGGATCAACAAGCAAGCCTCTTACCCTACCAAACGGACCTCGCAATTTTTCATCGCTTTGTTTAGGTAGTAGTAGTACTCATATTCTCTTTAAGAGACTTCGCACGAACTTACGAGAAGTAAACAAATATGGCTATTTTCAGCTGACAATATATATATATATATATATATATATATATATATATATAATATATATATATATATATATATATATGAGTAAGAAAAGGTGGAATGAAAACATCACACAATGCTGTTAAGAAGAAAACAATTTATAATATAATCATAGCTGATGTTAATTTTCGTTATATATATATATATATATATTGATAATATACTGTGCTATGTTAATAAGTAAATAGTGCTCAATATCATGGATAGAGCATGTATATCATAGGTTAGGGTAATGTGGTAATGAAGTCAACGGCACTTGGTAAGTGTCAGTTTTTGGCCAATCCACGTCAGTTTGTATAGAAAATTGCACAGGCGAGAAACTGACTGTAACCAAGCCTCGTTGACTTCATAACAACGCTACCCTAATTTACTCACTCACACACACCACACACATATATATATATATGTGTGTGTGTGTGTGTGTGTTGAGAGCATACACTCCATTTTAAGTTGACGCAATTTTGATAGTTAATATTTTCTTTATGTTGGTGGGATCAAGAACGGTAGGTCCAAAAAGCAGTAAAGAATAAAATTTATTTTGTAAAAACAAAAACAGGAATGAATTTGTTGAAGAGGAGGGCCTCGAGTACAGATTGGTGTAACTTGTTGGTTAAGGATGCCAAGATAGTGAACATGCTGCAGCACAATCAGGAATATAAAGCAAATAATATATATAATATATATATATATATATATATATATGTGTGGGGGGGTGTTTGTTTATAAAAAATCTACATTTATCTATCTTCTCTCTCTCTCTCTCCTCTCTCTCTCTCTCTCCCTCTCTCTCTCTCTTCTCTCTATATATATATATATATATATATATACTCCTAGGTGCGTGATCTTCGTGTAATGTAGTAAATATTTTAATAACGTTAATTTTTCATACATTATTCTTTTTAATACCTTGTTCATTGAAGTTAATCAATATGTCTTTTATTTTAACTTAATAAACTGAGAGAAATTTATATATTACTAACACATTTTGATACCACTGTACATGGCCTTTCAGGAAAAAATCATTTTGTAATCTAATATCTTGACCAATTCTCCTTTAAATAATCTCAAATTTAACTTTTTATGTTGTTTTGTTTTATTTTGATTTTTTGGTGGGGGGAATATTAAAATGCCAATTACTGGAAACAAAAATGTATTTAAACATTAAATGCGTTTTCTTTTCCAGTTAATGGTATTCCTAAACCGGAAAATTAAAATAAACACTAAAGAGTTCATAGAGGTCAAATTATTAGATAACAAATTATATCAATTTTGCTGAAACAACATGTGCATCTCAAATGATTTTAAATGTTAACAGTATGTATAGAAATAACTTTAAAAAATCATTTTATTATAATGTAGATTGAGTGTCTCTATGTCTGTAACTGAAACTACGTCACCACCGACTTTTCCTTTAGTTGTATTTTCAATGGTTATTAAATAATCATTATTTAAACTTAATTAGTATATTATTTATTAACACTATCTCTAATTAGGTCTAGCTGAGATAGATTTGCCCCAAATAGCCTATGTTATTTGTGTGTTTAAAATCATGATATGTGTGTTATGTATCATATATATAAGAAATAAAGGTTTACATAATATATGGTATGAATCATTCGCATAACAGTTTTTAAAAACCGGGTTTAATAAATAAGTACTTGGTGTTATTATTTTAATATATTGTTTTATCCTCAATCCTATTAGAATCAATATATTTATAAAATCCTATGTATAATTTTATATTGAAATCAATTAGAATAAAGTAAAAATAAGTGTAATCTTCATTAGTAGTTTTTAATTCAATAGAATATATAATTATGTTTAAACTTAAATACTTGTGACCGGTGCATACATAGTATGCTTAATGTTTAAGTCTTTGCCTACTTTAAACCGTTCACCGCGGCTCTACCTGAACATAGTACCACACCCAAAATACAAAAACTGATGGTCAGTTCATTATCATTGAGTAGAAGAACTCAGATTACAATGATAATACGATTTTATTTGAATTGAATGAGGTGAATAGAGAGTGAATTTTTGAAATATTTCGTCATACTAGTAAAAAATACCATGAAATTTAGTGCAGCTGTGGGGTGGGTTTTGAAGGCAAAGAATTAAACGCATTTTCTCTTCGAGTGAATGGTATTTCGATACATGAAAATAAAATAAACAATAAACATAGAAATTTGAGTTGTTTCAACACATGCTATTAAAATTTTAGATCATTTAAACGGAAATTAGCCAAGTTAATAGATTATAAAATTATATCATTTTTTTCTAAAAACCTTTTACATAATTCATGGATAGCCAATGAATTATGTAAGTACTGTAGCTAGCATAAATTTTGAATCAGAGTTCGTTAGATTCAAAATAACGGGGGTTGAGTGGGAAATTACCTCAACCGTTATGGTTATGATTGATATGTAGTGACATCTGCTTGACCCCTCGGGAAAAACGCGCCAGTAGAAGCTTGAGACAGAAATATTTAGTTATAGTTTGATTGCGAGCAGTTACTCGCCGAGAGAGCAGGTCCTCTCATGAGTCGCTTCTCACCTCGCTGTTACTAGAATTTTTGGTTGGGATTGTTTAATAAAAGCTATATGGAAAACAATTCTCTGTTATTATTTAACAAACAAGAATGCACAGATACCCAGCCCGAAGAAATCAACTCGGAGAAACAACCAACTGAATCAACCCAAAAGTTATGTCAGAAACTAGTAAGCAAGAAGTAAGAACCCCTCATCCCGTCTCCTCGCTTATATACCCGATGTTAAGGAGTGTATAACAATATTTAACGTATTAATGATACAGTACACATATTACACATTCGACAAGACACTCTGTTGGTCAAATCTTAGAATATCCCTGAATGAATAATCGGCAAAAGATAATTATTGTTTTTATTTAGCGAAAATTAATTTTTTTACGTTTGTTTGTTTTTTGTTGTTTTTTGGCGAGGGGGGTAATTTTATTTTCGGGTTTAGAAATGCCATTAACTGGAAAAAAAAGGACATTTAATGTTTAATATGTCCACACACGCAAGTGTGCAGACACCCATATATGCATCTACACACACATACACACACAAGTATAAACACACACACGCGCGCGTACACACTTTCATGAACACTCAATCTGGCTTTTTTCATGCCTCTTCCTCGCCATCTCTCTCTCACATTCACTTGCGTACGCGCCAACATACACTCAATTAATTCTTTCATCTCTCCCTCTCTTTCTCTTTCTCTCTCACACACACACGCACCCATACACACACCCACACAAACTCAATATGTCTCTTTTATCATTCTCTCTCTCTCTCTCTCTCTCTCTCTCTCTCTCTCTCTCTCTCTCTCTCTCCGCACATACACGTGTCTGCGCACCAATACACACTCAATCATCTTTTATCTCTTCCCCTCTCTCTCTCTCTCTCTCACACACACACACACACACACACACGTACACACACACGTACATACACCTCATACATACTTCACAGATTCTAAGCTGTCATAAATGTCTATTGATAAGCAACACGATATTCATTGCTTCTTTTATTTTTATTATTTCTCAAGTCTTCTCACCTGCCTATTTCATTTCTCTTTCTAAAACAATCATATTTTTATTAAATCCAGTCGGCTGGAATTGTAGAATACACCGACTGCACTTCTGCAGGGGGAAAATCCCCTCAATCAGGCCACCTGTTGGCCATGGATGGTGACCTGTGAGGATTAAGGTGCTATGGCTGGTCACGTCAAGCCCTAGCACCTATACGATCGTCCGGACCCTATTGTCCTGATGGCAATCCCTAACCCTTTTTATTATATGTGCTAGAAGCATTACAATACAATAACACGCCATTCTTTACATACGTATTTACCACTGGTAGAATGTGACACAGGATCACGTGTATAACGAATCCATCGAGGATAAAGGCTCGCTATTATGTGGTAATGGATCTCCGAGAATAAATGGCTAACAATTACACCACGATAAGACGCTTCCCTTTACGCAAACCATTAGCCATGGATCATATGTGACACAAGCTTGCAAATATGGGGCCTCCGGTAATGATCGAACTTCAGTAGTAATGGATCTGGGAAACGAGCTTGCTAAGAATTACAGCAGTATGGGCTGCCCTATGTATTTAACCAACCCGTTCAGAGCGGCTAGGATCGCATGTATGATGGATCTAGCGAGGATTGAACTCGTTATTCAGCCATAATGGAGCCGTGAGACTAGCTTGCTAACCACAATCAGATGGATATTTTTACCCAACCGGTTTGTCATGAGTAGGATGTGACACAAGGTAAAAAGAATGGGGAATCCAGCGAGAATCTTACATTTTTATTCATTAGTAATGGATATGTGAGATTAGCTGGCTAAGCATTTCACTACGATGGGACACTCTTGGTATTTACCCAAACCGTTAGCCGTGGGTACGATATGACATAAGGTCGTCAGTATGATGCATCCAGCGAGGATCGAACTCATTATTCAATACGAATGGATCTCGGAGATAAGCTGGCTAACCATTACACAAAGATAGAACGCTCCTCTTTACCCAACCCGTTCGCCACAGGTAAGAGGTGTCACAAGGTCACTGATATAGGGATCCCAGCGAGAATGTAACTTTTTATTCAGTAGTAATGGATCTATTAGAGAAGCTTTCTCGCCATTAAACCATGATGTTGTACCATTTTGTACAAGATGGATCCGTATGTCTCCCCGTTTTCACGTGAAGCAAAACGAGATCTTCTTTTCCTAAATGTTGTTTCTTTTTTATTCTCATACACAAAATCTCAAATGGACACGTTTTCTTATGAATGGAGATCTACAAATGCCGCGGGAAATTCCATTAGTATGGTTTCTTTGAAATCTTTTTTTTTTCTTGCAAAGCCAGCACCACTCAGTCGTTCTCAATGGGAATTCTCTTGCCTTAATATGCTCTTTAGCCTAAAGCCTAAAGCTTCTTACTTGTGATTTTCATGCTTTTATCTAAACCCTCCGCCATCGGCAGAATATGACAAAAGCTTAACCTGCTGATTTTATTTCAAAGCAGTGGTTCCTAACGTAGGGCATACGCCCCACAGGAGAAAACATTCTTTTTTTTTGGGGGGGGGGGGCATTTGATTTTAAGGGGGCAATTATGACTTGGATGATTTTATATAAACTCTCTACCATGGACAGAATACGACACAAGCTTAACCTGCTTGTTTTAATTTAGAAAAGTGGTTCACATCGTGAGAGGTCAATTTGATTTTAAGGGGAACACTGAGACTAATTTATTGAAATATTCATATCGAAATTTTCTCTCTTTATCATTTTGTCTTTTTTTATTTCGTTTTTAGTTTTCATAGATGGTTTATTCTTTTGAAGCTGTTTAACTCTTTGTCTATCAAATTTCCCGGTTGTATCAATATTTTCTGGTATTCTTTACTTGTATGACCAGATATTTCAAAGTTGACTAACTCTTCACCTCAGAACTCATTCGATTAAAATAAATTCCAATTATTATTATAATCCTTCTGTTCAATTATAATAAACTAACTACGAGCGGTTTACGGTAGGATCGTAGTGATGGGAGAGCCGAGGTGAGCGGCTTTAAATAGGCAAATAGTTAAACTAAAGTATTGGCGTTTCTGTGTGGCATCAGAATTTTAGAAGTAATTAGAGGGAACTTGACCCAAAAGGTTGGGAACCTCAGATATAGAGTCTTCCTTTTTTAGACTGGTTATCGTGGCAAGGCTAAAAAATCCGGTTTTCCCTACTTTGTAGCCATAGCTGGGAGGGAACATGGATTCAAGCCTTTAAACAAGGATATTAGCGCGAAGTGAAAGGCAAATAGCCTCGTCCAGGATTTGAACCCGGATTGACTTATAGATTAATTGGTTTATTTGATGACTAGAAGTTAGGGAATCACCTTCATTGTACGTTCATATTTCTATCTTTGTGTAATTATTAGTTTTTCTTTAATTATTTGAAACACCCTCTTATCAAAATACGAATAATTAAAAATAAAGCATAGACCTTAACAATACTATCACTTAGGATCGGGGTGGGGCTAGAGGGGATGACAATGAAGGCGTGACTCTACACACGCCAAATCTCCAGAACTCGAGCCTCATCACCAGATTCCATTCAATATCATACTCAGGACAACCTTGTTTGGGTGTAGGGTCTTATTCTTATGCAGCCGATACAGTTGGTCTATTCTACATTTTGTCTATAGGGTAGTCCACTTTTAAAGCTAATTTCACTAAAAAATCAACATTGTGAATAAAAAATTAAGATTATTTTTTACATAGAGAAGATCTAATTGCACAAAGAAGAATGAAAATATTGTTTGTTAAGTTTACCGAATTTAAATCGATTTTAGGTTAAAATGGATAGACTAGGAACTTTAACTTTTAAAAATGATAATGACTGTGGAAGTCAGTGTGTGACGTCAGCAGTGGGTTGACGTGAGACGAATGAGGAAAAACTAAAACGCGTAATAATGGAAAATACCCAGAATAAGTAGACAGTTGATTGATGACATGGAAATCACTGATCTTGGCTTCTGATTGGCCAAGCCTGGACAACAGTGTAAAGAGTGAAAAAGATAAGGAGAATGTTGAGAGTCTTGCCTAAAAGTTTGAAGGATAGTTTGAAATGGACAGACGCATGATGTAGTCTTTCCACTGAAGCCATTTCTCGGTGGGTAACTTGGGAATGGAAAATAAACAGCCCTTAAAAACATTAAATCTTGTGTTTGTTAATTAAAAACTAAGCAACTGCACAAGGCATAAGTAAAAGTGGATGATATAAAGTGTTACTTTGATAGGATTCAACCATAATTGAGAACTCAAACGTACATGTAAATATTTTGTATATATTTTTGCATGTACGGGTTATTATAAATAAATAAAGGATATATACCTTTAGAAAATAAGATCGACGGCGAAATAATTGAAAAAAACAGAACTGATGAGACGGCAAAGTCGAAATAAATTTATCTTCTAAAGATATATATATATATATATATATATATATATATATATAATGGAAAAGGTGACTTACCGGTGAATATGGTCACGATGGTTAGATGATGCAAAATTCAGGAAGGTAAGTCAGCGATATAACAAATACAAAGTGCTCAATACGTTAGTAGAGCAAATTTATTACAATATAGGTACAAGTGATAACCTACTCGAGTTTCACCATAAGGATCTCATCTTATATATATATATATATATATATATATATATATATTATATATATATATATATACAAAACAAAACAAAGCCCACTTTAAACAAGATTAACTTTGAATACTACAATCCCATTATCGAATGCCTATAATTTCCCGCCTATTCTCCGTCCCCATTCCCCAAAAATTTCCATATAATTCTGTCAGATTCTCCTACTGCTGCTACAGCTACTTGGTCTGTGTTAAAAAGAACCATGAAAAACTCGACTACTCTACACCTGAATATGGCACTAAGAAGTGCCGAAAGTACTTGTGATAAAACCTTCGGTGGACTTATTAATCAACTCCACCCAGACATTAAAAAATTGGCCAGACAACTTGAAAAGATCGGAGAGAAACTCGTCAGACATGAAATGTCTGTCCTGTTCAACCAAACATATATAAAGTAAAAATGCTGCCAAAATATACTTATATATATGATAACATAAGTAAAAGTATCGATATCATCCCCACAGCGAGAGAGTCTCCCTCTTTCCACTAACGCTAGACCAAGGAGATTGATTTCTTAGTGTCTGAAACGGAGCGTCACACCTACCATCAGCTCCCCACTTTACCACACAGACCCCTGTGCTAATCATACACTGAGTCGACGAGGGCCGGCATCGAACCAAGAACCTTGAGGTTACCAGCCAGACACTCTACCGACTGAACTAAACTGGCACTTTTCTATATTTGTAAGTAAAGAGTGCTCAATATCATTGGGTTTTCTCCCTCTTCGGTCACTGATTAACCCCAAAGAAATAGAAGTCGTTGCTAACTATGCTACACAAGTTTGCCCTACAATAAACAAATTAGTCGTGTAAACAATTTTTCAGATCTTTAATGGTATTTCGAAAACATCTTTATTTTATTGAGGTAACTTCTTATCTGAGAAAACGGCAAACACACTTTCTTTCATCAATCCGAAATAAATTTAGTCACCAAGATTAGTTCTTAATTTTGCTGATATTTCATATATTCCTTAAATTACTGTTATCTCTTCGTCATTCCCATTTGTCGTCAGTCTTATCTTTTACAAATGATGCCAATCATATTGAATAAAACTTTACCAACCCATTGTGCAATTCCAGAGATAACCGTTGCTGAGGATTATTATCAAATCTTCGTTGAGGTGTTGTCATCTTTTTAAGTTCTTATTTCTGTCGGGTATCTTGTTCTTCTTACCTGTATTGTACTTTCTGTTGCTCTGTCGGATCATATTGTCTCTGCTTTTAGAATCTTTGACGCCATTGTAGCGCTTCAGTTGTTCTGCTGTTCAAGGAATGTGGTTGGTTAATCAAAGTCTGTAATATATAAGACCACGCCTGTAGTGAGTTGGTAATACTAAGCTAAAGTGGTCCGTGAAACATGTTTATGTTCAAGTCTGTAGTGAATTGGTAAACATAGTCTGTAGTTTTCCCTTGAATACAAGGTCAGTCAAAAAGAGTCGAGACTTTTTGTACTTTTTGACACATTTTGTATTCTGAAAAAAAAAATAACGTTCCATTCATTCTTAATTTCTATCTCGGTAAATACAGCTTTAAACTTTGTACCTTTTTTTACACACCTTGTATTCTAAAAGAATTGATCAATGGAACGATTTTTTTTTCAGAATACAAAGTGTCTCAAAAAGAACAAAAACTCTCGATATTTTTTTACACCTTGTATGTATAAGTCTACGTCTGTAGTGAGTTGGTAATTCTAGCCTGTAGTATTCACTGTAATATATAAGTCCAAGTTTGTATTTAGTTAGCAATCTTAGTCAGTAGTGTTCCCAGTAATATGTATAAGTTCTAGTCCGTAGTACTCTTTGTAAAATATTATATATTATAATATTCCTTGGAGTATAAATCAAAGTATGTAGTACTACTCTGAAAGTTCATCCAGTAATTGATTTGAAGACAGTTGCAAACGATCTTAAATGCTGTAAATCCTCGTCTCTTCTCGGCCAATTTTTACCGGAAGTGCCTGTCGTGAGAGAATATTCCAACATCTCTGCTGGTTGCGGGTGTCTCTCGCTGAGTTGCTTCTTGCTCTGGTACTATCAAGAACAACAAAGAGACATATTTCTACCTGCATAACTTTTATGGTTCTTCTTACACATATTTTTATGTAAGGAATGGCTCACCAATTAATTATGTAAGGTAAGTGTAGAACTCAAAAGTTATCAGGTAATTCGTTTGAAGAAGAGTCATGGAAAATAACCAGTATTATGATAGACGGGTAGTAACGTTTAACTGACCTTTTTAGTAGTTCTCTGATTAGATGTTTTGATCGTGTGAACTGGTTAGTTAGAGAGTCAGAGTGAATCATGCGATCGTTTGGGACGGACGTGAATGTCGTCTGTTCTGTGGAATTACTCTCAACACATGATGATTATATTTGGAACTTTGGAAATAGATACTTAGAAATAAACTTTGTGTTCATTGATAAAAACACCGAGATGAAAAAAACTCGAGAAACACTCAAGACCAACCCGTTAATACCATTTTTTCAGATGTCAGTGTTCCAGAATATTTGTATACTTTTATTATTATTATCATTATTATTATTGAGGTTTTCACACCTGCTGTAACCGGTGTTTCACTGGAGGCTGAGTGACAGCAAGTCTCCTCAGGTCTCTAAGACTCTTCTGATTATTCTAGCCGATCTTAACAATGCTGTAGTTTGGATGGTCTCCATTCACCTTTCTTTCACTTTCCTTCGGTGGTTGGCCGGGACGTCAAAATCCACGAGATGACAGGTTCTCTTCTTCTTGGCAATCAATACTAGGTCTGGTTTCCTAGCCGGGATTATTTATTATTATTATTATTATTTATTATTGTTGTTGTTGTTGTTGTTGTTGTTGTACTCTGTGTATTTGTACCACCAGTGTCAGCTGATGGTCCTTCACTGGAGGACGAATGACAACAAGTCTCCTCAGGTCTCCAGGACACTTCTGAGTATTCTAGACGACCTCAGCAATGGTCTCGATCCTCCTCTGATTTCCAATTACTCTAGTCTTTTTAATAAACTTTGACAACCGTTCCAAATGATCCACTTACAATTGGTATCACTTTCACGCTCAAATTTTACACTTTTTTTCAATTCTCCAGCAAAGCCGAGAAAGAGTCAAAGAAATCTGTGCTGTCTACACACCTTGATGATGATGATGATGATGATGATGATGATGATGATGATGATGATTTGTCTAGTAGAGAAGAAACTATACAGTGATCTTAGTATCTAAAATTATTGCCATGGATACGAATTCATCAAAGTCAAGAAGTAGAATGAATCCTAAAAATAAGTATGGTCGAAAGGAAAAAGAAGCGGGAACTGAACAAATTAGTCGGGAGGAGAATAGAAAGATGGATGAAGATGCTTATGAGGCTTTTAAGATCTGAAGAAAAGATAGCATCAAAGAAACTAAAGGAGACATGCAAACTTGGTGTCTATATTCCATTGGTACAAAGAACTCCACATGAAATAAGACTTGAGTAGGCGAAATCGAGAAAGAAAAAGAAGAAAAGACAAAAAGAAAGAAGATTGTACAGTGTTAGAACATGGCCAACCAATCATGTCAAATTTTTAAAATTGGCATTTCTTGATAAAAAGAAAACCCTTTGATGTTTTGATGGACCCGATAGACTGCGTACGAAAAGGTGTGGACCCATTGTTCTTTGTGATAGGCAAAATGGAATTAGGGACTGGGGGAATTATGGTTTGGGGTGAGGGTTGTTTTATTTTTCCAGCTATAGAAACTTGTGTCTAAAGAACGTCAGGAGAATCAAAACAGCAAAAGAAACTTTTTGGAAGAACAAAAGAGGAGATGGCCAATGAGTACCTCTGCTACAAGATAATCGCAACAGCTAAGTTTTCAAAACAATAAAAGAATGGTTGTTTCAGGCAGAAGTAATAGGTCAAACATCGTCGGCAAGAAACAGAGATTTAGATTTAATTTGCAGGACCTGTGGATATACCACAGTATGATAATTTAATCATTACAACGTTTGATGTGTTTACTTCAGAGCAATTGTAGCAGGACCTGTGGATATACCACAGTATGATAATTTAATCATTACAACGTTTGATGTGCTTACTAGCAGGACCTGTGGATATACCACAGTATGATAATTTAATCATTACAACGTTTGATATGTTTACTTAAGAGCTATTTCTAAATAGTTCAATATGTAAAAAGTATAATAATCTTAACTAGCAGGTCCTGTAGATATACCACAGTATGATAATTTAATTATTACAACGTTTGATAGTTTTACTTAAGAATTATTTCTAAATACTACAATATGTAAAAAGTATAATAATCTTGATTTAATTATCTCACTCACCTGGTTTTCCGGGTGTCCAGTGGCTTTGGCCCTGGACCGGTTAAATAATTAATAGCGAAGATCCCAGGGGTTTATCCCTCCAGGAAACACCGGCTCCCTTGATTTAAAGGGACAGGGCTGGGCTTATTGCCCAGTGCCTGAGGCGCCTCTCTTGAGGGGGAATTCTGACGGGATCTACGGATTTGTTTGCACCCACCATCCCATGTTTCGGCTCCTGGGTGGTCCCACATTAAAAAGACCTTATGTTTTACCTGCATACGTGGGATGCGAGGCAAATAACTTGCCCCCTCTCCCTCTCTCTATTTCTCTCCCCCTCACTCCCCCATCTCTCTCTCTCTCTCTCTCACACACACACATATACCCACACGTAGACTTTTTTATTTATTTCTTTCCTTCTTTTCATCAGTTATTTAGGGTTAGATCTTCCGTACGCTCACCCACTCTCTCTATCTACTCTCTTACTTTCTTTCTTTCTTTCTTTCTTATTATATTTTTCTGTGTATCATATCCCTACCCCCTTCTTTCTTTATAATAAAAATGGAACTATTATTTAGCTGAGGTGACGACACTCATAAGAAATAAGAATTCGGCTGATAAACAACACCAGATAATCACGATTTACATTTTTGCATTTCATCTTGGACGATTTGGACGGTCCCATTTTTAACTAGAGGGTGTTTCAAAATGATAACAGTCAGACAATTAAAGAACACAAGTATTAATAAAGAGATAGACAACATGCGGACGATGCTTGTAGAACTGGTTTATTACTGGTCAGAAATCTCAAAAGAGATACAGATACAGTGGTAAATTAACTTACGAGTTTACATCTTTCCACTCGTAACTCAATTTACTCGTATATCAAATCTATTCACCCATTGAAATAAACTGAAATGCCATTAATCCGTTCAAGTCTCCACCACACCCACCAAAAACACCTTAATTTTTGTTATTTTTTCTAAATAAGAAAAATAGCTCTTTATTGTATAAAAACATAGTAAAAAAATAGTAAAACAGAATGTATTGAATTATGTGCGGTAATAGATTTTAATGTTTCTATTTTTATAATTAGTATTTTTCTCAGGCGTAATAAATTTGAAAACTTAAACGTTTTTAGTGAACTTATTAACATAAGCGTATCTGAAACTCACTCGTACCTCAAATTTTAGCTCTCAACACAAATCCAAAAATCGACCGAGGTACAGTTCGTAACTTGGAAAACTTGTAAGTTGTGATACTCTTATGCCAATGTACCACGGTGTACATATATCTGGAAGAGACAGACAGACAGACAGACAGAGAAAGAATTAAATCAAAATTATACTTTTTACAAATCACGTACATTGTCGATTCATATTCGTATTTTTTGTGTAGTTTACTAAGTAGAGGTGTTTTTACACAAAAGATTATCGAATACGAATCATTTTTGGACATCTATTTGACCCATAGATGGGATAGAGCAGATATAACCACTCTGGGTCAGAGCTCGTCAGAGAATAATAGCAATGAAAGTGTTAAACCACTTCGCAAGGCTCAAACATTTGTGTCTCAGTCTCAGATACAATTTGTTATGAGTATTACCCCTCTGCAAGGCCTCCGACCGAACAATCGGTTGGTCATGCCAAGCCATAGCACCTATATCATTGTCCCAGCCCGTTTGCTCTTATAGCGACACCCCAACCCTTTTTTATCATATATATATATATATATATATATATTATATATATATATATACCAACACCTCCGCATGAGCAGGATGTGACACAAGGTAAATTTCAGCGGAGTTCAACAGGTTTGAATTCAGAGGTTCCTTCTCCTAGACCGGTCGCCTAACCAAGGTTAAAAAGCCCAGTCTGCTCTACTATTTACCCATAGCTGGAGAGAGAGTAAGATTCATACTTTTCCCAAGGGTATTAGCGCTAAGTGAAATGCAATTAGCACACCAAGGATTTGAACTCGGGGCGACGAGTCCATTAACCATGACTTTAACCATTACACCACGCGCTTCCTTTTTTATCATATATGTGCTAGAAAGCAGTGGCGGAGGGTCTTAGTATTCTCTGCATGACATTAAACTGCGTCTAGCGGTAAAGTTTTAATTCTGGAATCCTCGAGAATGTGAAGTACCCATTTATCACCATTACTCCTTGGTCCGCTCTGGCCAAAGTAGCAGTACCGGTTAGAACCATCTCTATGGGTTAAATAGTAAAATGAGTTTTAAAAATGTGTTTTAAAAATTCATTTTAGGAAGAAAAATTGAGTACCCATCAAGAATTAATTAAAAAATGTCATCGTCATAAAATAACCCAAGTGTTGACATGCCGTAAAATCGAACTTACCTAACCAACCTATCGAATACGAATACTTTTTTAACATTTAGTTAACCGATAGAAGGGATTATAGCAGATAATACCACTCCAGGTCAGAGTTCCCTTGGGAATAATAATTGCAATGAAAGTGTATTTCCCACTTTGCAGAGCTACAGAATTGTCGCCTCAACATCAAATGCAATTTGTTCAGGGTGTTACCCCTACGTAGAGTAGATACTCAGTATATTCTAAGCTCCACCGATAGAAAGAACTTCAAACGTATGATATTGACAAACTATCAGAATGAGTTCATGACTTAATCCGTTAAAACAGGTTCCATAATGTAAACCTTTATTGGACCAAGATGTATGTAAGGGAAAGCAGCTCACAAGCTACTTTATAGTTTAAAAACATGCATGGGGGGATTGTGTTTCTCCTGTCTTTTGGGGCTATCCTGAATTGTAACTACTGACCATTAAATGGGAGATGCATTAGGATTTTATCCACAATCGCGTCTTTTCTTTTTGTTCTTTTTCCTGAATGTCAAAAGAGGTTTTCCATTCCAATTTAAGAAGTGAGAAGATATGACCAGGCTGTCTTTTCTACGCTGTTTATTTTTCTTCTTCTATAACGACAGTTTTTTGAGAGTGTGTAATCAGAGTGAGATAGTGATCCAAGTTTTTTTTCTTAAGATTCATTTACAAAAGACGCATTCAGATTTGATCGAATCAGGCGAAGGGCAACACCGTTTTCTTTTCTGTAATGAATCAAACACGTGTTACTTTTGGATAGGTGATGTGCAGAGATTTGGTTCATTGGTTGGGTAGTTTTAAGTCATATCAACGAATATAAAAATATTACACTTATTCTAATGTTGTTTTAATTTATTTCTATATAAAATTATATATTGCATTGTTTTTAATACGTTTGAGAATAACATAATAGTATTAGAAATCAGTAACAGCAAGTAATTATTTATTAAACCCAGTTATTTTAAAATCATTATGTAAATTATTCCCACCATATACTATGTAAATCTTTATTTCTTAGAGATATAAAACACATATTTCAGGATTTTACATGCATTAATAGTATGGTCAGTGTTGCGGTAATTCATCTAATTAACATGGTTGATAAATAAGACGCTAATTAAAATTAAATAACCTCTATTTCACAATCGTTGAGAATATAACTTAAATAACTATGACAATTGCGATGTCAGTGGTGATGTAGTTTTGGTTGTAGATAGAAAGTTACATAATCTCCATTATATATATAAGGACCTACATGAGTCAGACTCTATCTACCTAGAGCCAGAATTATCCTGAAGAACCATTCGAATGAAACCTAGGTAGATAGTGTCTGACTCATGTAGGTCCTTATAATCATGCTCTACTTAATGTATTGAGCACTTTTTAGACATACAACTCCTCCAATGTTTTTTTTTCTTTTGGCCACTACATATCATACTGATGATTATTTTCAGAAAGTACGGATGTGCAGGTCTTTTTTTCCCCCCAAATGGCAGTTTGTATTTTTTTTTTTAACTGAATTACCTGGGTTTTTTTCACAACGGTAGAGTTTACAAGTAGAATATACAAAAAATAAAGACAAATATATATTGGTTTGGTTTGCTTTGTTTTGTTTTACGGCATATCAAACTCAGTGGGTCATTTAATGCCGATAAAGTTTTGAAATAAATCATTAATGGATAATACAATTTTTTTATTAATACATTTTTCTATTTAACCCATAGATGGGACCCTAACAGGTACTACCACTCCGGGTCAGAGTGGACTAGGGAGCAATGGTGATGAAGGGGTGCTCCACATTCCTCAAACTTCCTGAACTGGAACCTCACAACCAGATAGAGTTTAACGTCATTCCCAGGAATGTAGACCCTCAGCCACCGCCTTCTAGCACCCATATGATAAAAAGTCTTGGGGCTTACCATAAGAACAATAGGGTTGGGGCAATCATATAGGTGCTAGGGCTTGACATGGCCAGCCGATTAATCGGAGGGGGCCTCTCCGACCGACCGTCTAGCCTAAGTAAGGTTCTAAGTGGAGTGATGCAGGTCAAAGACTGCTCATCCACCAAGACTCGTCCTTAAGCACCACGTGGCGCCACCCACGGCTAACAGGTGGCCCCATTTGGGGGAATCTTACCCCTCTGCAGAGGTGCAGTCGGAGCATTCTAACGCCCCAGCCGACAGGGCGGAACAAATATATATATATACATATATATTATTCATTTATATATTATCCTTAGGTTTTTCATTAGGTTTTTTATTTTAGATAGATGATGTCCAGAAATCTGGTTGGTAGGTTAATTAGTTTGTTGGTTGTTTGGTTTTACAGAATATCATTATTTTATGCCCAAGTTTTGTCTTATATAGAGAATTAGTATTAATTGTATTATTCTGTCTATTGTCCACGTCTTCATTGTTATCTGTACAATGTTTCGGCCGATGTACCCTCTGGCCTTCGCGTATTTGGGACACATACCCTAGTGGATAAAGGAGTTAGGTTAAGACAGTTCTAAAGGACAATTATCTCTAGATTGCAGGTTCAATAGTAACATATAATAATAATTAACACAGCTTAACACCTGAACTCCAGCTATGGTTAGCGGAATGAGAACAGGATATCCCCGTGGATTGAGTAAAGGGTTAGTTTCAAAGGATTAAGTTTCCAGGATGGCTCCCAATTACGACAGGAAGGTTCCCGATTATGACAAGAAGGTTCCCGAGTTTGAGAAGGTTCCCGAGTCTGACAAGAAATATCTGAAGAAGGCTGGGGGACACATCGACCGAAAGGTTGTACAGATAACAATGAAGATGATGACAATAGTCTGAATAATACAAATAATACTAATTATCAAGCCTCATCTTGGTTGGTTGGGTAGGTGGGTGTATTGTTGGCTGCTTTTATATCGAAG
>CM042156.1:64124853-64142353 GCA_023376005.1 Doryteuthis pealeii
TCTCTCGCCACTATGATCCTACCTAAACCTCTGACAGCGGCATTCACACGTGTCACTATTTCATACTGAGCAGAAGGACTCAGAATACAATAATAAAGACTCTATTTTAATAGAATGAGTTTTGAGCTGAATAGATGGTGAATTTTGAAATATCCCTTCGTATAGGTAGAAATACCAACATATATTAGGACATTTCTCTTATACAACTCTATTAAGCCTTTCTTATTTCTCATTCATCATGTTTGTATTGTATTTTCATTTTACGAGCTACATGTCAAGGAATCAGGATTAAAGTATTTCCTTTTCATATTAGGACATTTCTCTTATACAACTCTATAAATGAGACCCTAACAACTGCTACCAATTAAGGCTAGTGTCGACAATGTTATTCCACGTTCTCAAATCTCTGGTTCTTCATCACTGAATTTAGTTTAGTGTAATTATCATTGAATCCATTTATATATATATATATATATATATATATATATATATATATATATATATATATGATAAGACACAGAGAAATATTTGTTGTGTATTTTTCTCAAGTAGATTCGACGTAAGGTCATCGTCAGCAGTTAATTTCAAGTTTTAAAAAAATTTCTTAGTGTATGATAACCCACAATACTCCAGGCAGAGAAATGTATTAGAAGTGGCGAGTCCATTTCTTCAGTGAAAAAATTGTTTTAATTAAATTCAACATCTAGTTAAATGATATATATATATATATATATATATATATATATATATATATATAGTCATCCACATACAGGCCTCTTTTGCTGTTTCACGCTTCATCAGTGTGGCTAGACTTGCAGGCTGCATTAGGCCATGATCGAAACGACTGATTTGTCGTTAGTCGGACCTTCTACATACGGGTCGTCTTAGCAACCCACTTAAGAGTTAAATTTCCTTATATGAACATATACAGTCTGTTAGATGTACTCTATCTGTTAAGGGGAGCTTAGCAGTTTTAGCGTAATCAGCAGCCACTAGCAAATTCCCTTTCAAGAGAACTCAACCAACCATATATGTACTCCCCACAGGTTGGGGAGTACATATATAGTATCACTATAATACCTGTTTCACGGCTCATCAATGCGGCTAGACTTGCTGGATGCATCAGTCTAGGGTTGTAACTCAGCAGTATGTGTGTGTGTAAACAAGAAAAGTGTATGCATAGAAAAAGTGCTCAAACCTATAATAGCAATGCAGGTATAAAACTTAAAATTATAACATTATGGATACTATATTTCCCGAATATCTACATATAATCACGTTACATCTATGTAATAATCAATATATAGACAAACACACACACACACACACACACACACATATATATATATATATGTCATCAACAAACACGTGTTTCGAAGTTTACTTCTCATCGGTGCGGTTCGACTTTTAACAGCTACCTCTAACCAGGATCGAAACCCGATAGCATTTTCGTCTGCCAAGCTCCCTACCCTTGCGGATATCAGTGGCTGTCAGTATGGAGTGAACAATTGATTGATACATCCCTATGGGGAATATTTTTACAATCACCAGAGGACTCAAGTCAGTAAACAGGCGAGTAACGGCTTACGCTAAATGGCGAAATTTCAATTAATGTCCCCAACAGTGCTCCACCATTGGAGTTTTGGAGCACACACACATACACATATATACACACATTCACACACACACACACACACACACACACACACACACATATATATATACATATATATATATATAATATATATTATATATATTATATATATATACACCCACACATCTGTCTCGATCTCTCATATATATATATATATAATATATATATATATATATTATATGGCTACTTTCAGCCGACAATAAGAATATGTGCCTAATTGAAGTCGAACCAATTTTATGAAAGTTAATTAATTAATAATTAATTAATTAGGCGGGATTACCTATTAAATTTAAGGCTAAACAAATCGAGAAAAATCAAATGATTTTTCTCGATTTGTTTAGCCTTAAATTTAATAGGTAATCCCGCTAATTAATTAATTATTAATTAATTAACTTTCATAAAATTGGGTTCGACTTCATTAGGCACATATTCTCCCAAATATATATATATATATATATATATATATATATATATATATATATGGGTATAGATAAAAGGATATGAAAACAACACAACATGCTGTTAAAGGGAAAAGATTTTATATCATATTCATAGCTAATATTGAACAATATTTCGATTTATAAAAATCATCTTCGGAGCTTGTTTATACTCCGGACTTATCAATAGCGGAGATGAAAATAATATGAATTTAAAACCAAACATTGATGTTGCAAAAAAGTTATGCGGTAGTTCAAATATAAGCACATCCGCCAACGCTTTTCTCGGTCAGCAACAGTCATGTATCTCTTATTGTAACAGATTTTGAAAAAAGAAGACATATTCCAAACTCGACGATAGACAAATTCTCTTTTTCAAACAGGATGAGTATCAACCCGTTGACGGTAGGCCTGCAACACTTTAACAGCATATTGTGTTGTTTTCATATCCTTTTATCTTATACTGTCGGATTCATTTCCTTTCTCTTGACATATATATATATATGAGTATATATATATATATATATATATATGTGTGAAAATAATTAATTAATAATGAATTAGGCGGGAATACCTATTAAATGTGGCTAAACAAATCGAAAAAATCAATCTCTGTATGTACATTTCGGCCTAGGCCTCATCAGCAGAGCTATAGATAGGAAGGCCGCCCTGTGCGTGATTTGAAACCGGACTGCCAAGCTGACAGGCCGATATCAACCTCTACACCAAACGCACTTCCCAGATTTTACGATTTGTTTAGAGTAGGTTAATATTCCTCTTCAGTGACTTTTATTACACGACGATGTGGTAAGTTGTAAACACGGTTTGATTAGAATGGCTTTTTGCCGATAATTTTTTGGAGAATAAGTGCTTAATTGGAGTCTACCTAATTTTGAAAATTAATTAATTAATAATGAATTAGGCGGGAAACCTATTAAATGTATGGCTAAACAAATCGAGAAAAATCAATTCTCTGTATGTACATTTCGGCCTATTAGGCCTCATCAGCAGAGCTATAGATAGGAAGGCCGCCCTGTGCGTGATTTGAAACCGGACTGCCAAGCTGACAGGCCGATATCACAACCTCTACACCAAACGTACTTCCCAGATTTTACGATTTGTTTAGAGTAGGTTAATATTCCTCTTCAGTGACTTTTATTACACGACGATGTGGTAAGTTGTAAACACGGTTTGATTAGAATGGCTTTTTGCCGATAATTTTTGCTTAATTGGAGTCGTACCTAATTTTGAAAATTAATTAATTAATAATGAATTAGGCGGGAATACCTATTAAATGTATGGCTAAACAAATCGAGAAAAATCAATCTCTGTATGTACATTTCGATTAGGCCTCATCAGCAGAGCTATAGATAGGAAGGCCGCCCTGTGCGTGATTTGAAACCGGACTGCCAAGCTGACAGGCCGATCACAACCTCTACACCAAACGCACTTCCCAGATTTTACGATTTGTTTAGAGTAGGTTAATATTCCTCTTCAGTGACTTTTATTACACGACGATGTGGTAAGTTGTATTTGATTAGAATGGCTTTTTGCCGATAATAGAATAAGTGCTTATTGGAGTCGTACCTAATTTGAAAATTAATATGTATGGCTAAACAAATCGAGAAAAATCAATCTTGTGCGTGATTTGAAACCGAACTGCCAAGCTGACAGGCCGATATCACAACCTCTACACCAAACGCACTTCCCAGATTTTACGATTTGTTTAGAGTAGGTTAATATTCCTCTTCAGTGACTTTTATTACACGACGATGTGGTAAGTTGTAAACACGGTTTGTTAGAATGGCTTTTTGCCGATAATTTTTTGGAGAATAAGTGCTTAATTGGAGTCGTACCTTTTTTGAAAATTAATTATTAATAATGAATTAGGCGGGAATACCTATTAAATGTATGGCTAAACAATCGAGAAAAATCAATCTCTGTATGTACATTTCGGCCTATTAGGCCTCATCAGCAGAGCTATAGATAGGAAGGCCGCCCTGTGCGTGATTTGGAACCGGACTGCCAAGCTGACAGGCCGATATCACAACCTCTACACCAAACGCACTTCCCAGATTTTACGATTTTTTAGAGTAGGTTAATCTTCCTCTTCAGTGACTTTTATTACACGACGATGTGGTAAGTTGTAAAACACGGTTTGATTAGAATGGCTTTGCCGATAATTTTTTGGAGAATAAGTGCTTAATTGGAGTCGTACCTAATTTTGAAAATTAATTAATTAATAATGAATTAGGCGGGAATACCTATTAATGTATGGCTAAACAAATCGAGAAAAATCAATCTCTGTATGTACATTTCGGCCTATTAGGCCTCATCAGCAGAGCTATAGATAGGAAGGCCGCCCTGTGCGTGATTTGAAACCGGACTGCCAAGCTGACAGGCCGATATCACAACCTCTACACCAAACGCACTTCCCAGTGTATATATATATGTGTGTGTGTGTGTGTGTGTGTGTGTGTGTGTGCGTGCGCGTGTGTGTGTTTCAGAGTAGAAATATTGAACAGAAAGACAAATATAAGGAAATATATGAATTGTTTATCAGTATTATAGAAATATTTCTCCCGAAAGATTAAGTTCTTTTGTTTTGTTTTATAATGTAGCAGGTATACAATATTCTTACTGCTGATTGAGAAAAGTTAATATCGAAAAACAACAGTCAAATACAATCTTTTTTTAGATTTTATTCTCATAGTATATATTTCTTCTAATAACACATTTAATTGGTGTAATTCTCAATATTTGATAATTAAAACCTATTTCGAATATCAAATACTTTTCTAATCAAATATTATTTTCTATTTGATTTGGTTGGCAGCCTTCCGTCTACGAGAGACGATGGAGTAGATTCAGTGTTTTTATTTTGTTGTTCTTCTTTTTTCTTCCCTGAACTACATAGCTTGTGCGGGTTCATATGGAGGATACGTTGTTACCCATGCAGCAAATACATCTCTCCACACTGCTGCTGTGATCCAAAGGAAAGTTAAGGACCAATGCAGTTTGGCAACGGTAGTGTCATAGTAGCAGTGGATTTCAGTATCACACCACCTTAGGGACTCCGGCTCCTGATTTGTTTTTGGGGTTTACTCCCCTAGCCTTTCCTTGAAAGGCAGTAGAAGTTTTGTGTCAGACATTTCCTTGACTTAGATGGGTTGCCGACGAAGGCTAAGGGACCCTTTTTAACCCATTTGGGGATTTATGCGAGTAGTAAGTAACCTAATCCTACTACTATATGTGTTGCTGAGAAATGAAATGAGATTAGGATACGGTATATTTGTATTTGTGTATCAGATAAGCAACAGTAGCTTTAGGGGTGGGGGGCGTAATCCAAGATGGTTCGATTTTTCTCTTTATTTCCTGAGAAACTGAAAATAAATTAGAAAATGGTGTTTATCCTTGTCCGTCAATATTTAATAAAATATGCCTACAAGAAAATGTATCCACATATACACAGACACACTATATATACATTCAAACAGCACCACCCTATTCAAACACGTATAGCACATAAAAGACACAACGAGTAAAACCCCTATGATAAAGACTAGAAGCGACTACCCAGCATCACCTGGGTAGAGGGGGGATTTTTTTTAAATTTAGTCTCAGAGATCCATTATTACTGAATTATTAGTTCGTTTCCCACAGAATGTCCCATTAAAATCCCCACATAAAAAAGACCTTGTACTGATCCAGCCACTCTGAAAACAAGAATTAATGTAATATTTACAATATTAAATGCCAAAAAAATAATTTTTCTTTATCTTCACGAATATAAATCAAATCTTCATTATTTTTGCTCAAAAACCATATGATGATAGTGAATGTGTATATATATTTACTTTGTCGTTAATTGTTTTATTTTCATAGTCCCCCCCGGACATAGATTCACACCAACTGCCCTTTATATATAGATAGATGGGTAATTATCAAACAAGCCCAAGCATACAACTGTGGCCAATACAACTGTAAAATATGCATTGAAGAAAAAGTGTGTATCCTCCAAAATACGAATGTAAATTTACTGAACAAAGGAAGTGAACTAGTTTCCAAATGTAGACATTCAAATAATTTCTCTTATGTCATTTAACACCTGACCCTAATTAATCCCATATTTTATACACTTCTATTAATTTATCTTTTTAATTTAATTTTTTTGAAATCTTGACACTGCATACATTAATATCAAAGCCTGTTTATGTTTCTAAATATAAGTCTTGCATAATAACATTATATCGCATGAGCACGCTTCATGCTATCAAAACACTGAACAAGCCACTTTTTCAATATTCAATCGTCTGAGTATTTCATAATACGCATGAAACTATAGTAACGGTAAATGAGTATCATAATATTTATTTCAGATTTTAATACTGCTCTGCTAATTTACCATTCATATATCTCAGTCGGTAGAGTGTTCGGCAAGAAACCACAAGGTTCCTAGTTCAATACCAGCCCTCGCCAACTCAGCGTATGAGTAGCACAGGGATCTGTGCGGTAAAGTAAAGAGCTGATATTAGGTGTGGCGCCACACCTCAGATGCAAAAACAATCTCCTTCGTCTAGCGCTAGTGAAAAGAGGATAGACTCCCTCGCTGATTGGCTGATACCGACTTTAGGCCTCCCCGACGTCTTTACGTTACTTACTTTATATATATATATGTGTGTGTATGTAGCGTTAGTGAAAAGGGGATAGACTTCCTCGCTGACTGGCTAATACACCTCGACGACTTATATATATATATATATATATATATATATATATATATATATATATATATATATATATAACCACAAAACGTTATAAAATGTAGCACAAATCTAAATGTAGAAAACAATCATTAACTGGGCTGCAGACGTTGTCAAAAATGGGAAGTCAGAATGGCTTATTTACTTTTGATTAAATAAATACAGACACAGAAACAAATCTATGGATTAAAACAAATCAATACTTGTCGAACAACATTTCTGATCAAATGATCACGATTTTAAAAGAGATCAACATTTCATCATCACAGTAGTAATTTTTAAAAATGCACTAGACAATATTACAGCAATTTCAGAAACACAAGAAGACTGACCTCACAGTCACAGGAGACGTTGTAACTTCAGGGGCACAACAACTATATTATAGTCTCCCGAGATTGAAATGCCATTGGATTGAAACCATGTGTTATATCATCGTGAGGAGGGGTTGGGTAAATATATGAATAGGTGTTGTTTTTCTTTTGTTTATTTATTTTTTCTTTATTTATTTTTTTTTTTTTAAAACTTTCTGGGCACTCCTTGTAGTATAGATTTTCATATTTCTCTTTTTGCAACAACTTCAAAGATGCTGTTCTTTCTCCCTCAACATTACCGAAAAAGATTCATCTAAGTGACAGAAAAGATTGTTATCTTAGTGTCGCTTCCTCTTATTATTTTTGAGCCGCCAAATAGCGAAGTTGTTTTCAAACTTTAATCCCTGGCCATTGACCAGAAGCAAAAGTGAATTTGCTTTGCTTCTTGTCGAGATTATAAACAAATAAGACATATATCACATTTTATTTATCAGCATCAGTCTTTTCATTTTTATTTTATTGGTCTGTCAATACAATAAAGACGGACTAATTTAATTTGCCCATTTAATTTGTCAGGTCCAAATCTTGGCTTTAGAACAAAAAAAGACTATCACTAAAAATCAATCTGATTATATATATAAGCTGCATTGCCAAAATCCTATGGATAGTCACCCAATAATGGACAGCTCCTTCCTTTACTTAAGTTATTTAAGGCTGCTATTAGATGTGCGTATCTAAGTATTTTCGAAAATTGTGTTTGATAGGACTGGCTACAGGGAAATTAACAATTTAGCTCAGTCGGTAGAGCACTTGTCGAAGAATCGCAAGGTTCCTGGTTCGATACCGGCCCTTGCCAACTCAGCGTATGATGGATCTGTGCAGTAAAGTGAGGAGCTGATGGTAGTTGTTGCACTCCACCCCAAACGCAAAAAACAATCTTCTTCCGCTATCGAAAAGGGGAGAGACTCCCTCGCTGTAAATGTAAACCGAAACGCCAGGCAATGATAGTGTTCCTATTCAAATAGTGAGGACGAAACACTAATCCCAGAAATCGTTGGTTTTTAGAAGTTTCGAAAAATTGTTAAAATAGAAAATCCCCAAAATATTAGAATACTTTAAATGAATATTTTTTGTTCTGTTGTCTGGAATAATAATTCATGTGAAGTAGAAAGTTCGAAAATATTGTTATTTAATGTCAAATTTTCTGGGACAGAATGGCTGCCAGTTCTCATCAGCAGCAGTTTCAGTCATTATTACTTGCATGTCTGTATCCAAATCTGAATGTATTATACGTTTTTATATTATTATATTAGTATATTATATTATACGTTTTATTATTATTATTATTATTATTATTATTATTATTATTATTATTATTTATACGTTATTATTATTATTATTATTATTATTATTATTTATTATTATTATTTAATTATTATTATATTTATATTTATTATTATATTTATATTATTTATGCGTTTTATTATTATTATTATTATTATATCATATCATTTTATTATTATTATTATTATTATTATTATATTATATTATTTTTATTTATATTATTATATATATTATACGTTTTATTATTATCATATTATATTATACGTTTTATTATTATTATGATTATTATATTATATTATACGTTTTATTATTATTATTATTATATTATATTATACGTATTATTATATTGTTATATACGGCCCGTTTAGCTCAGTTGGTAGAGTGTTCGGCTAGGAATCAAAAGGTTCTTGGTTCGATACCGGCCCTCGCTAAGTATGAGTATCACAGGGATCTGTGCGGTAAAGTGAGGAACTGATGGTTGGTGTGGCGCTCCACCTCAGATGCTAAATTAATCTCCTTGGTCTAGTGCTAGTGAAAAGAGGATAGACTCCCTCGCTGTCTGGCTGATACCGACATTAGGCCGCCCCAACAACTTTACTTACTTACTTATATTATATTATACGTTTTTATATTATTATGTTATATTATTATATTTATATTATTATATGTATTATACGTTTTTTTATTAGCAGCAATTTCGGTCCTTATTCCTTGCATGTCTCTATCTAAATTTGTATGTATTTCCTTTTATACGTTTTTGTTTCAAATGTACAGGATATAAAGAAAGAAATGGATCTACAATCCAACAATTTAGATATGCATAAAGTTTGTTTTTAAAATAATAAGATATGTCGAAGATTGACATTTAGAAAGTCGATGTTAAAGCGTTTCGGTTTTAATCAAACCATCAGCAGGGCTCAACTGGACTAATGATCATAAATGATACGTAAAAAAATTGTAGAAATAAGCAAAAGCTTGTGAGCCTTTGTTTACGATGTTAAAGGCTTCTCTCGACACTTGAAATGTAAGAAAAATATAAAAACGAAACCCCACGCAATGATAACGTTCCCATTCAAATAGTGATGACAAAACACCAATGCCAGAAATCGTTGGTTTGATAAGACCGGAAAAATTGTTGGATTAAAGTAGAAAGTCCCAAAAATCTATGATTCATTGAACATATGCAAAGTTAATATCTTGCTCAATGCAAAATCCCTTAAACACACACACACACACACACACATATATATATATATATATATATATATATATATATATATAATAAGTAATCCACAGACACGTGTTCCGAGGTTTAACCTCTCATCAGTGTGGCTATACCTTAACAGCTACCCCTAGCCGGGTTTGAGACCCGAATGAACTTTCGTTCGCCAAGCTTTTATACCCGTGCGGTCAGAAGCAGCTGTCAAATATAGGAGAATATTTGATCGCTACATTTCTAAGCGGAAATGAATTCACTAGAGTCCTCAAACATTTGTAAACAAAGCGAGGGTTAGCTAGACGCCAGAACAGTGAATTTGCAATTAAATCCCTATTTAGAGAAAGTGGGAATAATATGTAATAAATAAGTAATCCACAGACGCGTGTTTCGAGGTTTCACCTCTCATCAATGTGGCAATATTTATATAAAGAAATACCAGCAAATCCCTTAACACACACACACACACACACACATACACACACACATATATATATATATATATATATATATATATATATATATCGAGATGGCCATGTGGTTGGTTGAATTATTAAATCCTGTTCTGAATTTTTATTCAGTTTATTGTGTTCCTGATTCCTTCAGTTTTGTTTCCTCTATTCGTCAACTTCCTGTTGTAGAGAATCCCAGTTTATTGTTTCCTTTGTTGTTACGTCTCTATTTACTTATATACCATTAGACGAGACTATTGGCATCTGTGCACATTTACTGTACTGTAGCTATCTATACCCCTTCACTTTTCCTGAGAATATTTTCATTGAGTTGATGGGGTTGGCCACTAAATCAGTGTCTTTCAGCTTTAATGATTAGGTATAGGCAGATTGACGGTATCTCGATGAGGAGTCCTTGGATCCCTAATGGCTAATGTGTTTGTAGGTTTCCTTGAAAAGATGCTGTTTCATAAGGTTCCCAAACCTTATTATTATGCTCGTTACGTGGACGACACTTTTGCTTGCTTCAGTTCACGTAATGAAGCTCTGAAATTCTTTCAGAGCCTTAATGATCTTCATCCCTCCCTGGGGTTTACAATGGAAAAGGAGAAAAATAATAGTCTGCCCTTCCTGGACGTTTTAGTTGAAAAACGTTCCTCGTCCTTTGTGACGAGTATTTATCGTAAGCACACCATAACTGGCCTCTACTTGAGTTGGGATTCTTTCACCCCCAAATTCAGAAAGGTAAACTTAATTAAATGCTTAACATTCAGAGCTCCTATGATGTCCTCTGATTGCAAGATTTAAGATGAACTCAAAACAATTAATAACATTTTTGCCGACAATGGGTAGCCTGAGGATTTGACTACGAATGTGATCAACCAAACCATATCAAATTTTAACAGCAATAAAGAGTTTGGTCCTCCTAAGTGTCCTGTATATTTACGATTGCCGTGGATAGGACTTGTTGGTCAGACATTGGCAAACAAGATCAAATTAGCCATTACACGTTGCTTCAACGCAGTTAAAGTCCGGACAATTTTCACCACCATACCTACATTTCGCTCTGCTCAAAAAGACGTCCTGCCAATCCTTGAACAAAGTTTTGTAATTTATAGATGTCAGTGATGGTGCGCTGCCAGTTATATTGGTAGAACGACGCAGAGGTTGAGCGTCCGAATCAACCAACACGTCCCGAGGGGTATAAGATGTATCCCCCAAACCACATCCGGGCTTTCACAGGAACATGATTCTGCCATCGGTGACCACCTTTGTAGCATAAATAGTTATAAAATAAACTACAATGATCAGCAATTTCCCGTTCTACACAGGGCCAGGACAAGCCACCACCTCAATGTCCTTGAAGCAGTCTCCATTTTTTTACTGTCCGTCTCAGTGTAGACAAAGACACCTGAAACACTCCCTGGGAATTTTTGCTGGGGATGTGACTGCTGACGTGGGGATTACATGAAGGTATATACAAATACATATAATTTTTTTCTCCCTCTTTTGCCTTAATATTGCCCCACCATTTTGTATGGTTTAATATCCCTCTTTAATCCATTTCTTATACATTGTGACTTTTAAACGATCTACGGGTCGTTACTTTTGAAAAAGCACCGGTCGAAAGGGCACTTAAGTTTCTTTTTTTTCACTTCTCTTTCGCTCTATTAAATTGCTGATCAATAAAATATGTTATTTTTTAAAATTCTATACTAATTCAGCTGTACCAAAAATTTGTTTATATATATATATATATATATATATATATATATATATATATAAAGAACCCCCCCCCTTTTTTTCTTTCCCATTTTTCTTTTTTTTAACATTATGACACATACAATTGTTAGACAGCTGCATCCTAATAAATAGATTAACACAGATCAATTCTAACTTATTTTTGACTTTTCGAGTCCCACAAAAAATCAGTATCCGGTGTGAGACTTTTTTTAATCGAAAGTCAGCGTTCTTTTGCAACGAACATTTTAATGCAATGACCACACACGTGAAATCGACTGCTATTAATCGGTGTCTCGATTAATTCAGTGGATTTAACCCTGAATATCCTTATGGTGAAACTCGAGTAGGTTATCTCTTGTACCCATTTTATAATTATATATATATATATATATATAGAGAGAGAGAGAGAGAGAGAGAAATACCAGCAAAATGTGGTAAAAGGCGAGGAAATGTGTTGGAAAGGTGAATAATGAACAAAAACAATCCAATTCAATTCAATTCAATAGTTTGTATTTATTATTCACCTTAGTAATACATTTCTTCTCTCACACATACACACACACACACACACACACACATATATATATATATGTATGTGTATATTGATATAATGAATATGTAAATACCTTGGTACCCCTTCACTATAATCTGATTGGACAGGGTCATGTATAAATAGTCGACACTGTGTTGGTCCTATACCTTAGCCTCCAACCTGCTCAGGCGGTGAGATGGTAAATTAATAGCGTCGATCCAAGAGGGCCATTCCTCCAGGCAATACCTGCCCCTTTGACTTAAAGGGGCAGGGCTGGGTTTATTGCCCAGCGCCTGAGGCGCCCCCTTGAGGGGGGAATGCCGACGGGATCGACGCAATTTTTCTACCCGCCACCCATGAGTCTCGGCTTGTGGGTGGTCCCACATAAATAGGGCCTTCGTGCCTGACTCGGTACGAGCGGGGTACTGGGAAAATAAGCCTAAGCCGACAAGCCTAAACTTACTCGCCAGACTACACCACGACTGCTCGCAGACGGATTGCTATTCGACGTACCAATTACTACTGCGATAATATACCAAATACCAACTTCACAATATATCCCTTAACCCGGATATATCATTGGCGACGAAGGATTTCGAACAAATCACAAGTTGAACCAACGTCCGGCCAAGAATTAATCGACAAAAAAAAATACAGTGGACAACACTCACTAACAAAACAAGTTAGACTTTTGTCAGAGACTTCCAAAAAGTAATTAACTGTTTATAACACTTGCTAACGAAGAACATTACACTTGTTTAACAATTACGAAAAGTAAATAATTGTTTTCCTAACGAGGAACATTTTACAGAAAGTAAAAGTTTCCCCCTCTTGTTTGGATTTTGAAGACTTTATTGTGTACACAGTTGGAACAAAAATTATTTTCTTGTTGAGACGTTGCTAAAATGGAACAAACGGTAGAATTAACGAAGGTGCTACAATTCATGCAACAACAACAACAGCAACAACAACAACAACAATTCATGCAACAACAACAGCAGCAACAACAAATATTAATGCAACAGCTATTCGAACTACAAGAAAAAATTATTAAAACACTTTTGAAGAATTATTATCTAGGTCGTCTCAAAAGCCAGATTCTTGATTTTTTTCGGCTAAAGGTATTTCAAATTCACTATCTGAATTTAAATACGAGCCTGATACTGGGTCAACGTTTCCAGCGTACTTCCGTAGATATGAAGCAATATTTATGAAAAGGTGCCAGCATTGGACTGGCGAGGAAAAAATCACGCTATTATTGCAGAAATTAGGAACCGAAGAAAATACGAAATATGCAAATTTAATTCTCCCCAAAAAGCCAGAAGAAATTTAGCGAAACCATAGAAATTTTATCGAAAATTTTTGATAAAAGAGATAGCATTTTTCATACACGGTATAAGTGCTAAATATTGTAAAACAAGAAGACGATGATTTTGTTACTTATGCAGATTAACGCGCAGTGCGAGGCGTTTAAATTAAAAGAATTATCAAGCTATATGTTCAAGTGCCTAATTTTTGTCCAAGGCTAACAACGCCAAAAGACAAAGAAATTAGATCCAGAATCCTGACTATCATGGAACAGGACCCGAATATTACGCTACAAAAAGTGACTGAGGAATGTCAACGTCTAATAAATATAAAAAAGGATAATACTCGGATTGAGGAGAAGTGCATTTCACGAGTACAAACTGTAAGACAACAGAAGTGGATTAAAAATAAAGAACAAAAATTTATATGCAGTGCGTGTGGAGGACAACATTTAAAGAAATATTGTTTCTTCAAGGATAGAATTTGTTTTTGTTGTGGGCGTATAGGTCACAGAAGTTCCCACTGTATGCTAAAACAGAAAAAAGGACAAAAAAGAGACTTTAAAACTAATGTAAACGTAGTTTTGACTAAAAAAAAAAGTATCCGGAACGGTGCCATCCGCAAATACGTGAATGTGAGAATAAATGGGCAGAGTGTAAAACTATTACTTGATTCTGGTAGTGATATCTCTGTGATAAGTGAGCAAATATGAAAAAAAATCGGTTGTCCAGAGTTACGTAGAACAAATAAAATTGCGAAAGGTGTCTCTGGTAAGAGACTTTAAATTCATTGGTGAATTAATATGTAAAGTTTCGTTCATGGGGAAAAATTCACAAGTCGAAAGTAAATGTACTCCCGGGTTCAATGAATCTTTTTGGCACAGACTGGATGGTTTTATTTAATTTATGGAAATTACCGATAAATTCTTTCAGTGACAAAGTTAATATTATAGAGAAGAACAAGCCGAATAAAACAAAGATTTATAAAAGATATGAAAAACGAATTTCCTCGCGTTTTTTCAAAGGACTAGGTCTGTGCACAAAAGCAAAAGTCAATTACTCGAATTGGGCTTCGCAAACAGTTTATTTAAAAAAGAAAAATCTAAAAATAAGAATGTGTGCCGATTTTTCGACTGGTTTGAATAATTGTCTGAAGGATTATACGTACCCTCTACCGTCAGCAAAAAAAAAATGTTTAGACACTTTTAAAAAGGTTCGGAAAAAAATCAAGACGTGGATATTAATGAAAGAAGTATTCAAAAATTTTTGGCAGTTTACAGAATCACACCGAACCCGAATACAAATACAGGTTTATCGCCAGCAGAGTTAATGTTCACAAGAAAAATACACTCTGTGTTCGACAGACTATTGCCTAGTCCTACGAAGAAAACTGCTAAAATAGAAAACAAGTGACAAAGTTTTCTTTAAGAACTTTAGGGCCGGAAAAATGCATTGGGAAGTAACCAAAAGAATTGGACAGGTCATATATGACATAAAATGTGAAAAGTTTCAGTGCAAACGACATTGGAATCAAATTAGACCCAGACACGCTACACAGAAAATACTGAAGAGATTCCAATGGAAATCTTGTGTTACTCATTTGAAATTCCCGTTCCAGTAAGTCAACATATGCAAATGGATGTATCCCCGAACCCAAGGCCAGAGGTATCAGTGTGTAGAACGCCACCACTACAAGGAGGACCAAAGCGAAAAAGACTTAGGAAAGAAATCGACCGATTAAGTCCAGACCCTGAAAAGAAAAGATATTAAAGCTACATTTCACGGAGAATTTAGCTCTAGGGGAGATGATATAATGAATATGTAAATACCTTGGTACCCTCTCACTATAAGCTGATTGGACAGTGTCATGTATAAATAGTCGACACTGTGTTGGTCCTATACCTAAGCCTACAACCTAAGCTTACTCGCCAGACTACCCCACGACAGCTCGGCAGACGGTTGCTATTCGACGTACCAATTACTACTGCGATAATATACCAAATACCAACTTCAGAATATATCCTTTAACCCGGATATATATATATATATATATATATATATATATATATATATATATATATATATATATATATATATATTTTTGGATGTTTGTTTTTATAGAAGCAATGTTGAATAAATATTATTTATATTTTTGCTTGAAGGCAATTATAAATGCATGTATCGCATAAAATTCGATAATTATAGAAAATAATCTTGACAAGTAAATCCCGCAAAGGATGGCTCGCTATGCAGAACACCGTACAGACCGTTTCGACTTTATTAAGTCTCTTCAGCGATGTATACTAACGACTCCCCTCCGACAGGAATCGAAACCGGGACCCCCGGAAACGGATATGGTCTCTGACTATGCCTGTGAAGTCCCGGTTTCGATTCCTGTCGGAGGGAGTCGTTAGTATACATCGCTGAAGAGACTTAATAAAGTCGAAACAGTCTGTACGGTGTTCTGCATAGCGAGCCATCCTTTGCGGGATTTACTTGTCAAGATTATTTTCTATAATTATCGAATTTTATGCGATACATGCATTTATAATTGCCTTCAAGCAAAAATATAAATAATAATAATAATTATATATATATATATATATATATATATATATATATATATATATATATACAAGGTTTGTCAAAAAGTATCGAGATTGAAGCTATTTACCAAGATAAAAATGATGAATGAATGGAACGTTATTTTTTCAGAATACAAGGTATGTCAAAAAGTACAAAAAATGTCGATACTCTTTTTATACACCTTATATATATATATATATATATATATATATATATATATATGTGTGTGT
This sequence comes from Doryteuthis pealeii, assembly GCA_023376005.1. Lineage (NCBI taxonomy): Eukaryota > Metazoa > Mollusca > Cephalopoda > Myopsida > Loliginidae > Doryteuthis > Doryteuthis pealeii. Next base: position 64,141,429 of record CM042156.1, read on the forward strand.
GTGTGTTGTGTGTGTGTGTGTGTGTGATGCTATTTCTTGACCTATCCCTCATTATTAGAGACATGTTTACATTTACAACTTCCTACCGTTAAAGATCTTCCATTGAGCAAGTCAAACGTCCCTAAAGTTACACATTGACTTTGCATATTTTCCATGAATTATAGATTCTTTTTCTCATCTACTCTTCGCTCTTTCATTGTCAATACATTTTAATTTTTTTTTTTTTTTTCTGAATCGTCTGATCTCTGGGAAGAACTCATTTCCTATTTCGAAGTCAATCTTTACTCGAATTTGTATGTCAGCTGAAATATAATGGCTTCTCCTTGTGTGATTTTGTGCTATCCGCCATATTTGAAGACTTTCATTACTGACGTAATCTCATCTCTTGTTTGAAAATCCATCAAATAACACACTCCGCCTTTGGATGAGAATTTCTTATTCGAATAATTCTCAAATAGGATTTTTTCTCTGCTCTCTGCCAGAACTGGAGACAATTTAAAAGATATGATAGTGACATATTTAGAGTTTAAAACGTATCTAGCGAAAACCAACCACTAGAGAGATAGACATTATTTTACTGTATGTACTTTTTCTTAAAGTATTCCGAGTTTTTTTTATTTACGACTGATGTAAACGTAAGTAGAGCCATCGGGGCGTCCTAAAGTCGGTATCAGCCAGACAAGAAAGGAGTATATCCCCTTTTCACTAGCACCAAGGAAATTATTTTTCAGTCCGGGGTGTTTACAAACAATGTTTTTGATTTTAGTTATCATCTTAAAAGGCGTTAATCAGTTACCCGAAAGCGCTATCTATCTATCTATCTATCTATATCTATATATATATATATCTTACTCTGGCAAAATCTATTTATGTTTTTAAAACTACTCGTCTCAGTTTTTATCTTTCTATTTTACTATCAATCTAT
>CM042156.1:64144853-64152752 GCA_023376005.1 Doryteuthis pealeii
TATTGTCCATACCTCTGAGTTTCTCTCTTGCTTAATTTAAGACGGATCCAAAGTGTCTTAAGAGGCTATTTATCTTTCATATGCCAAGGATATGCCTTTTGCTCCTTTCTAATTATCATAGAATCATGTAAAACTAGCAGGAGTACCCATGAACGGACTAAATGAATTTTAGGAACACTGTGGAGTGAGAGAGAAAGGGACAAGAGAGGAGTAAGAGATGGTGTAAGAGTTAGATGATTTATACAATTCCTTATCAATTTTTAAAAATTCATTAAGAATTTGCGTATTACAATGTTTGTCTATTGTAGGAATTTTATATGTTATAAAAACATCCTTTATTGGCTGCAAAGTTAAATTAAGGCTGCGCAGCCGGTCCTGGAGATATTCAAAATGGCTTTTCAAACTGGACAAGTAGGAAATTTATCGGAATTCATTATTATTATTATTATTATTATTATTATTATTATTATTATTATTATTATTATTATTATTGTTGTTGTTGTTGTTTTTGTTGTTGTTGTAAAGAATTTAGTTCTGTCCAGTGTGACATTCTGATATAATAAAATCCCATTTGTAACTTGCTCTTCATTTTAATCGCACCTTAAGTATATCTGCTGGCATTAAGAATTGTCGCTTTCCAACGTGAATCTATTTATTTATTCAACACAGAAAGAGCGCCCAAAGACGTAATTTTAACTGTTCTGTCTAAGATCAGTTTGCCGAAATGAGTCTTCTTCTTCTTCTTCTTCTTCTTCTTCTTCTTCTTCTTCTTCTTCTTCTTCTTCTTCTTCTTCTTCTTCTCCAGTCTTTAAATATCAAGTTTGAGATCATCTCCTTAACAAATACGAAAATGTCAAGCATTCCCTTCGTGTTTTTCTAAACCTGTCAGAAGAGTTGACCCTACCAGCCACGAATGTCAGATGTACTTGAAAACGAGGCTCTTAAATTGTTCGTTCCGGGATTTTGCTTAATATTAAAACAAGACAATTTTATCTCAACCGCAAACAAGTTTGATATTAAATCATCTCAGGACAGTCTCGCTTTTTTTTAATATACCTTTTTAATTTTATAAAGTATGGCCGGCTTAGCTCGATCGGTAGAGAGTCCGGCTGGATACCTCAAGGTTCCTGGTTCGCTTTTAAATATAGTTTTCTAATTACATATAGTATTGCAGACTTAGCTCGTCGGTAGAGCTAAGAAGAATACCAGCCCTTAGAAGAAGAATTAAGAAGAACAGAGAAGAACTCAATCAACCAGCAACGGATAACCTGTTACGTTTTTAAGGTCCATTCCCTGGCCTTATAGCAGAAGCGCTTATTCAATCCTTGATAGTCCGTCGATAATGAATCAGTTACTGGTATAAAGTCATTCGATAATAAATCCTCTTGGTTACTAAAGTGTTCTCAGTTCTGGTAGTCGTATAAGTCCTTCGAGAGTATTGGTTCTATGTAGAGGGGTATGACTACTCCAAATGGGACCACCTGTCAGTCGACAATCCAATGTCTGTCCGTCCTCACAGAGTGCAGTTTTAGTTATGACCAATGTGGGGGGTTTAAGTTTTCTATCTGGCCAGTAGTATTGCCAGTGATTGGTTACAAGAGTCAATCACGTGACCTTGGCTAGTCTATGAATCTAAGTGGGTATTTATAGCACATCTTATATCCAAATACGCCAACACAAAGCAATAGAGTAATGAAGTTAACAAGAAGCAAGTAAGTTCATCCTCTCTCATCCACTCTCTTTCTCTAATCTAATATAATTTAATCTCTCTCTCTCTCTCTCTCTCTCTCTCTCTCTCTCTCTCTCTCTCTCTCTCTCTCTCTCTATCATCCGAGAACTCTCAATATCATCTATATACTCGATGTGAGTATATAACACCGGTCGTCTAACCAAAGTAAGGTCCAAAGTGGAGTGTTACATGCCATGGGCTGCTCGGTCACCAGGGTCCCGTACTTAAGCATCACGGGTCACCACCCACGACTGACAGGTGGTCCCATTTGGAGTAGTCATACCCCTCTACATAGAACCAATCGGTGTATTCTAGTTCCAGCCAACATAACCTTGAACTTAGGTAGACGTCTAACATTTTAAGTTAATTGTTTTTAAAGTCATTTGAGTGAAATACAAAATTTATTGGTAAAAAAAAGTTAGTTGCTTCATTCACTTGAGAAATCAAAAAAACACTTTCTTATCTATCTATCTATATATATATATATATATATATATATATATATATATATATATATATATATATATGTTTTGTTTGTTGGTTTTTCTCCTTTAAAATAATTTGTAGTTCGGAAAGTAATTACGTTTTACCAGGGAAGATACAATTTATTTAGATATCTTAAAAAATGTAATTACCTTCAACGACTGTCGCCTAACAAACAAAATTCTGATAAAAAATTTACCTTTTTATAGAAGTAGAGATATATGAAAAAACAAATGTTAATTTATGAATGTGTTTATTTATGAATGAATGCGTTTATGGGTGTTTGTGTTTATTTATGAATGAATGTGTTTATTTATGAGTGAATGTGTTTATTCATGAATGAATGTGTTTATTTATGAATGAATATGTTTATTTATGATTGAATGTGTTTATTTATGAATAAATATGTTGATTTACGATCGAATGTTTTATTTATGAATGAATATGCTTACTTTTGAATGAATGTGTATATTTATGAATGAATGTGTATATTTATGAATGAATGTGTTTATTTATGAATAAATGTATTCATTTATGAATGAATGTGTTTATTCATGAATGAATGTGTTTATTTATGAATGAATGTGTTTATTCATGAATCAATGAATAGTTCTTCCTTTTTCAAGCGTTTTGATTTTTATATATATTCGATATATTAGTTTTCGTCAGTTCAATATTACGGAGCGATATCAAGAAGCTCCTTAAATTTTTACTTCCAGGTGAAATGAAACAAAAATGTAAAAGAATTATTTTAATTAATTATAATCATACAGATGGCCGGTTTAGTTCAGTCAATAGAGTATCCACCAAGGAACCACAAGGTTCCTGGTTCGATACTGACCCACACCAACTCAGTGCATAAGTAGCACAGGAATCTGTGCGATAAAGTGAGGATCCGATTGTAGGTTTGTGCTCCATCTCAGACGGAAAATATCTCCTTGGTCTAGCGCTAATGAAAAGAGGATAGACTCCCTCGCTGTCTAGTTGATACCGACATTAGGCTAAGATGACAACTTATATATCATACAGACTTTCTATATGATTTGGTATAATTTCCAATCGATTTTTTTATTTCTTGATGTCCATCGTATCCGATGATGACACCATGCGAATCTGTTTTCTCCATTTGATTCGATCTCTAGTTGCATCTTGCCAACTGCCTATGAGGATGTTTAAGTCTTCCAGGTTTCTCTTAATCTTGTCTTTGTCCCTGAGCTTTGGTCTACTAATTCCGTGTGACCCCTCACTTAGTTGAGAGTACAGAATCTGCTTTAGCAATCTGTCATCCCCAAATCTGTTTAAGTGACCAGTTCAAGTCAGGTTGCGTTTGACGAGTATATCGTGCATTCCAGGGAGTCCAGTTCTCTCTAGTGTGGTCCTGTTTGAAACATGCTGCCACCACTTGATATTTAATATACTGCGCAAGTGACGCATTTAGTAGACATGTAGTCTGTGGGAATCCGCTTTGTATACTGTACAGGCTTCCGCACCGTAGAGGAGGGTTGAGAGAACTATAGAACGGTATGCTGCACATCAAGTTCTCAGGGATATATCTCTCTTCAACCAAACTTGGCTCTTCAACCGGCTAAATACTTTGGAAGCATTTCACAAGCTCTGCATTGGATCTGTTGATGGCTGTGAAGCCCGGATATAGCCTCTCTACTCACCAGATTTACAACACCTTTCATAAAAATATCATTCAACATCCAAAGAACGCTAGTTTTTTCATTCAACATTTTTAAAATAAATTGACCGACAAAGCAAAAGACTCTCACAGTCTTCTTATTTTTCCACAAATTAACAAAAGACCTGATGAAGATCTATTGAAACAGATCGAAACACTGCAGCGTTGGCAAAATAAACATCACTCGTTTTATGAGGTTGTGTTTTTTTCAATTTTTCACATTTATATTTGCTTAAGATTTTTAACTTCGATTTCTTGTCTTGTTTATAATTTCCCGGGGTGCTGTTACTCAGAAATGGGACCCTGAATCCTTTCGGAGTAATCTATAATCCCACAAGTCAATTTAACTTCTCCGAATCACGTTTGCACCATATATATATATATATATATATATATATATATATATATATATGTATATATAATAAGTAAAATGGCGGAAAGTTGTTGCATTTTTGGTATTTGGTTTCTTTTATTTACATCGATGCAATGATTTCTACATGGAAATAAATAAAACAAACTAAATACCAAAATTGAATGCACGACAGCTTGAAGCCCCACACTAATATATATATATATATATATATATATATATATATATATATATATATATATATAAGGGTATCCAAATGACTGGTAGTAAGGGATGATTCCTCCTGTGATGCTCAAAATCTCACTGTATAACCATATATGCTCCTGTTGGTGCAAACATATATTCATACAAGGATTTTTATGAAGCCCCAAAGAGAGTTCAATGTATAATAATCAATAAATTAGATTAAATACAGAGTAATATTTAACTTTCAAAAAAAGAAAAAACTTAACAAACCGTTATTCTGTAATAAATTTATTTCGACCAAAAGCTCAAAAATGCTTTTAGAAATTTTTACAAAATTTTTAAAAATTCCTTAAGAGACTGGCTTCTTCAGACGAAAATCACAAAAAGTGTGTATGTGTGTGTGTAGTAATATTGATAATGTGAATAAGTGTGCTATAACGATATATGTACACATACATGTGCGTGTGAGTATTTGTGTGTGTATATATATTGATATTGATAATATTGTATGCTATATTTATATTTACAGTGCTCAATATCATTCATATTTCAGCTCGATTACCTAATATATATCTATCTATCTATCTATCTATATATATATATATATATATATATATATATTATATCATCATCATCATCATCATTCATGCAAGTAGCACAGATATCCATGACAATCTCTCGTCAACCTTCCCTATCACTCATTGCCCCCTGGGAGGTCCTCTGCGCAGCATCCAGAATCCTCGCATAGTTGTTCAATGTAGGTCCTTAGTGTGCGTCCTACGTTAGCATGTCCATGTGTTGGCTTCCACTGGAGAATGCCGCTTATGAGCTCGTCCCTGCTTCTCCAGCAGTGTCCTGCATGCCTAGCCCGTCTCACCCGGAATGTTTGTGAGATGGGGGGCAGGTGACCATATCGTTGCTTCTTTGTGGGTTGCTGCTTCCACGACTTGTTCAGGACTGCACGCAACATTCTTGTGCAGGTCCCATCTAGCTTATTCTCAAGGCGCTTTGTTAGGGTTCAGGTGGTGCAGCCATACATCACTACTGATATAACCACAGCCTGGAAGAATTGTCGCTTTAGCTTGTCAGTGAGATCGGATTTCCAATATGACTGATAATTTGTTTGTGGCGCCAATGCCTTCCTTTACGTATCCTCTTCAGCACTGACACTATTCGTGATCTTTTGAAAAAAAAAGAAGATATTTCGCTGCTATCAAACAGTATTATTGTCCTTCCTTTATCTCTTATAGATTTTGGGGAGTTAAATAAATAGAAGGAATTACATTGCAGACGTTACTTTTATATCTATCTGTAAAACCAAAAACAAACAAAAATCGGGAAAAAAAGACTGTGAGAATTAGGAAAGCAGTTAATTTTATAATTCCCTGTAAGAAACGATAGAATTGTTCACCTTTATTAAAAATATGACAGGTTTTTGTCTCAGGTGTTGAAATGTACTTGATCAATTAAGTGCCATTGTGGTGTTGTATTTCAAGCACCTGACACAGAGGAGTTAATTGCTATTTTGTTGTTCGACAATTACAATAAACCAATTTTTTTCCATTCACTCGTAATTTCTAGTTAAGTGTTTGCGGATTTCTTTCTTCCGTGTTAGAATTAGATGGTTAAAAGAAAACAAATGATAATAGCAAAGAAAAGAAAACAAAACAAAATGAAACAAAATTATAATGAAAAGAAATTATGTAGAATAGAAATGACAGTTTTTAAGTCTATTTCAAGTAAGTAATACAGTCGTTAGAGCCTGGAGACCACAGGGTTTTGGGTTCCAATACCTGCCCTCGCCAACTCAGCACATGAGCAGCACAGCTTGGATATGTGTGGTAAAGTGGAAAGTTGATGGTAAGTGTTGCGCTCTAGTTCAGATGCATAGTGTAACGGGAGGCGCATAGTGTAATGGATAGAGTCCTGTGAAATGGACTCGTTGATCCGAGTTCAAATCCTGGACGAAGCTACAGTTCACATAGCGCTAATACCCTTGGGAAAGGTATGAATCCAATCACTCTCCCTCCAACTATGGGTAAATAGGTTCTTTAACCTTAGGCAACCAGTCTAGGAGAGGGAAAACTCTGAATTCAAACCTGTTAAAATCTGCTGTTGAGATTTCAATAAACCGAGGCTGGAAATGAAATGGAATGTTTTAACATTAACAAGCGTAAAAAGGGTAACCCCTGCTTGTGGTATAAAGACTCCTCAGTCAGCATAAATACTTCAGGATTGGGACATACCCAATAATGTTCATAGGTAACAGTATTATGAGGATTGGGACATACCCATTAATGTTCATAGGTAACGTATATGAGGATTGGGACATACCCATTAATGTTCATAGGTAACGTATATGAGGATTGGGACATACCCATTAATGTTCATAGGTAGGGTATATAACAGAAACCAAACTCAACTAAACAAATCAAACTTTTTAGTTGACAGTCGTATATACGTATTAAAAGTAAAGAAATAGTCGTCGGGTGGCCTAAAGTCGGTATCAGCCAATCAGCGAGGGTGTCTGTCCCCTTTTCACTACTGCTAGACCAAGAGATGGTTTTTTGTCTGAGGTAGAGCGCACACCTACCATCAGCTCCTTACTTTACCGCAACAGATCCCTGTGCTACTCATACGCTGAGTTGGCAAAGACTGTTTCGAACTAGGAACCTTGTGGTTTCTAGCCGAACGCGCTACCGACTAAGCTAACCCGGCTAATACGTATACTAACACACACACACACACACACACCACACACACACACATATATATATATATATATATATATATATATATATATATATATATATATATATATATATACAGACGCATATACAGATACGTAAAAGGCACAGTAACATGCACTTACGTACATGAAGATATGCATACATATGCATCTACATAAGTATAGAGGGCAAAACCAGATATGGTCCATGAGAAGATACACTGAATGAAAACGAGAAACGTTCGAGTAATTGAGATAATATGTCGTAACTAATTTACTTTTCCCTTTTTTTTTTCCAGCCTCCCAGTATATTTCCCCATCGCCAACTTCCTCTCACGCTAAATTTTCCAAACATATTCACTTTACGCTGCTATTATATTTCTCGGAGAAAACATCATCAACAAAAATTCTTGCGTTTGAAACGTCACTTTTCAAACTTCTGCAAGATGTTCTTTTTTTTCTTCTTAATTCCAATTTTTTTTTCCAAAATTGTTTTCAATTTGGAAAACGAAATAATGCCTCGTCTTTCCCATGATGCAAATTGCACACGATAATAAAAAAAACGTTTTAAACCGAATCAAAATCTCCTAATTTGAAAAGTACACGTATTCATTTTATGGATTAAAAATAGTATTTAGACTCAAACACTCATTGCAATTTATCTGTGGTTGAATAACCTGAAAGCTAAAATTCGCAATCTAAAGGTAAAAATTCAAAGA
>CM042156.1:64152852-64162852 GCA_023376005.1 Doryteuthis pealeii
GTCGGAAGAGAGATCACAGTATATTATTTAAAAGCTTTTTGCTCAGGATCAAAGTTTATTCTCTGTTGTACTTAAAATGGCTTTAAACACAAGTTGAGAATAAATTTACCTCCCACCCTAGAAAAACACAAAGAACTATTATTAAAGTATTAAAAAATGATAACTTTTGAGTAATATATTATAACATTTAAGTTTAGTTGAGCCTGACACAACACCAAAGTGTGGGGCATGAGTGAGAGAATTAAAGTCACTACGTAGTAGTAATTGTTTGCTAGACCTGGCTCATAAACATCATCTCAAGGCACACTTTTTTCTTTAAACTAAAATATTTATATATTTTTGAAGGGAAAATAATTTTGAATGGGGATAAGACCAAATATAAGGACATAAATAATATAAATTAAACTATTGTCCAATAACTTATTTTTAGATCTACATTTATTTTCCCACATGTTACTTACAAGAATTTAAGAAATAGAAAGTGAAATCAGAAAAGTCAAAATCTTAAAGTGTCTGAAATTTGGGGAATCAACAAAATTCAAAGATTTGCTTGTAACACTGATCAAATAATTGCTTCCAGGACAGTAAAAGAGATAAAAATTAAAGTAGAGGAAAAAAGAAAAAAGAAAAGAAGAGCCATTTAAAAAAAATATTGCAGTTCCAAAATTCTTTTGCCCGGAGTTTTTGATCAGTTATCAATAATTGTGTACAGTTTTCAATTAGGCTTCTCTTGAATATATGAATAATATCATCTAGTCATGTATTTGTGCTGATCCTCCAGTAAGTAAGCAATTTAAATAGACAGGCCATTAACACTTTGAGCATAGAGAACAGTACAGTTACTCAGATCAATTACAAGAGATTATTTTCAGATTTCATCACAATAAAATTTATCAAAATTCAAATAACTTTTATAAAAGGTTAAAGAAAATACAAGGAATGTGCACAGTTTTCTTTTAAAGCTCTTTCACAAATTGTCTTCAAGTGACTTTTGCTAATGACCCAGCAGAAAATATTGCTGATAGGTGGATTCTATCTATCTTTTTTCTTCAAGGCAGTCCAATTAAGCAGAAAAAAAAAGATTACAGGCATGTTAAGAGAAAGGTCAGGTTGGAGAAGACTGTTTATAAGTGCCATTATTGAACACTTTAATCATCTGCTCATCCAGCATGGCTGTGTAAACTGATATTAAGTCTTTGATATAACCAGGCTGTAGACTGTCTACATCACGATGCAATCTGAAGAGTTCAGGGCAATGATTTGTTTCTTTGGAAGAGTGAAGGTCTTTCACTTGGGTTGTGTCAGGGTTCCGAGTTTCAATGTAGGCACTGTAAAATAATTTCAGATGAGGCCAGTACTCAAAGAGCAGCTGAGACTTCTTCATTGAATTGGTGTTGATGTGGGCATGGAATTGATGGGTTATGTCTCATCAAGACTGAGTGACCTGACAATATAGTGAATACTTGTGATTGGTAAAGATCAGTATAATGTGATATTGTTTCTCATGATGGATGAGACAGGTGTTTGTTTCATTGTCAGTAGAGATACTGAGCAAGTGTCATGAAGAGGGTGGTATGTGAATTAATTAATTGATTTGGCTGGTTGGTTGGTTGATTTTAATGGCTATTCACCCGTCTTGAGTTTATGTCATGCCTAGTGGTTAGGAAGTAATAAATGTTGTGTATCTATATTTACACTTGTAGAAATTGTTTTTTAACAATGTGTTAGCATCATTGGGATCATGTTGTATGTACTGATTAGGTTTATTTGACTTTTCAAATATAGACCTTCATATTATTTGCATTAAATAACGGTTTCTGATACAAGCAAAAACCCTGCATTCTTGAATAAGCGTTTAACAGTCAAGTTATATAGAGATTTGGATTTAGGATGGTAGCTAAAGTATCAGTGGCAGGATTTGGGCAGCTTTAGGAATTATCATAGGCAGTTTGTAAAATTGTCTCAATGAGGTGTGTTAGAATTTTGCTGGTATCTGTTAGGTGATCAGTAATATGTTAAAAAAGTCTTGTTTTTTATAGTTGTGTCATGAAAGGTAAGCAATGTTGACAGAGGCCATCTACTTAAAAATGTTGGATGATTAGTTACAGCTTTATGTATGACAAGGGAAATAATTGTTACTATTCTAGCATTTCTTGCCTTTCTCTTTTTATGTCTTTAAATAGTGTCACAAGAGTAGCATTATTCTGTTCATGTTGGGTGTGAGAGATATAGAAAAAAAAGAGAGACTTAAAGCCATATCAATAATGTAAAGCTGTAAGAATGACACAAAATGGACAGAATTACAAATGAGAAGAAAAAAAAAAAAAAAAAAAAAAAAATCTTAAAGAACAGAACATTCAAATATCGTCGGTGGACCTGATAAATGCCGTAGTTTGGTGACCCCTGGTCTAACCAACATGTTACCGCATAACCTAACTAATGCTATTTAGTTAAGACTAGCAGGACTTTTGATATACCACAGTAACTAAATAAATAGTACTAGCAGGACCTGTGTGTATACCAACAGTATGATAATTTATAATTCAACGTTTGATACGTTAACTTAAGAGCTATTGCATAGTTCAATATATAATAAATATAATAGTCTTATTTCTCCTTTCTCTGTCTCTGCCCTGTCTCTGTCTCTGTCTCTCTCTCTGTCTGTCTGTCTGTCCTGTCTGTCTGTCTGTCTGTCTCTCTCTCTCTCTCTTCTCTCTCTCTCATTTCTTTTTTTCTATTTTCCTTCTTTCATCATTTCATTATGTCCGATTGAACAACGTTATTGTTTCCGCAGAATCCCTCTTCTCTATATATTTCCCTTGTTCTTTCTTTTTTTTTCCTCTCTCTCTCTTTCATATTATATTTTTCTCTCGCATGTCCTCCAATTTTCTTTTTCTTTCTTTATAATAAAACGGAATGGTCCATTATTTAACTGAGGTGACGGCACTGAAGAGAAATAAGAATTCGGTGGATAAGCAACACCAGATAATCAGGATTTACATTTTTGTATTTGATGATTGTTTGGACGATTCATTTTTATCCAGAGGGGTGTTCCTGGATGATAGCGGTTGTACTTTTAGGACACGAGTATTGATATGTAGATTTAGTTACTGCCTGGTGTAATCTTTCTTGTTATATTCTCTTAGAGTCGTCATTTATCTTTTCTTGTCTCGTGGATGTAAGTCTATACCTTTACGATTTGTGTGGCCAAGCAAGAGCGCTGTCCAGTGGAGATATTTTATGTTAAACAGAGCCGCGATCCTTAGACAAGAATCCGTATTGCCTTTTAATATTGGGTATGAATCCCATGGTTGTTCCTTGATGTTCTCAGTCTGGCAGGTCCGTTCGTCAATCAGTGCCAAATGGACTGTCAATTCAGTGATTAAGTAGTTAACCAACCACGTATTCGGGCTGTTTATTGGTTGAGGTTCAAGCCACGTGACCTAGCTTAGTCTATAACAGTAGAGTGGATTGTAGCACGGCTTATATACCCTAATATTCCAACAATACCCATCATTATTTTTTCTATTGTCCATTACCTCTGAGTTTCTCTCTGCTTAATTTAAGACGGATCCAAAGTGTCTTAAGAGGCTATTTACTGTTCATATGCCAAGGATATGCTTTTGCTTCTTTCTAATTATCATAGAATCATGTAAAACTAGCAGGAGTACCCATGAACGGACTAAATGAATTTTAGGAACACTGTGGAGTGAGAGAGAAAGGGACAAGAGAGGAGTAAGAGATGGTGTATAAGAGTTAGATGATTTATACAATTCCTTATCAATTTTTAAAAAATTCATTAAGAATTTGCGTATTACAATGTTTGTCTATTTGTAGGAATTTTTATTAAATGTTATAAAAACATCCTTTATTGGCTGCAAAGTTAAATTAAGGCCTGCGCAGCCGGTCCTGGAGATATTCAAAATGGCTTTTCAAACTGGACAAGTAGGAAATTTATTCGGATTCATTTTATTATTATTATTAATTATTATTAATTATTATTATTATTATTATTATTATTATTTTGTTGTTGTTGTTGTTTTTGTTGTTGTTGTAAAGAATTTAGTTCTGTCCAGTGTGACATTCTGATATAATAAAATCCCATTTGTAACTTGCTCTTCATTTTAATCGCACTTAAGTATATCTGCTGGCATTAAGAATTGTCGCTTTCCAACGTGAATCTATTTATTTATTCAACACGAAAGAGACGCCGCCAAAGACGTAATTTTAACTGTTCTGTCTAAGATCAGTTTGCCGAAATGAGTCTTCTTCTTCTTCTTCTCTCTTCTTCTTCTTCTTCTTCTTCTTCTTTCTTCTTCTTCTCTCTTTTCTTCTTTCCAGTCTTAAATATCAAGTTTGAGATATCTCTTAACAAATACGAAAATTTCAAGCATTCCCTTCGTGTTTTTCTAAACCTGTCAGAAGAGTTGACCCTAACCAGCACCGAATGTCAGGATGTACTTGAAAACGAGGCTCTTAAATTGTTCGTTCCGGGATTTTGCTTAATATTAAAAAAGACAAGAATTTATCTCAACCGCAAACAGTTTGATATTAAATCATCTCAGGACAGTCTCGCCTTTTTTTAATATACCTTTTTAATTTTATAAAGTATGGCCGGCTTAGCTCGATCGGTAGAGGAGTCCGGCTGGATACCTCAAGGTTCCTGGTTCGCTTTTAATATAGTTTTCTAATTACATATAGTATTGCAGACTTAGCTCGTCGGTAGAGCTAAGAAATACCAGCCTTTTTAATTACCAAGATTCGAACTCAACCCAACGATACCTAGACGTTTTTAAGGTCCTTATTCTGGATTATAGCAGAAGCGCTTATTCAATCCTTGTATTGTCTGATAGTCGTCGATAATGAATCAGTTACTGGTATAAAGTCATTCGATAATAAATCCTCTTGGTTACTAAAGTGTTCTTCTCAGTTCTGGTAGTCGTATAAGTCCTTCGAGAGTATTGGTTCTATGTAGAGGGGTATGACTACTCCAAATGGGACCACCTGTCAGTCGACAATCCAATGTCTGTCCGTCCTCACAGAGTGCAGTTTTAGTTATGACAATGTGGGGGGTTTAAGTTTCTATCTGGCCAGTAGTATTGCCAGTGATTGGTTACAAGAGTCAATCACGTGACCTTGGCGTAGTCTATGAATCAAGTGGGTATTTATAGCACATTTATATCCAATACGCCAACACAAAGCAATAGAGTAATGAAGTTAACAAGAAGCAAGTAAGTTCATCCTCTCTCATCCCACTCTCTTTCTCTAATCTAATATAATTTAATCTCTCTCTCTTCTCTCTCTCTCTCTCTCTCTCTCTCTCTCTCTCTCCTCTCTCTCTCTCTCTATCATCCGAGAACTCTCAATATCATCTATATACTCGATGTGAGTATATAAACCGGTCGTCTAACCAAAGTAAAGGTCAAAGTGGAGTGTTACATGCCATGGGCTGCTCGGTCACCAGGGTCCCGTACTTAAGCATCACGGTCACCACCCAGACTGACAGTGGTCCATTTGGAGTAGTCATACCCCTCTACATAGAACCAATCGTGTATTTCTAGTTCCAGCCAACATAACCTTGAACTTAGGTAGACGTCTAACATTTTAAGTTAATTGTTTTTAAAGTCATTTGAGTGAAATACAAAATTATTGGTAAAAAAAAGTTAGTTGCTTCATTCACTTGAGAAATCAAAAAAACACTTTCTTATCTATCTATCTATATATATATATATATATATATATAATATAATATATATATATATATATATATTGTTTTGTTGTTGGTTTTTCTCCTTTAAAATAATTTGTAGTTCGGAAAGTAATTACGTTTTACCAGGGAAGATACAATTTATTTAGATATCTTAAAAAATGTAATTACCTTCAACGACTGTCGCCTAACAAACAAAATTCTGATAAAAAATTTACCCTTTTATAGAAGTAGAGATATATGAAAAAACAAATGTTTTTATGATGTGTTTATTATGAATGAATGCGTTTATGGGTGTTTGTGTTTATTTATGAATGAATGTGTGTTTATTTATGAGTGAATGTGTTTATTCATGAATGAATGTGTTTATTTATGAATGAATATGTTTATTTATGATTGAATGTGTTTATTTATGATAAATATGTTGATTTACGATCGAATGTTTTATTTATGAAATGAATATGCTTACTTTTGAATGAATGTGTATATTTATGAATGAATGGTATATTTATGAATGAAATGTGTTATTTATGAATAAATGTATTCATTTATGAATGAATGTGTTTATTCATGAATGAATGTGTTTATTTATGAATGAATGTGTTTATTCATGAAATCAATGAATAGTTTTCCTTTTTCAAGCGTTTTGATTTTTATATATATCGATATATTAGTTTTCGTCAGTTCAATATTACGGAGGCGATATCAAGAAAGCTCCTTAAATTTTTTACTTCAGGTGAAATGAAACAAAAATGTAAAAGAATTATTTTAATTAATTATAATCATACAGATGGCCGGTTTAGTTCAGTCAATAGAGTAATCCACCAAGGAACCACAAGGTTCCTGGTTCGATACTGCCCACACCAACTCAGTGCATAAGTAGCACAGGAATCTGTTGCGATAAAGTGAGGATCCGATTGTAGGTTTGTGCTCCATCTCAGACGGAAAATATCTCCTTGGTCTAGCGCTAATGAAAAGAGGATAGACTCCCTCGCTGTCCCTAGTTGATACCGACATTAGGCCTAAGATGAAAACTTATATATCATACAGACTTTCTATATGATTTGGTATAATTTCCAATCGATTTTTTTATTTCTTGATGTCCATCGTATCCGATTGATGACACCATGCGAATCTGTTTTCTCCATTTGATTCGATCTCTAGTTTGCATCTTGCCAAACTGCCCTATGAGGATGTTTAAGTCTTCCAGGTTTCTCACTAATCTTGTCTTTGTCCCTGAGCTTTGGTCTACTAATTCCGTGTGACCCCTCACTTAGTTGAGAGTACAGAATCTGCTTTAGCAATCTGTCATCCCCAAATCTGTTTAAGTGACCAGTTCAAGTCAGGTTGCGTTTGACGAGTATATCGTGCATTCCAGGGAGTCCAGTTCTCTCTAGTGTGGTCCTGTTTGAAACATGGCTGCCACCACTTGATATTTAATATACTGCGCAAGTGACGCATTTAGTAGACATGTAGTCTGTGGGAATCCGCTTTGTATACTGTACAGGCTTCCGCACCGTAGAGAGGGTTGAGAGAACTATAGAACGGTATGCTGCACATCAAGTTCTCAGGATATATCTCTCTTCAACCAAACTTGGCTCTTCAACCGGCTAAATACTTTGGAAGCATTTCACAAGCTCTGCATTGGATCTGTTTGATGGCTGTGAAGCCCGGATATAGCTCTCTACTCACCAGATTTACAACACCTTTCATAAAAATATCAATTCAACATCCAAAGAACGCTAGTTTTTTCATTCAACATTTTTAAAAAATAAATTGACCGACAAAGCAAAAGACTCTCACAGTCTTCTTATTTTTCACAAATTAACAAAAGACCTGAATGAAGATCTATTGAAAACAGATCGAAACACTGCAGCGTTGGCAAAATAAACATCACTCGTATTTATGAGGTTGTGTTTTTTTCAATTTTTCACATTTATATTTGGCTTAAGATTTTTTAACTTCGATTTTTGTCTTGTTTATAAATTTCCCGGGGTGCTGTTACTCAGAAATGGGACCCTGAATCCTTTCGGAGTAATCTATAATCCACAAGTCAATTTAACTTCTCCGAATCACGTTTGCACCATAATATATATATATATATATATATATATATATATATATATATATATGTATATATAATAAAGCGCGGAAAGTTGTTGCATTTTTGTATTTTGGTTTCTTTTATTTACATCGATGCAATGATTTCTACATGGAAATAAATAAAACAAACTAAATACCAAAAATTGAATGCACGACAGCTTGAAGCCCCACACTAATATATATATATATATATATATATATATATTATATATATATATATATATATATATATATAAGGTATCCAAATGACTGGTAGTAAGGATGATTCCTCCTGTGATGCTCAAAATCTCACTGATAACCATATATGCTCCTGTTGTGCAAACATATATTCATACAAGGATTTTTATGAAGCCCCAAGAGAGTTCAATGTATAATAATCAATAAATTAGATTAAATACAGAGTAATATTTAACTTTCAAAAAAGAAAAAACTTAACAAACCGTTATTCTGTAATAAATTTATTTCGACCAAAAGCTCAAAAATGCTTTTAGAAAATTTTTACAAAATTTTTAAAAATTCCTTAAGAGACTGGCTTCTTCAGACGAAAATCACAAAAGTGTGTATGTGTGTGTGTAGTAATATTGATAATGTGAATAAGTGTGCTATAACGAATATATGTACACATACATGTGCGTGTGAGTATTTGTGTGTATATATATTGATATTGATAATATTGTTGCTATATTTATATTACAGTGCTCAATATCATTCATATTTCAGCTCGATTACCTATATATCTATCTTCTATCTATCTATCTATATATATATATATATATATATAATGTATTATATTATCATCATCATCATCATCATTCATGCAAGTAGCACAGATATCCATGACAATCTCTCGTCAACCTTCCTATCACTCATTGCCCCTGGGAGTCCTCTGCGCAGCATCCAGAATCCTCGCATAGTTGTTCAATGTAGGTCCTTAGTGTGCGTCCTACGTTAGCATGTCCATGTGTTGGCTTCCACTGGAGAATGCCGCTTATGAGCTCGTCCCTGCTTCTCCAGCAGTGTCCTGCATGCCTAGCCCGTCTCACCCGGAATGTTTGTGAGATGGGGGGCAGTGACCATATCGTTGCTTCTTTGTGGGTTGCTGCTTCCACGACTTGTTCAGGACTGCACGCAACATTCTTGTGCAGGTCCCATCTAGCTTATTCTCAAGGCGCTTTGTTAGGGTTCAGGTGGTGCAGCCATACATCACTACTGATATAACCACAGCCTGGAAGAATTGTCGCTTTAGCTTGTCAGTGAGATCGGATTTCCATATGACTGATAATTTGTTTGTGGCCGCCAATGCCTTTCCTTTACGTATCCTCTTCAGCACTGACACTATTCGTGATCTTTTGAAAAAAAAGAAGATATTTCGCTGCTATCAAACAGTATTATGTCCTTCCTTTATCTCTTATAGATTTGGGGAGTTAAATAAATAGAAGGAATTACATTGCAGACGTTACTTTTATATCTATCCTGTAAACCAAAAACAAACAAAAATCGGGAAAAAGACTGTGAGAATTAGGAAAGCAGTTAATTTTATAATTCCCTGTAAGAAACGATAGAATTGTTCACTTTATTAAAATATGACAGGTTTTGTCTCAGGTGTTGAAATGTACTTGATCAATTAAGTGCCATTGTGGTGTTGTATTTCAGCACCTGACACAGAGGAGTTAATGCTATTTTGTTGTTCGACAATTACAATTAACCAATTTTTTTTCCATTCACTCGTAATTTCTAGTTAAGTTTGCGGATTTCTTTCTTCCGTGTTAGAATTAGATGGTTAAAAGAAAACAAATGATAATAGCAAAGAAAGAAAACAAAACAAAATGAAACAAAATTATAATGAAAAGAAATTATGTAGAATAGAATGACAGTTTTTAAGTCTATTTCAAGTAAGTAATACAGTCGTTAGAGCCTGGAGACACAGGGTTTTGGGTTCCAATACCTGCCCTCGCCAACTCAGCACATGAGCAGCACAGCTTGGATATGTGTGGTAAAGTGGAAAGTTGATGGTAAGTGTTGCGCTCTAGTCAGATGCATAGTGTAACGGAGGCGCATAGTGTAATGGATAGAGTCCTGTGAAATGGACTCGTTGATCCGAGTCAAATCCTGGACGAAGCTACAGTTCACATAGCGCTAATACCCTGGGAAAGGTATGAATCCAATCACTCTCCTCCAACTATGGGTAAA
>CM042156.1:64167852-64182600 GCA_023376005.1 Doryteuthis pealeii
TATTGGCAAGGTAGTATTATACACCATTATATCTGTAAATGATCTCCACAATCACAGGACATTCCACATCTACTACCATGTGCCGACCCAAACTAAGCATAAAATATAAAATCTTATTAAATTCTATAAAAATAGCAAATTTTTGTCATCTTTTTAGTTGGTCAGGTCTTTATTTTTACAAATCTTTGCTTGGGGTTATGGGTCTTTATTTTTAGAAATGATTTTTTTTTCCTGGAGTTGGGTTCAATAATTTTACAGATTATTTTGATGGCGTTGGGGTCGTTATTTTCTTAATTTTTTCTTGGGATTAGGATCTTTGTTTTTATAGATTTTTTTCTTGTTTGTGGTTGTTATCTTTACTGATTTTTTTTTTTTTAGGTTGAGGTTTTCCTTTTTGAAAATAATTCTTTTGGTAAGGGTCGTTAATTTTACAGATTAGTTCCTGGGCTGGAAATCTTTATTTATACAGTTTCATTTTTAGATTGGAGATCTTAATTTTTTCAGATTCGTTCTTGTATTGGGGGTATTCATTTTTACTTATTCATTATCGTATTTGGGGTCTTTATTTTTACAGATTCGTTCTTGGATTTGGGGTCTTTATTTTTACACGTTTTTTCTTGGATTAATGGGTTTTTTTATTTTTACAGATTCGGTCTTGGATTTAGGGTTTTTATTTTCAGATTCGCTCTTTGATTTGGGGTGTTTATTTTTACAGATAAGTTCTTGGATTAGGGATCTGTATTTGGTAATTTTCACCTTTAGTTAGCCAAATTCCTTGCATAAAATTGTGCGTGCACATTATCTGAAGTGAACTTAATTGTTATTAGGAACACATTCTATGATATTTTTGTGTTAAAGCATGCAGTTGTATTGTTTTCGATAAAGTTTCTAAGATTTGTTTATTTCGCACGGAAACTTTCAAAATAGCTACCAGCTTGTGTCAAAGTGAAAGTCAAGGGAGGTTACTCTAATTGCCTTATTTGCTAGGAATTTAGCCAACTAAAGGTGAAAATTACCCTTTATTTTTACTAATTAGTCGTGAGGTTTGATTTTCTCAGATTCGGTGTTAGATGTGAAATCCTTATTTTTATAGATTCATTCTTGGCTTGGGATTATTTATTTTCACAAATTCATTCTTGGATTAGAGGATCTTTATTTTTGCAGATTTTTTCTTTGGCTGAAGGTTTTATTTTGACAGATAGGTTCTTGGATCCAGAGTGTTTATTTTTAAATATCTTTTAATATGATGTATTATTTTCACAACGAAAAACTGAAAATATCTAAATCTTATAGAGAATAAGGAGTTTCTTTTTTTAGAGCGATGTTCAACCAAGCAATGAAACCTTTCACTACTAGACTGGAAAGATCGATTAATCTATTCCGAATATTGATATTCAATTGGTCCCGGATTTTCTGTTTGAAATTGCAAGGAAGGCTTCAAAGAATAACATGAAACCTCAAGACACTAACGAAAGTTCTTCACAACGACGAGGGATCGATAAAAATCGATAATGTTTACTCTATCGGTCATCCTTGTTAGATTTTCTCGCTTGACTTCGGCAAATCCTTTGACCAAAATTTGATTTGAAGTGGACAGAATATCTGGTTAAATCGAACTTAACGGGCATAGTTTCAATTAGTGCATGAAAAGTCATTCCGGGATAGTGGGAGACAATTGACATTTCAATAATTAATTAGAATTATCTGTTACCAGATATTTTCTAAGCACGGGTAGTGGAATGTGGATTGAATAAAGGGTTTGATTCAAAATTCACAAAAGATTACTGACTACGACAGATCCCTGAAGAAGGCTAGTATACCATGACCAAAATGTTGACTATAATAATAGAAGGAACAACTACTAAGATGAAGATGTCAGATTACATCAGTGATGTTAGTGTTTGGTCAAATTGCCACATGATTACAAAACCTTATCCTGTCTACCTACTCATTCCAAATCAGGCCAGCAAGACCCACTCTCAATAATTGTACAGATTAGGCAAATCCCTTCTTTTCCTTTTAATTTTCAGCTAATCACTACAAACTTCTTGTCTATTAATCTTTTAGCACAGATATTAACATATAAAATATTGTTCAAATTATTTTGAGCTGTACATTCTATAGTACCGGTCACAAGTTCTTCTGGTTAAATGGAACTTAACGGACTTAAATTCCACCATCATATGTCACCCCACCGAAAGAAAAAAGATACCAAACATCAGGGAATTAACCGAATTTAATGAAATTTTCAGTGTTGATATATTAATGAATAAAAGATATAATGCACCAGTTATTTTGTTTTAAAACTTTCACATTTTTCCAAGTCAGTTAAATTTGAAACGTATCTTTGAGAATCTGTGTTACGCCTCAAATTTACATGATATGATATATATACGAGAAAAAGGGTTGGGGTTTTGCCATAAGAGCAATAAGTTTGGGACACTCATATAGGTGCTAGGACTTGACATGACTAACCGATTGATCGGAGGGGGATTTTCGACTACTCGTCTCTCTTAAGTAAGGGCCAAAGTGGAGTGTTGAATATCTTGGACTGTTCGGCAACCAGGATTCCGTTCTGAAGCATTACAGGTCACAACCCACAACCAACAGGTGGCCTCATTTTAAATCTCTGTAGAGGTGAAGTCAATATATTCTAAAGCCCCAGCCGATAGAGCGGTACCAAATAGGGCTTTTTAATATATTCAAATGTGTATATTATAAAGCAAGTTTGGATAGTAGAACCTTTGGTGCATCATAAAATGTACTACCACTACAGGCCAGAGAGGACCTGAGAGTAATAGCGATGAAGGGGTACTCCACACTCTCCAGAGCTGCAGAATTGGAACTTCACCACAGGATGCAGTTTAACGTTATACGCAAGACTCTGGGATCTAAAAGGTGACCATATTGTAGTGATTTTACCCCTCTGTATAGGTGCAGTCGATGTATTCTACAGCCCCAGCCAACAGGGCTTTTATCCACCTAGGTAGCAGCCTCTGGTCAGGTTCTTCTATAGTGTAATGTCCGTGCCAATAGGTATAAACGTTTAGTCGACGAATCCACAATATGTATATGTAAGGTTCACCGACGGACGTGAGCCGACTTTGTCTGGACACAGCGTGGCACCGGTTGGATAACTGACACGAAAAGAACAAATCTCCAGCCATCAGTGAACAAACTACCTGTGTCGAAAATAGCGCTGCAGAAGGAGATGAATCTAAGTCTGATAGGATTACTAAACCAGTGGATAACTCCGAAACTCACACCCCAGTGAGTAGTGACTATAAATGTCCATTTTGATTCCAGAAGAATTTGGCGATCTGCAAGGAATCGGTGAAAACCGACTCGATATCCAGAACAATAATAAAACAAAAAACAATTAAATAAATTAAATAAAAATGCCTTCCTAAAAGTTTATTCTAGACTTGTTTTTTTTATTATAGTAATATATATATATATATATATATATATATATATATATATATATATTACAAATGTGTGAGTATGTGTGTGTGTGTATGTGTGTGTGAGTGTGTGTGTGTGTGTGCGTGTGTGTGAGGAAAAAGTGGGAGTGAATCAGACAGTATGTAATATGAAAAAATTGAAAAACCCAAGTTCATAAACGAGTAATGTTTATTTCGCCTACGCTACAGTGTTTCGATCGGTTTCAATAGATCTTCATCAGGGCTTTCGTTAGTTTGAGGAAAAAATAAATGTATCACAGAAAATAAGAAATCTTCGAGACTCTTTTGTTTTATGACTGACCGATCATAAAACAAAGATGAAGATCTATTGAAACACTGCAGCGTAGGCGAAATAAACATTACTCGTTTATGAACTTGGCTTTTTCGATTTTTTCATAATATCATATATATATATATGAGTTATGGACAACTTCGACCGACGATGAAATAATTAACCGAATAAGGGTTATAAAAATATGAGTGCTCAATACGCATGTAGAGCATATTTAGTAAAATGCTATAGGCATATAAACTAACTACCCAATTGTCAACAAACAGATCATCTGGGTGAGCTGCAATGAATTAATTAAAATGATTATTTTATTAATTCATTGCAATTAGCCCTGATGATCCGTTTGGTGACATGTGGCTAGAAACCACAAGATTCCTAGTTCGATACCGGCCTTCACCAACTCAGCGTATGAGTAGCACATGGATTTATGTGGTAAAGTAAGGAGCTAATGGTAGGTGTGGCGCTCCTCCTCAGAAGCAAAAACAATCTCCTTGGTCTAGCGCTAGTGAAAAGAAGATACTCCCTTGATTTAGGCCCCCCGACTATGATATATATATATATATATATATATATTACCCTTGACAAGCTAATTTCCCATACATCGTTCACTGTGTATCGGTGGCCCAGTGGTAAAGTCTCTGACTCTGCGTGCTGAGCTCCCGGTTTCGATTTCCGTCGTAGGGAAATCGGAAGTATACATCGCTTAATAAAGTTGAAACGGCTGCCGTATGATGTTCTACGGGCAATGTTTGCCGAGTTCGCTTTTCATGATTATTTTCATTAATTATCGAATTTTATACGATATACGCATTGTAACTACATTCAAGCAAAAAATATAAATAATAATATAATATATATATATATATATTATGTCTCTTTTTTTCCAATGAAAGGAATTTGTTTTTTTCTGCTATCGGAACACAAACGATGAGGGATGAAACGAACACCAGCACAATAGAGAAACAAAACAAAGCAAGAGAAAAACAAAACAGAAACAAAGACACGTCCATGGCAGAGATGTCGAAGAATTCCACCCAGGAACAGCACAAACGAATGTCGAACGTAACCGGGACACTCAAAGCACAGACGAAGACGAGTTATGAAGAAGTCAGTAAAACAATGTTTCCGCACGCTAATTATACTGGCGGCGACTAATACTGGAAGCAGAAAGTCTGTCTGTTTTTATCGAGTCCAAGTAATTTCGCTATGCATATAATACTGATGTGTCCACATATTGTTGACCATTGGAGAACGTCTATATAAGCTTATCCCTGCTTCTCTTGTTTTGTTTGTCTTACCTGATGGTTTGTGTAATAGGAGGCAAGTGGCCATAAAGTTTCTTTTTGTGTGGTGCTGCTTCAAGAATTTATTCAGGACTTGTACAGTTCCCATCTGGCCAAGCATAGCTCAGTCGGTAGAGCGTTCGGCTAGAAGCCACAAGGTTCCTGGTTTGATACCGGCCCTCGCCAACTCAGCGTGTGAGTAGCACATGGATCTGTGCGGTTAAGTGAGGAGTGGCGCTCAACCTCAAACGCTAAAATAATCTCCTTGGTCCAGCGCTAGAGAAAAGGGGATAGACTTCCTCGCTGTCCGACTGATACCAACATTCGGCCGCCCCGACGACTTAATAATATCATTAATTCATTTCTACTAATTTTCATAGACTTTCAAGAGTTCAAAATATTTTCATCTTATCATGAAAAGCAATTTGCATAAAAGACGAAAGACTCGGGATGAAGTCGACAGAAAGAGCTGCAGCGCACGTAAAGACGGGGAGAGTCCAGAGCGAATCTCGGAGTCCCTCCCACGAGTAGCAGAATGAAGCAGTAGTTAGGACTGTTGCGATTATCTTTCCTTGTTTGCTTGCAGTTATATATAAATATATATTTCTTTGCGGTCAGAGTTTGCCACTAAGGGGCGTTAAAACCAAGCTATTTAAACGCAACCCTGCGAAAGTGTTTGATCTGGGATCTCCAGATATGTACAAGACGTGTTTTGACGCGACCCCATTTATACTCTATCTTCATATAGGTTTGGATTCACCAGCCCGGCATATCAGCATAAGTACACGTGCCTTCATTTACCCCACGTCTACATGGAGATTTAGCCATGTACGTGACCCCAGTTACGAATATTTCATTTATATAACTTAACTCTCTTCAAGGACTCTTCAATTAGAACCTATCTTGTTTTGTATTGTTTCTGTTGGACTTTGCTCAGACAATAAAGTCTGTTTGATATAATTATTTTTTCGGTACTTGTTCTATATAAATACTTATATGTATATGTATTGCGTTAGGTGACCTTTGATATAACCTTGCGTATTATAAGAAATTGGTGTTAGCTACAGAGTTAATCCTTATAGGACGATAGCCCTGTCATTAAGAGATTATCTCTCTCTCTCTCTCTCTCTCTCTCTCTCTCTCTCTCTCTCTCTCTCTCTCTCTCTCTCTCTCTCTCTCTGACCTGGCAGGCCACATACGTGCAAGCAAGTAATAAGTTGGACGCTGAAGTATTAAGCTATGTTAAGTTATATAAAGAGTCCGGTTCAAAGTCCCGTGAAGGCTCCTGATTACGACATCAAGTTCAACAAAAAGGTTCTTGACTTCAACAAGAAACACATAAAGAAGACTGGAGTGCACATCGGCCAAAACGTTGTGCATACAACAAAGATAAGGAACATCAGTTGGAAAAATATCGATAATACATTAAAAAAACTGATTGATTCCCGTTTTAAATTGTTTTTTTTCTTTGTGGGTATATTTTTTCTATTTGAAATTGGTGAGATTTATCAATTATCCCTGAAATGTGCGAGATCACGTAAGTGCTATATAATTTGTATCTAAACAAGATTCTTGTTTAATACATAAACATAATGTTTAATGTCTCCTGGGTATTCGTGTTGATAATAAATGTAAAAGTTCACACGTTTCACCCCCAACAGATAGAAAAAAACTTCATAGACCTCATTGGGAATTCAGTTGTATCACAAAGTGATTAGGAATTTTCTAACATATATAATTGAAAAACAATTTATTTGCACTCTATAACCTCGCAGGAGCCTGAACAACTCCCGTGTTGTTTTGTTTATGGTTCATCAAAGATTCCATTATCCAACATTGTTTTTTAATGGGCACTTATTTGAGTATATTTAAAAACAATAACACTGCTCGGCACCTCCCCTGTTTTCTAAGACCGTAGAATACACTGACTTCACCTCTACAGAACTTAAGAGTGGAATCATCGTGGATGAGCAGGACCACTTTGGTCCTTACCAAGGCTAGACAGGCGGTTGTCAACACCCCCCGACCAATCAGCTAGTCACATCAACCCTAGCATCTATATATGTGTTTCAAACGTATGGTTCATCAAAGGTTGCATTATCCAAACTTGTTTTATCATGGACACTTATTTGAGTATATTTAAAAAACAATAAAACTGCTCGGCACTTCCCCTCTAAGGCCGTAGAATATGTTTGAGATACGCCTGTGCTACTAAACAGCGCTGGTTATCGTCATCAGTTATGTTATTATTAACTAGTTAGTTGGGTGGTTCGGCTCTTTCAGCATAATACCCCCTCGCCAGTTAGACCCCATTAGAGATTATCAAACCCTAATGCGCTACCGGTTTGTCCAACGCTAACAGAACAAATAGTTTTAAATAGCCATTTGTTCTGTTATTGTAGAATACACTGTTGGCCATGGGTGACGACCCGTGATGCTTAATGACATACAACACTCCGCTTTGGTCCTTACCCAGGCTAGACCGGCGGTTGTAAAGCCCCTAACCCGATCAATCGGCTAGTTACGTCATTATCATCATCGTCATCGTAGTTGTAGTTGTCGTTTTCATCATCAAGTAAGTATATTTACTTTAAGCCATATAATTGTGCTAAAATCATTAGTATTAGGAATGGTAACTAGAAGATATACAAATAATCATTATATTAGCTAGTTTAATATAATCGTGTTAAAAAGGATTTAGATGAGCCTGGAAGTGTTGACATGAAGATGATGGGGGTTCAATCAGAAACATCTACCAAGCAAAGACTGGGCGAGGTAGCAAGGAGATTGCAGGGATAGACACAGGCACATGTACAAGAAAACACAAGTTTTACCAATAGCTGCACAAACAGTTTTCCTGCGTCTCCAAAGCACCGTGCTTTGGAGACCTTATTTTTGGAATTACACTCGTATATATATTATATATATATATATATATATATATATATATATAAACTATAACCTGGGATAGTCACTGCTTCAGCTTTCACTGGAATGGTGCGCCAAATTGCAGTAGTATTAGGAGAGAGCTCGATATAAAGAATAGAGCTATTATACGTATATATATATATATATATATTATATATATTATATATATATATATATTGTGTGTGTGTGTGTGTGTGTGTGTGTGTGTGTGTTCATATCAACGTCACCTGATGAATGCATGCGATTTTAGCATGAATGAAACCTAAGGTTGTGACTGTTCTATTGCCATCAAATAAATAGATATGTAATACCTTTAAATATTTATTTTATTATATATATATGTGTGTGTGTGTGTGTGTGCGTGCGTGTGCGCGTGCGCGCGCGTGTGTGTGTGCGTGTCTGTGTAGTCTTTTTTAGTATTGGAAAATTGAAAAAGTGCTCGATTGTAAGAGCTGTATTTATTTATTATAATGTACAATACATTTAAAGTGCAATTGTTACCATTGGTTTTCAATAAGTGCGTTAGCCACTTTTCTTCAAGACAAACACGAGACATATATAAATGAATTGACATTAACTCCATTTCTTAACAGGTACGTAGTCTTGAAGAAAAGTAGCTAACATGCTGCTTGGAAACCAACGGTAACAATTGCACCTTAAATGTATGTAGACTATATATATATATATTATATATATATATATATATATATATATATATTATAGCAAAATTGTTTTCAAGATGAATTTGTTGTCTATAGAACAAATTTGTTGTCCATGGTAATTTACAATTACTTTATGTCAGCAATTTTACAAAAGTCAGCAGGCGTTTTGGGTCATTTCTAATGAAATAGTTTATTTCTACGTTTTAATTACGTATTCATCGGTCACGTGACAGTCTTATCTGCTTTAAATATCAGATTAATTAGTTTATGGTAATATTTTCATTTTCTTCTTTTTTTCTTCTTTTACAATCAGCCGGGATCTAAATTTCACGAGATCTGTTGATATCCCGTTTAAATTTGATTAAATATTTCGTTCACAGATTCAAAAGAAAAAGAAAAAAGATAGAATATTCCAAGAATCGAAAAGACTTGATAATAAATATGGACGTCATGAATCTATCAGATAACAACGTTATAACATCGCTTTGTTGCATTTTTGCATGTTTCAATAATGCAACTGATTCCTGCAATATGGCTTCGTGCCTTTTCCATTCTTGGACTTTTCAAAGAAAACCTAATTGACAAAATCTCCATTAGATCATTTTCTTTCTCTAGAATCTTTAATAACGAAATGACTCGTGAACACACAAGGCCTCTCCGTAACGATCTATTTAGGTAAGAGTGAATGATTCTAATTAGAATTTAACATAGTTAACAACCGTCCATGATGGTGATCATGCTTCTATTCTCGAAGGAGTGGAGGATTTTAATTTGCATTTCACAGTTAACAGCCGTCCATGATCATATTGAGGCTTCTTTTTATGATGAAGCGAAGGATTTTAATTAAAAAATTCACAGTTAACAGCTATCTCTGAGGATATAGATACCTCTATTTAGAAAGGAATGAAGGGTTTTAATTAGCATTTCGTAGTTAACAGTTGTCCATGATGATATTGATGCTTCTTTTTAGGAAGGAGTGATTGATTTTAATTAGCATTTCATAGTTAACAGCTGTCCATGATGATATAGATACCTCTATTAGAAAGGAATGAAGAAAGAAGAGTTAGAGAAATAAAGAAAGAAAGAAAGAAAGAAGGGAGAAGGGAGAAGGAGAATGTAGAAATGAAATAAGAAAAGAACAATTCTAGAAAGAAAGAAAGAAAGAAAGAAGGGGGAGGAAAGGGGAATGTAGAAATGAAAGAGTTAGAGAAATAAAGAAAGAAATGGAATCTAGAAATAAAAAAGGGAAGTTAATGAAAATAATAGAGTGAGAAATATGAGAAAATGAAGGAAATTGAAGAAAAATAAAGAAAAAGAATCAAAAGAACGACTGAAGAAAGAAAGAAAAAATGGACATTATATAATAATAAAAAATGGAGAAAGAAAAGTTGAAAGGGAAAGAAAAAAGAAATTAATTAAATAGAAAGGACATTTGAAGAAAGAAAGAAAGAAAGAAAAAAAGAAAAAAATAGAAAAAATGAGATAAAAAAAATATTGGAAAAAGAAAGAAAGAAAGAAAGAAAGAAAGAAGAAAAGAAAAAAGAATGAAAGAAAAAAGTCATGGAATAAAAAGATCAACTGGAAAAAGAAAAAAGAAAGAGGTGAAGAAAGAAAGAGGACATAAAATAAAAAGAACAATCAAAGGGGGAAGAAAGAAATTAAATAAAACGAACAATTGATACTAGAAAGAAAGAAAGAAAGAAAAGAATAAATAAATAAATAATTCAAAAGAATGATACAAAAGGAAAAATCTAAAATAAATAAATAAATAAAGAACGAAAGAAAGAAAGAAAGAAAAGAAAGAAAGAAAGAAAAGAAAAAAGTGAAGACAGAAAACCCAAAAAGAGAAAAAAAGAAATAAAGAAATACGGCCAGTAGAAAGATAAAGATAAACATGCGAGGAAAACATGATGTACAAGGAAAAATACAATGAAAGAATACAAAAATGAAAGAATAAATAAATAAATACATAAAATAATGATACAAAAGAAAGGAAAAAGAAAGAAATAACAAACTTAGGGGAGAAAAAGAAAAATCCCAAAGAAAAAAGTATTTAAATACCTAAAGAAAAAAGGTGAAAATAAAACAACGAAACAAAGAAAGATGCGAAAGAAATAATAAAGAAATAAATAATCCAGAAGAATGATAGAAAAGGAAGGATCTAACGTAAAGAAAGAATGGAGGAACGAATACATAAACATATAGATTAATTATTACATGATAAAAAATAAGGATATAAAGAAAAATTCTTCTTCTTCTTCTTCTTCTTCTTCTTCTTCTTCTTCTTCTTCTTCTCAAAACATATTCGAAAATACTGGTAAATAAAAATGATATATTTGCTCTTTTTATTTCATCTTCTCTGGTTTCCTCTTGAACATTTTATCAAGAATGACGTTAAACTGCATCTAATGGTGAAGTACCGATTCTGGAGCTCTAGGGAGTGTGGAGTGGGGTACTCCACACTCCCTAGAGCTCCAGAATCGGAACTTCACCATTAGATGCAGTTTAACGTCATACTCCGGATAGTATGACCCTAATACATCGCTTTCTATCATAGATATGATAAAAGTGTTGGGGGTTGCCATAAGCGCAATAGGGTCGGGATAATCATATATGTTCTAGGGCTTGACTTGACAAAGCTGAGTGATCGGAATGGTCCTCTGCAACCGCCCGTCTAGATTAAGTAAGGGCCAAAGTGGAGTGGGAATGAAATAATAGTGAAATGCAGAAATAGCGCGCAGAATAGAATAATTTCACAGATTCATATTTTACGTATAATAGTATTATATTACGGAAACTCCCGAAGTAACCTAAATCTAACACAAACCCTAACCCTGACACTAACACTAACCCTAACACTACCCTAACTCTTAGATTAACACTACTTTAACCCTTATCGTAAACACTAACCCTAGAGTATTTCTGGTATTTCTATGAAATGCAAAGCTTTTTAAACGTAATCAAATGATATTATTTCTTGCGAATTCTGAATTATTACTATGGAGTGTTGCAGGTCATGGATAGCTCAGCACTGGAGAACAAGTAATCTAAAATAATGATGCGAAAGGTAATATACAAAAGAAAGAAAGAAGATATAATATTCAAAGGAAGAAGAAGACAAAGAAAAATCCGAACAAACAACGAAAAGAAGAAAGAAAATGAAAAAAATAAAGAAAGCAATATTAACAAAACACAAAATCAAATGAAACTAACAGAAATAAAAGAAAAAAGGTTAATACAAAATGAGAGATAAAAAAAAAAAACAACGAAAAACGAAATATCTATCATGAGACAAGCAGAAACGGGAAGCAAAAAAATACAACAATTTCCGAAAAAAAATAGGAAACGACTGTTTAGCCAGGGAAGTTAGTGAAAACCAGTCTGTTTATAAAGGATTTCAATGACAATGACACCAAGTGTCACACTGGAACTGTTCTTTCTCCACCCCACCCATACACACACACACACACACACACACACACACACACTCACAGAAATCTTTCGTATAGGAATTATTGACAATGTCAAAATACAC
The DNA here is from genome assembly GCA_023376005.1 of Doryteuthis pealeii. Classification (NCBI taxonomy): domain Eukaryota; kingdom Metazoa; phylum Mollusca; class Cephalopoda; order Myopsida; family Loliginidae; genus Doryteuthis; species Doryteuthis pealeii. The sequence continues at coordinate 64,180,017 of CM042156.1, forward strand.
AACTGTTTTCCAATTCATTGGCCAAAATATCCAGCCGGCGGTCACGTAGATCGCATTGTATGTGGCATGAGATTACGCTAAAATATACTCAGAGAAATCTTTACAACAATCTTTTTTTATCAGACTTCCCCCTAAATCGTCTCTTTTTCTAAAAACCTCTCATAAATCTGTGTCAATGATTTCTTTTTTCTTAAGCATGAGAGAGTCTTACGTCCTTATCTTTGACGTGAAATCCGTTGTGCCTTCATTTTGATCGATTTAGAAGATATAAGCAATGTCAATGGTGACTATTGACTAAAACAACGTGGACATCAAGAGAGAAACTACTTTCGGTCGGTCTTGAAAATTCGAAAAGCATTTCACAAGGGAGAAATGGTGGTCAAAGTTTTGAGTTTAGCACTCAATAATAGTTCTCTTTGATTGAACCATTTTCCTTGTTGAATGCTTTCGAAATTGTTCAAAGACCGACCGAAAGTAAGTTCTCTCTTGATGTCCAATTGTTTTTACGTCAAGAGTCACCATTGACATTGCTTATACTTCTAAATCGATCAAAATGAGAGGGCACAACGGATTCAGCTCAAAGATTAAGTCACGACGTAAGACTCTCTCATGCTTAAGAAAAAGAAATCATTGACCAGATTATGAGAGGTTTGTAGAAAAAGAGAACGATTTAGGGGGAAGTCTGATAAAGAAAAGATTGTTTGTAAAGACTTTCTCTGAGTATAATTTTAGCGTAATCTCATGCACATACAATGCATCTACGTGACCGCCCGGCTGGATATTTTGGGCCATGAATTGGAAAACAGTTGTGTATTTTGCATTGTCAATAATTCCTTACGAAAAGATTCTGTTGATGTGTGTGTGTGTGTGTGTGTGTGTGTGTGTGTATGGTGGGGTGGAGAAAAATGAACAGTCCAGTGTGACACTTGGGTTCATTGTCATTGAAATCCTTTATAAACCAGACTGGTTTTCCTAACTTCCCTGGCAAATCAGTCGTTTCCTATTTTTTTTTCGGAATTGTTGTATTTTTTTGCTTCCCGTTCTGCTTGTCTCATAATAGATATTTCTTTTTCGTGTTTTTTTTTTCATCTCTCATTTTGTAATTAAACCTTTTTTCTTTTATTTTCTGTTAGTTTCAATTTGATTTTGTGTTTTGTTGAATAATTGCTTCCTATATTTTTTTCATTTTTTTTCTTCTTTTCGTTGTTTGTTCGGGATTTTTTCTTTGGTCTTCTTCTTTCCCTTTGAATATTATATCTTTTTCTTTCTTTTTGTATATTACCTTCGCATCAAATTATTTTTAGATTACTTGTTCTCCAGTGGCTAGCTATCCATGTCCTGCAACACTCCCATAGTAATAACTTCAGAATTCGCGAAATAATACATTTGATTACGTTTAAAGCTTTGCATTTCATAGAAATACCAGAAATACTCTAGGGTTAGTGTTACGATAAGTTTAAGTTGTGTTAATCTAAGAGTTACGGCTGTTAGTGTTAAGGGTTAGTGTTAGTGTCAAGGGTTAGGGTTTTGTGTTAGATTTTAGGTTAACTTCGGAGTTTCCGTCAGACTATCAATACTCATTGTATGACGTAAATATGAAATCTGATGAAATTATTCTAATTCGCGCGCTATTTTCTGCATTTCACTTTATTTCTTTCCACTCACCACTTTGGCCCTTACTTGAATCTAGACGGGCGGTTGCAAGAGGCCATTCCGATCAAACTCAGCTTGTCAAGTCAGCCCTAGAACATATATAATTATCCCGACCCTATGTGCGCTTATGGCACCCCAACACTTTTATCATATCTATGATAGAAAAGCGATGTATTAGGGTCATAACTATCCGGAGTATGACGTTAAACTGCCATCTCAATGGTGAAAGTTCCGATTCTGGAGCTCTAGGGAGTGTGGAGTACCCCACCCACACTCCCTAGGCTCCAGAATCGGGTACTTCACCATTAGATGCAGTTTAACGTCCACTTTCTTGATAAAAATGTTCAAGAGGAAACCAGAGAAGATGAAATAAAAGAGCAAATGATACTCTTTTTATTTCCAGTATTTTCCGAATATGTTTTAGAAGAAAGAAAGAAGAAAGAAGAAGAAAGAAGAAGAAGAAGAAGAAGAAGAATTTTTCTTTAATATCCTTATTTTTTATCATGTAATAGATTAATGCTAATATGTTTATGTATTACGTTTCCTCCCATTCTTTCCTTTACGTTAATCTTCCTTTTCTATCATTCTTCTGGATTAAATTTATTTCTTATTATTTCTTCGCATCTTTCTTTGTTTCGTGTTTTATTTATTCACCTTTTTCTTTAGGTATTAAATACTTTTTCTTTGGGATTTTTCCTTTTTTCTCCCTAAATTTGTATTTCTTTCTTTTTCCTTTCTTTTGTATCTTAATTTTTGTATTATTTATTTATTTTTCATTTTTGTATTCTTTCATTGTTTTTTCCTGTACCATGTTTTCCTCGCATGTTTTATCTTTACTTTCTACTGGCCGTATTTCTTTATTTCTTTTTTTCATCTTTTTGGGTTTTCTGTCTCAAACTTTTTTCTTTTCTTTTTTCTTTCTTTCTTCTTC
>CM042156.1:64182700-64235200 GCA_023376005.1 Doryteuthis pealeii
CCCTATATATACTATATAACTATATATATATTATATATAATTATATTATAGCATTAACCAAAATGGCCATTATGTTATGTGTATAGTAGCAATGGTGCGTTATTGGTATATAATCGTTTATAATGCATCTGTGGTATCCATTGATACACTAACTCTGAACATCTCGTAAGAAAGACAAATAACTCGCAAGAATAATGAATATGAATATAATTTATAACATGCAACTTATAATAACATAAAATAATACATATACGTCCCAACCAGGTAAAATTACACAATGTACAAAGGTAATGTAAAGTTTATCCCACTGACGTTTTGAGGTGTCTTCATGGCACTTGAAATAATAGGATTTATTCTCTGTGGATAGAGATAAAGAATTGTGTTCACTGACTAAAAGAAGATGAAAGATAAAGTTTTCACGTGGATGCGAGAACGACTAAATATTGGGGAAAAAAAAATAAATTCCCAAAAGAAAGGAAACCGTCCCCCTTTCCCCAAACCAAGGAATAAAATGACACTCTTGGTACCACACAGAATATGTTTACCCCAGCCTCTCATTGCCAATCGGTTGGTCAGTAATAAACTGAAATGAAAAGCGGGAAACTGTTTTTTAATGGAAAATGAGGTAACATGTTTTTTATAACTTCTATTCGTACAAAAAAGGATGATATTTGTTGAATTTTATCTTTTGTTGGTCTAAAATGACATGTGATCATGTCGTTTTAAAACAATGTAATATATATAGTATATATATATATATATATATTATATATAGTTTTCACATACGTCCTGTTGTTGGGCATTCAAGCTACATCATAATGAATTAGACCAGGCTGAACTTCTTCAACCTGGGATAGAAACAACTACTATTACAAATGAAATTTTACAGTTATAATCTACAGCAACCGGATGAAGCTCTATCCAATATATATACTATATAATAATATATAATATATAGTAATGTTAACACGTTGGTATTAGGATGATTTTAAGTTGAAACTTTCTTCCCAAACAGTGATTTTGAATTATTTAACGTCAACTTGTGAGAGCCTCGATGTTCAACGTATTATAGAACGCAGAGAATGTACTGGCTTAAGAGAAAAAAGGTTTAAAAATCTAATTATATATATATATATTATATATAAATATTATTATAATATATGAAAGAAATTTTTAAGCACAAAAAACAAAAAAGTCATATTTGCTGACTAGATCGTTCGACAACCTTTTAATAAAGCGGTCTTTTTGCAAAGCATCTATCTTCCTTCAATCATAAATATAGCTGCTTTGAAAAAAGACGCTTTATTAAAGTTTGAAACAGATCTGTCAGCAAACTATAACATATATAGTACACACACAACACACACACACACACACACTATAGTATATTAGTATATATATATATATATATATATATATATATATATATATAGAGAGAGAGAGAGAAGAGAGAGAGAGGGGGTGGGAGAGAGAGATTTCCCATCCCCTCCGCACGAGAGGATGTGACACAGAGTCAATGTTCTTAAGCGGAGTTTCAAGAGTTGAATTCAGAGTTTCCTTCTCCTAGACCGGTTAACCTAACCCAAGTTAAAGAACCTAAAGCTGCACTATATTACGCGCAGATTGAAATTAAATTACCACACCAGGATTGTTCAATCCTGGAGTGTATTTTGCAATTTCAATTAGCGCTAATACCCTTGGAAGGTATGAATCCCTAACTCTCACTCCAGCCTAATGCTAATAATAGGGCAGACTAGGCTCTTATACGTCGGGGCGACGAGTCCATTTCCCATGACTTTAACCAGTACACCACGTACTTCCACGAATATATAATATATATATATATATATATATATATATATGTGTTGTGTGTGTGTTGTGTGTGTGTGTGTGTGTGTTAGTTTTAGTACTGCTAAATAGAAACTAATATTCTTGAATTTACCTTTAGATTGCGAATTTAGCATTTTTCAGGTTATTCAACCACAGATAAATTGCAATGAGTGTCTAAATAATATTTTTAATCCATAATAATGAATACGTGTACTTTCAATTAGGAAGATTTGATTCGGTTAAAAACGTTTTTTTATTATCGTGTGCAATTTGCATCATGGAAAGACGAGGCATTATTTCGTTTTTCCCAAATTGAAAACAATTTTGGAAAAAAAAAAATTGGAATTAAGAAGAAAAAAAAGAACATCTTGCAGAAGTTTGAAAAGTGACGTTTCAAACGCAAGAATTTTGTTGATGATGTTTTTCTCCGAGAAATATAATAGCAGCGTAAAGTGAATATGTTTGGAATTTAGCGTGAGAGGAAGTTGGCGATGGGAAATTACTGGGTGGCTGGAAAAAAGAAGGGAAAAGTAAAATAGTTACGACATATTATTCAATTACTCGAACGTTTCTCGTTTTCATCCAGTGTATCTTCTCATGGACCATATCTGGTTGCTCTCTATATTATGTAGATGCATATGTATGCATATCTTCATGTACGTAATGCATGTTACTGTGCCTTTTACGTATCTGTATATGCGTCTATATATATATATATATATATATATAATATAAGATTTTGGATGTTTTTTTTTTTTTATAGAAGCAAGTTGAATAAATTATATTATATTTCGCTTGAAGGCAATTATAATGATGTATCGAATAAGATCGATAATTATAGAAAATAATCTTACAAGTAATCCCGCAAAGATGGCTTCGCCATGTAGAACACCGTACAAGACTGTTTTCGACTTTATAAGTCTCTTCAAGCGATGTATTACTAACGACTCCCCTCCGACAGGAATGAAACCGGGACTTCACAGGCATAGTCAGAGACCATATCCGTTCGGCCGCCGGTAACATAGCGAACAATCCCTGCGAAATTAAACCTTGTCAATGATGATACTACTATACACGCCTCTGCCATAGCAGGGCAAGTGGACTTTTTTTTTATTAGTAAACAAACCCGGCCGTTAGCTCTTCGGCGAAGTGAATAAGATTTTGGATGTTTTTTTTTTTTTAAGATAGAAGCAAGTTGAAATAAATTATATTTATATTTCTGCTTGAAGGCAATATAAATGCATGTATCGAATAAATTCGATAATTATAGAAAATAATCTTGACAGTAAAATCCGCAAAGGATGGCTCGCCATGTAGAACACCGTACAGACTGTTTCGACTTATTAAGTCTCTTCAGCGATGTATACTAACGACTCCCCTCCGACAGGAATCGAACCGGGACTTCACAGGCATAGTCAGAGACCATATCGTTCGGCGCCGGTACATAGCGAACAATCCTGCGAAATTAACCTGTGTCAATGATGATACTACTATTACACGCCCCTGCCATAGCAGGCAAGTGGACGTTTTTTTTAATTTTAGTAACAAACCCGGCCGTTAGCTCTTCGGCGAAGTGGAATAAGATTTTGGATGTTTTTTGTTTTTTTTTTATAGAAGCAAGTTGAATAAATTAATTATTTATATTTCTGCTTGAAGGCAAATTAGTAAATGCATGTATCGAATAAGATTCGATAATTATAGAAAATATATCTTGACAAGTAAATCCCGCAAAGGATGGCTCGCATGTAGAACCGTTTCGACTTTTATTTTATTTTTTTTTTATAGAAGCAAGTTGAATAAATTATTATTTATATTTCTGCTTGAAGGCAATTATAATGCATGTATCGAATAAGATTCGATAATTATAGAAAATAATCTTGACAAGTAAATCCCGCAAAGATGGCTCGCCATGTAGACACCGTACAGACTTTTTCGACTTTATTAAGTCTCTCAGCGATGTATATCTAACGACTCCCCTCCGGCAGGAATCGAAACCGGGACTTCACAGGCATAGTCAGAGACAATATCCGTTCGGCGCCGGTACATAGCGAACTGTAACGGTGTTCTACATGCGAGCATCCTTTGCGGGATTTACTTGTCAAGATTATTTTCTATAATTATCGAATCTTATTCGATACATGCATTTATAATTGCCTTCAAGCAGAAATATAAATAATAATTTATTCAACTTGCTTCTATAAAAAAAAAACCAAACATCAAAAATTTATTCACTTCGCCGAAGAGCTAACGGCCGGTTTGTTTACTAAATAAAAAAAAAACGTCCACTTGCCTGCTATGGCAGGCGTGTATAGTAGTATCATCATTGAAAAGGTTAATTTCGCAGGGATTGTTCGCTATTGTACCGCGGCCGAACGGATATGGTCTCTGACTATGCTGTGAAGTCCCGGTTTCGATTCTGTCGGAGTGGAGTCGTTAGTATACATCGCTGAAGAGACTTAATAAAAGTCGAAACAGTCTGTACGGTGTTCTACATGGCGAGCCATCCTTTGCGGGATTTACTTGTCAAGATTATTTACTATAATTATCGAATCTTATTCGATACATGCATTTATAATTGCCTTCAAGCAGTATATATATATATATATATATATATATATATATATATTGTGTTGTGTGTGTGTGTGTGTGTTAGTATACGTATTAACCGGGTTAGCTTAGTCGTAGCGCGTTCGGCTAGAAACCACAAGGTTCCTAGTTCGAAACAGTCTTGCCAACTCAGCGTATGAGTAGCACAGGGATCTGTGCGGTAAAGTAAGGAGCTGGTGGTAGGTGTGGCGCTCACCTCAGACAAAACCATCTCCTTGGTCTAGCAGTAGTGAAAGGGGCAAGACACTCGCTGATTGGCTGATACCGACTTTAGGCCACCCCGACGACTATTTCTTTACTTTTAATACGTATATACGACTGTCAAACTAAAAAGTTTGATTTGTTAGTGAGTTTGGTTCTGTTATATACCCACTATGAACATTAATGGGTATTTCCATCCTCATATACGTTACCTATGAACATTAATGGTATGTCCCTAATCCTCATATACGTTACCTATGAACATTAATGGGTATGTCCCAATCCTCATATACGTTACTATGAACATTAATGGGTATGTCCAATCCTCATATACGTTACCGTATGAACATTAATGGGTATTCCAATCTCATATACGTTACTAGAACATTATCGGTTATGTCCCAATCCTCATATACGTACCTATGAAATTATTGGGTATGTCCCAATCCTGAAGTATATGCTGACTGAGGAGTCTATACACAAGCAGGGGTTTACGCCTTTCCTTGTTAATGTTAAAACATTCCATTTCATTTCCAGCCTCGGTTTTTGAAATCTCAACAGCAGATTTAACAGGTTTGAATTCAAGATTTTTCCCTCTCCTAGACTGGTTGCCTAAGGTTTAAAGAACCTATTTCCCATAGTTGGAGGGAGTGGATTGAATTCATACTTTCCAAGGTATTCGCTATGTGTGAACTGTAGCTTCGTCCAGGATTTGAACTCGGATCAACGAGTCATTTCACAGGACTCTATCCATTACACTATGCGCCTCCCGTTACACTATGCATCTGAGCTAGAGAGCCACACTTACATTTCAACTTTCCACTTTATCACACATATCCAAGCTGTGCTGCTCATGTGCTGAGTTGGCGAGGGCAGTATTGGAAACCAAAACCCTGTGGTCTCCAGGCTCTAACGACTGTATTACTTACTTGAAATAGACTTAAAAACTGTCATTTCTATTCTACATAATTTCTTTTCATTATAATTTTGTTTCATTTTGTTTCTTTTCTTTCTTTGCTATTATCATTTGTTTTCTTTTAACCATCTAATTCTAACACGGAAGAAAAATCGCAACATTTTAACTAGAAATTACGAGTGAATGGAAAAAAATTGGTTTAATTGTAATTGTCGAACAACAAAATAGCAATAAACTCCTCTGTGTCAGGTGCTTGAAATACAACCACAATGGCACTTAATTGATCAAGTACATTTCACACCTGAGACAAAACTGTCATATTTTTAATAAGGTGAACAATTCTATCGTTTCTTACAGGAAATTATAAAATTAACTGCTTCCTAATTCTCACAGTCTTTTTCCCGATTTTGTTTGTTTTTTGGTTTACAGATAGATATAAAAGTAACGTCTGCAATGTAATCCTTCTATTTATTAACTCCCAAAATCTATAAGAGATAAAGGAAGGACAATAATACTGTTTGATAGCAGCGAAATATCTTTTTTTTTTTTCAAAGATCACGAATAGTGTCAGTGCTGAGAGGATACGTAAAGGAAAGGCATGGGCGGCCACAAACAAATTATCAGTAATATGGAAATCCGATCTCAACTGACAAGCTAAAGCGACAATTCTTCCAGGCTGTGGTTATATCAGTAGTGATGTATGGCTGCACACCTGAACCCTAACAAAGCGCCTTGAGAATAAGCTAGATGGGACCTGCACAAGAATGTTGCGTGCAGTCTTGAACAAGTCGTGGAAGCAGCAACCCACAAAGAAGCAACGATATGGTCACCTGCCCCCATCTCACAAACATTCCGGGTGAGACGGACTAGGCATGCAGGACACTGCTGGAGAAGCAGGGACGAGCTCATAAGCGGCGTTCTCCGGTGGAAGCCAACACATGGACATGCTAACGTAGGACGCACACTAAGGACCTACATTGACCAACTATAGCGAGGATTCTGGATGCTGCGCAGAGAGACTCCCAGGGGCAATGAGTGATAGGAAGGTTGACGAGAGATTGTCATGGATATCTGTCTGCTTGCATGAATGATGATATTATATAATATATATATATATATATATATATATAGATATTAGGTAAATCGAGCTGAAATATGAATGATATTGAGCACTGTAAATAAAATATAGCATACAATATTATCAATATCAATATATAACACACAAATACTGCACACGCACATTATGTGTACATATATCGTTATAGACAATTATTCATTATCAATATTACTACACCACACACATACACACTTTTTGTGATTTTCGTCTGAAAAGCCAGTCTCTTAAGGAATTTTAAAAATTTGTAAAAATTTCTAAAAGCTTTTTTTGAGCTTTGGTCGAAATAAATTTATTACAGAATAACGGGTTTGTTAAGTTTTTTTTTTGAAGTTAAATATACTCTCTATTAATCTAATTTATTGATTATTATACATTGAACTCTCTTTTGGCTTCATAAAAATCCTTGTATGAATATATGTTTGCACCAACAGGAGCATATATGTTTATACAGTGAGATTTTGAGGATCCCAGGAGGAATCATCCCTTACACCAGTCATTTGGATACTTATATATATATATATATAATATATATATATATATATATATATTATTATTAGTGTGGGCTTCAAAGCTGTCGTGCATTCAATTTGTATTTAGTTGTTTTATTTATTTCCATGTAGAAATCATTTGCATCGATGTAATAAAAGAAACCAAAATACCAAAAATGCAACAACTTTCCCGCATTTTACTTATTATATATATAATATATAATATATATATATATATTGGTGCAAACAACGTGATTCAGAGAAGTTAAATTGACTTGTGGGTTATAGATTACTCGAAAGGATTCAGGGTCCCATTTCTGAGTAAACAGCACCCGGGAAATTATAAACAAGACAAGAAAATTCGAAGTTAAAAATCTTTAAGCAAATATAAATGTGAAAAATTGAAAAAACACAACCTCATAAACGAGTGATGTTATTTTGCCAACGCTGCAGTGTTTCGATCTGTTTCAATAGATCTTCATCAGGTCTTTTGTTAATTTGTGGAAAATAGAAACTGTGAGAGTCTTTTGCTTTGTCGGTCAATTATTTTAAAAATGTTGAATGAAAAAACTAGCGTTCTTTGGATGTTGAATGATATTTTTATGAAGGTGTTGTAAATCTGGTGAGTAGAGAGGCTATATCCGGCTTCATAGCCATCAACAGATCCAATGCAGAGCTTGATATCCGCATGTGAATGCTTCCAAAGTATTTGCCGGTTGAAGAGCCAAGTTTGTTGAAGAGAGATATATTCCTGAGAACTTGATGTGCAGCATACCGTTCTATAGTTCTCTCAACCCTCCCTACGGTGCGGAAGCATGTACAGTATACAAAGCGGATGCCCACAGACTACATGTCTACTAAATGCGTCACTTGCGCAGTATATAATATCAAGTGGTGGCAGATGTTTCAAAACAGGACACACTAGAGAGACTGGACTCCTGGAATGCACGATATCTCGTCAAACGCAACCTGACTTGAAACAGATTTGGGATGACAGATTGCTAAAGCAGATTCTGTACTCTCAAACTAAGTAGACCAAAGCTCAGGGACAAAGACAGATTAAGAGAAACCTGGAAGACTTAAACATCCTCATAGGCAGTTGGCAAATGCAACTGAATCGAATCAAATGGAGAAAACAGATTCGTATGGTGTCATCCAATCGGATACGATGGACATCAAGAAATAAAAAATCGATTGGAAATTATATCCAAATCATATAGAAAGTCTGTATGATATATAAGTTGTCATCTTAGCCTAATGTCGGTATCAACTAGACAGCGAGGGAGTCTATCCTCTTTTTCATTAGCGCTAGACCAAGGAGAATTTTTCCGTCTGAGATGGAGCACAAACCTACAATCGGATCCTCACTTTATCGCACAGATCCTGTGCTACTTATGCACTGAGTTGGTGTGGGTCAGTATCGAACCAGGAACCTTGTGGTTCCTTGGTGGATACTCTATTGACTGAACTAAACCGGCCATCTGTATGATTATAATTAATTAAAATAATTCTTTACATTTTTTGTTTCATTTCACCTGGAAGTAAAAATTTAAGGAGCTTCTTGATATCGCTCCGTAATATTGAACTGACGAAAACTAATATATCGAATAGTATATAAAAATCAAAACGCTTGAAAAAGGAAGAATATCATTGATTCATGAATAAACACATTCATTCATAATAAACACATTCATTCATGAATAAACCATTCATTCATAAATGAATAATATTCATAAATAAACACATTCATTCATAATATACACATTCATTCAAAAGTAAGCATATTCATTCATAAATAAAAACATTCGATCGTAAATCAACCACATTCATCAATAAATAACATATTCATTCATAAATAAACCATTCATTCATGAATAATACATTCATTCATAATAAACCATTCACTCATAAATAAACACATTCATTATCAAATAATCACAAACACCCATAAACGCATTCATTCATAAATAAATCAATCTAAATTAACATTTGTTTTTCATATATCTCTACTTCTATAAAAAGTAAATTTTTATCAGAATTTGTTTTGTTAAGCGAGACAGTCGTTGAAAATGAAGGTAATACATTTTTTTAATATCTAAATAAATTGTATCCTCCCTGGTAAAACGTAATTACTTTCCGAACTACAAATTATTTTAAAGGAAAAAACCAACAACAAACAAATATATATATATAATATATATAATATATATATATATATATATATATTTATTAGATAGATAGATAGATAGATAGATAAGAAAGTGTTTTTTTGATTTCTCAAGTGAATGAAGCAACTAACTTTTTTTACCATAAATTTAGTATTTCACTCAAATGACTTTAAAACAATTAACTTAAAATGTTAGACGTCTACCTAAGTTCAAATGTTATTTGGCTGGAACTGAAATACACCGATTGGTTCATGTAGAGGGGTATGACTACTCCAAATGGGACACTGTCAGTCGTGGGTGGTGACCCGTGATGCTTAAGTACGGGACCCTGGTGACCGAGCAGCCCATGACATGTAACACTCCACTTTGGACTTACTTTGGCTAGACGACCGGTGTTATATACTCACATCGAGTATATAGATGATATTGAGAGTTCTCGGATGATAGAGAGAGAGAGAGAGAGAGAGAGAGAGAGAGAGAGAGAGAGAGAGAGAGAGAGAGAGAGAGATTAAAATTAGATTAGATTAGAGAAAGAGAGTGGATGAGAGAGGATGAACTTGCTTCTTGTTAACTTCATTACTCTATTGCTTTGTGTTGGCGTATTTGGATATAAGATGTGCTATAAATACCCACTTAGATCATAGACTAGCCAAGGTCACGTGATTGACTCTTGTAAATCACTGGCAATACTACTGGCAGATAGAAAACTTAAACCCCCCACATTGGTCATAACTAAAACTGCACTGTGAGGACGGACAGACATTGGATTTGTCGAATGACAGGTGTCCCTTTTGGAGTAGTCATACCCCTCTACATAGAAACCAATACTCTCGAAAGGACTTATACGACTAGAAACTGAGAACACTTTAGTAACCAGAGGATTCATTATCGAAGGACTTTATACAGTAATTGAGACACTTTAGTAGCCAAAGGATTCATTATCGAAGGACTATCAAGGATTGAATCACCAAATAAGCGCTTCTGCTATAAGGCAGGGAATGGACCTTAAAAACGTAACAGGTTATCCGTTGCTGGTTGATTGAGTTCTTCTCCTTCTTCTTAATTCTTCTTCTAAGGCTGTATTCTTCTTAGCTCTACCGACCGAGCTAAGTCTGCAATACTATGTAATAGAAAAAATATATTAAAAGCGAACCAGGAACCTTGAGGTATCCAGCCGGACTCTCTACCGATCGAGCTAAGCCGGCCATACTTATAAATTAAAAGGTATATTAAAAAAAAGCGAGACTGTCCCTGAGATGATTTAATATCAAAACTTGTTTGCGGTTGAGATAAAAATTGTCTTGTTTTAATATTAAGCACAATCCCGGAACGAACAATTTAAGAGCCTCGTTTTCAAGTACATCTGACATTCGTGGCTGGTAGGTGTCAACTCTTGACAGGTTTTAAAAACACGAAGGAATGCTTGACATTTTCGTATTTGTTAAGGAGATGATCTCAAACTTGATATTTAAAGACTGGAGAAGAAGAAGAAGAAGAAGAAGAAGAAGAAGAAGAAGAAGAAGAGAAGAAGAAGAAGAGAAGAAGAAGACTCATTTCGGCAAACTGATCTTAGACAGAACAGTTAAAATTACGTCTTTGGGCGCTCTTTCTGTGTTGAATAAAGTAATAATAGATTCACGTTGGAAACGACAATTCTAATGCCAGCAGATATACTTAAGGTGCGATTAAAATGAAGAGCAAGTTACAAATGGGATTTTTATTATATCAGAATGTCACACTGGGACAGAACTAAATTCTTTAACACAACAAGAAACAACAACAATAATAATAATAATAATAATAATAATAATAATAAATAATAATTAATGAATTCCGATAAATTTCTATTGTCCAGTTTGAAAAGCCATTTTGAATATCTCCAGGACCGGCTGCGTCAAGCGCTTAATTTACTTTGCAGCCAATAAAGGATGTTTTTAATAACATTAAATTCCTACAATAGACAACATTGTAATATCGCAAATTCTTAAAATTTTTAAAAAAATTGATAAGGAATTGTATAAAATTATACTAACTCTTACGCTTTACACCATCTCTTCCCCTCTCTTGTCTTTCTCTCTCACTCCAGCAGTGTTCTAAAATTCTTTTAGTCCGTTCATGGGTACTGCTGCTAGTTTTTACATTGAATTCTATGATAATTAGAAAGGAATAAATGGCATATCCTTGCATGTAAAGATCAATAGCCTCTTAAGATGCACTTGTGGATCCGTTCTTAAATTAAGCAAGAAGAAACTGCAGAGGTATGGACAAATAGAAGAAAATGTAATTGATGGGTTTGTTGAAATTATTTTAGTATTATAAGCCGTGCTAAACACACCACTACTTACTGTTAGTCAGACTAAGCTAGGTTTACGTGGGCTGAACCTCACCAATAAACAACCGAAACGTGGTTGGCTTAACTACTTAATCACTGATGATTTGACTCCAGTTTGCACTCATTGACGAACGACCTCCAGACTGAGGAAGCGTCATAGGAACAACTTCATGGATCGGATACCCAAGTAATAAAAGGCACTACGATTCTCTCTAAGGATCGCCGCTCTGTTTTAACATAAAATATCTCCACTGGACAGGCGCTCTTGCTTGCCACGTCCAAATCGTAAACAGATAGTAGACCTACTAATCCAAGAGAACAAGTAAAAAGATAAAATGGACTGCTAGAGATATATCAAGAAAAATTACACAGGCAGTAACTAAATGCTACATATCAATACTCGTGTTCCTAAAAATAGTAGCAACCGCTATCATCCAGGAACACCCTCTGGATAAAAATGAGCATCGTCCAACTTACATCGATCAAATACAGAAAATGTAAATCCTGATTATCGGTGTTGCTTTATTCCCGAATTCTTATTCTCTTCAGTGCCGTCACCTCAGTTAATTAATGGACCATTCGTTTTATATAAAGGAATAGAAAGGAAAATGGAGGCATGCGGAGAGAAGAAATATAGATAAGAAGAGAAGGAGAGAGAGAGAAGAAAGAAAAGACAGAACAAGGGAAATATAATAGAGAAGAGGGATTCTGCGGAACAATAACGTTGTTTCAATGCGGACATAAATGAAATATAAAGTAAGGAAAATAAGAAATAAAACGAATGAGAGAGAGGAGAGAGAGAGAGAGAGAGAGAGAGAGAGAGAGAGACATGACAGACAACAGACAGACAGACAGACAGACAGACAGGGACAGAGACAGAGAGAGAGAAAGAGAAAGAGAAATAAAGACTATTATATTTATTATATATTGAAACTAATGCAATAGCTTTTAGTTAACGTATCAAACGTTGTAGATTATGTAATTGATCATACTGTGTATTCACACAGGTTCCTGCTAGTAATATTTATTTGTTCTGTGGTATACTCCAAAAGTCTGCTGAGTCTTAACTAATACATTAGTTAGGCTATGCGGTTAACATGTGTGCGGTAGACCAGGGGTCACCAAACTACGGCATTTATCAAAGGTCCACGACGATATTTGAGTTCTGTTTGATAATGTTTTGAAAATTGAATATGTTGGTTAAATTTGTTTTTGTGCATCTGAGCCACTTCATGCATGAATAACATGGGAAAGATAAATTTTTGTTTTACATCTTTTTACTCAAGCTTGTCGTTCTACTAGCTAAGTATTGAACTCAGTGAAAAATGTGGCCCGCACTTTGTTTATTTTTTTCAAATTGATCAGGCGTCGCTCCGAGAAACAAAAAGTTTGGTTAGTCCTGGGTTAGACGTACAGGAAAATTAAGCGAGTCAGTGGATACGAAGGCTTTAATGTTTTTTGAAATTATTAGCCTCGGATTGGTGAAATGGCATATCAAATATTCCTGTTCTAATACAAATACAACCTCGAACTGATTTATTTGAATCTGAGGAGATGCGGACTCTTCACAGATAATACTCTCCGGAGTGAAAAATGAGAGTAAACAACAATGAAAAATAGCTTCAAACTGTAGCCTCAACGCACCAAAGCGTAATTCAGTGCTATAACCAGGAATGCATTTTTGGGTTGGGGTGTCTATTCATTCTGTGGGGGGGTGGTGGCAGTCGGTGTCTTTGGGGCAGAAGTATGTAGTTGATAAGTAACTTAATACTTAGCAAGAGGCCAATTGGATTAAATTTGTAGGATTGTAATAAATCTTGACACAACATTGACCAATCAGAGTTCAAATTGAGAATGCGAAAGTTAAAGTCTTAGATCTGAAATATTTCTCCTGATAAGATCCTAACTGGTGGAGTCTGTTATGTAAAGTCATAGGGGAGTTGTACTAAGTCTGAAAAAATCGTAATGGTAAGTTTTTCATCTTCGAATGAAAAAAGAGTCTGCTTTAAATAGAGTAAATCCTTGTTCCTTTCGAACTGCGTCGGTATCAGATGGAAGACACACACACACACACACACATTTATATATTTATATAGCTTCGGTTCGCCTTATATAATACACACATATATATAATATTACATACACGAAGTGTGTGTGTGTGTGTGTGTATAAAAAAACTGCGATAATACTCATATGACTACACTGCGAATTAGATTGGTGGAATGAAAGGATATGAACAGCTGCGAATAAATAGTTGATAGATAGAATATGGAACAAACAGCTGTACACACACACACACACACAGCACACACACACACCATATAAATACTAAATACATCATAAAGTATATATACTATATATACTATTTATATTTATATACTATTATATGTACATAGAGAGAGAGGAGAGAGAGAGAAGAGAGAAGAGAGAAGAGAGAGTGAGAGAGAGGTAGATAGATAGATGACTATATGAACAAATGAAACAAATTAGAATAGATAGATAGATAGATAGAATATGAATGAGACTGAGGGAGATTTTATGATGAATAGAACATGCTGTGAACATGATTATAGTAAAATAGAAAGATAAAGACTGAAGACATAGTTTTAAAAAAACATAAATAGATTTTGCCAGAGTAAAGATATTATGATGATATATATATATATTATATATATATATAATATATAATATATATATATATGATAGATAGGCGCTTTCGGTCAACTGCTTAAACGCCTTTTAAGTTGATAACTAAAATCAAACATTGTTGTAAACACTCCCGGCCGAAAAAATAATCTTCCTTGGTCTATGTGCTGATGAAAAGGGGCATATACTCCTTTCTTTCACTACACTAGACAAGAAATTTTTCCGTCCGGGTGGTTTCAAACAATGTTTTGATTTTAGGTTATCACTTAAAGGCGTTAATCAGTTGCCGAAAGCGCTATCTTATCTATATATATATATATATATATATATATAAATATATATATATATATATATATATATATCTTACTCTGGCAATCTATTTATGTTTTTAAAAACTACTCGTCTCAGTTTTTATCTTCATTGTTACTATCAATCTAGTCATCAACATGCATTTTCATATTCGACTATAAATCTCCCAGTCTCATCATTCTACTATCTATCTATCTATCTAATTGTTCATTTGTTCAATATATCTACTATATACTCTCTCTCACTCTCTTCCTCTCTCCGTCTCTCTCTTCTCTCTCTCTATGTCCATATATATATGTATATATATATATATATATATGTATATATTATATGTATATATCTATAGTGTGTGTGTGTGTTGTGTTGTTGTGTGGTGTAATCGCTGTTTGTATCATATCTATCTAATCATCTATTTATCGCAGTCTGTTCATATCTCATCATTCCACCAATCTATCGCAGTGTTCATAGTTCTATGCGCAAGTTTTTGTTTATACACACAGCACCACATAACACACGTGTATGTATATATATATAATATGTGTGTATATATATATATATATATATATATGTTGTGTTGTGTGTTGTGTCTTCATCTGATACCGACGCAGTCGAAAGGAAAAAGATTATCTATAAAGCAGACTCTTTTTTCATTTCGAAATGAAAAACATACCATTACGATTGTGTCAGATAGTACAAATCCCCTTGCACTTAATAACAGATCCACCAGTTAGGTTTTATCAGAGAATATATTCAGATAGACTTTAACTTTGCATTTCTCATTTTTACTCTGATTGGTCCAGATTTTGTGTAGGATTTTACACATCCTACAATTAATCCATTGGCCTCTTGCTAATACTTAAGTACTTTCAACTACATTCTGCCCCAAAAGACACCGACTGCACCCCACCCCCCACAATAATAAGACACCCACACGCCCAAAAATGCAATCCTGGTATAGCACTGAATACGTTTGGTGGTGAGGCTACAGTTTCTGAAGCATCTTTCATTGTTGTTACTCTCATTTTCACTCTGAGAAGTATTATCTGTGAGAGTCCATCTCTAGATAAATAAATCAGTTCGGGGTATTGTTTAGGAGAATTTGATGCATTTCACAATCTCGAGGCTAATATTTCAAAAAACAAAGCTTCGTATCCCTGACTCGCTCTAATTCCTGACGTCTACCATGGGATGACCAAACTTTTTTTTTCTCGGCGGGCCGGATAATTGAGAATAACCAGTGCGGCCACATATTATTACTGATTGTCAATACTTGCTAGCTAGAAACGAAAAGCTCTGAGAAGAATTAAACAAAATTATCTTTCCCATAGTAATATTCATGATGAGTGGCCGTAAGATGCACAAAAACAAATTTAACCAACATATTCATTGTCAAAACATTATCAAGAACAGAACATTCAAATATCGTCGGTGGACCTGATAAAATGTCCGTCGTTTGGTGACCCTTCTAACCCAACATGTTACCGCATAGCCGTAACTAATGTATTTATTAAGAACTAGCAGGAGCTTTGGGATATACCACAGTAATTCTAAATAAATATGTACTAGTCAGGACCTGTGTGTATCACGTATGATAATTTAATAATTACAACGTTTGATAACGTTACTTAAGAGCTATTGCATAGTTAATATCATAATAAATATTAATAGTCTTTATTTCTCTTTCCTTTCTCTGTCTCTGTTTCTGTCCCTGTCTGTCTGTCTGTCTGTCTGTCTGTCTGCTGCTGTCTCTCTCTCTCCTCTCTCTCGCTCTCTCTCTCTCTCTGCTCCTCTCATCGTTTTTTCTATTTTCCTTCTTTTCCATCAATTTCATTATTCCGATTGAAACACCGTCTATTGTTTTCCGCAGAATCCCTCTTCTCTATATTCCGCTTGTTTTTCTTTTCTCTCTCTCCTTCTCTCTCTTTCTTTATTATAGTTTTTTCTCTCAGCATGTCCCTCCATTTTCTTTCTTTCTTTATAATAAAACGGAATGGTCCATTATTTAACTGAGGTGCCGGCACTGAAGAGAAATAAGAAATTCGTTGGATAAGCACCCAGATAATCAATGGAATTACATTTTTGTATTTTGATGATGTAAGATTTGGACGATCTCATTTTTAGTCCCAGAGGGTGTTCCTGGATGATAGCGGTTGTACTTTTGGAACACGAGTATTGATTATGTAGATTCGTTACTGCCTGTGTAATCTTTTTTTGTCTATTCTAGAGTCCATTTATCTTTCTTGTCTCTTGATGTAATCTATATCTGTGTACGATTTGTGAGTGGCCAAGCAGAGCGCTGTCCATGGAGATATTTTATGTTAAACAGAGCGCGATCCTTAGAGAAGAATCCGTAGTGCCTCTGTTTAATATTGGTATGAGCCCATGGTTGTTCCTTGATGTTCCCGAGTCTGGCCAGGTCGTTTCGTCAATGAGTGCAAATGGACTGTAATACAGGATTAAGTAGTTAACTCACCACGTATTCGGGTTTGTTTATTGGTTGAGGTTCAAGCCACGTGACTAGCTAGGTCTATAAGCAGTAAGTAGTGGGATTGTAGCACGAGCTTAATATACCTAAAATATTCAACAATACCCATCAATTAACATTTCTATTGTCATACCTCTGAGTTTCTCCTCTTGCTTAATTTAAGACGGATCCCAAGTGTCTTAAGAGGCTATTTATCTTTCATATGCCAAGGATATGCCTTTTATTCGCTTTCTAATATCATAGAAATCATGTAAGACTAGCAGGAGTACCCAATGAACGGAACTAAAAGATTTAGAACACTGTGGAAGTGAGAGAGAAAGGGACAAGAGAGGAGTAAGAGATGTGTAGAGTTAGATAATTTATACAATTCCCTTATCAATTTTAAAAATTCTTTTAAGAAATTTGCGTACATTAACAATGTTTGTCTATTGTAGGAATTTTATATGTTATAAAAACATCCTTTAATTGCTGCAAGTTAAATTAAGGCTGCGCAGCCGGTCCTGGAGATATTCAAAATGGCTTTTCAAACTGGACAAGGAATTTTATCGGAATTCATTATTATATTATTATTATTTTATTATTATTAATTAATTATTATTATTGTTTTGTTTTTGTTGTTGTTGTAAAGAATTTAGTTCTGTCCAGTGTGACATTCTGATATAAATAAAATCCCATTGTAACTTGCTCTTCATTTTAATCGCACCTTAAGTATATCTGCTGGCATTAAGAATTGTCGCTTCCAACGTGAATCTATTTATTTATTCAACACAAAAGAGCGCCCAAAGACGTAATTTTAACTGTTCTGTCTAAGATCAGTTTGCCGAAATGAGTCTTCTCCTTCTTCTTCTTCTTCTTCTTCTTCTTCTTCTTCTTCTTCTTCTTCTTCTTCTTCTTCTTCTCAGTCTTTAAATATCAAGTTTGAGATCATCTCCTTAACAAATACGAAAATGTCAAGCATTCCCTTCGTGTTTTTCTAAACCTGTCAGAAGAGTTGACCCTACCGAGCCACGAATGTCAGATGTACTTGAAAAACGAGGCTCTTAAATTGTTCGTTCCGGGGATTTTGCTTAATATTAAAACAAGACAATTTTTATCTCAACCGCAAACAAGTTTGATATTAAATCATCTCAGGACAGTCTCGCTTTTTTTAAATATACCTTTTTAATTTTATAAGTATGGCCGCTTAGCTCGATCGGTAGAGAGTCCGGCTGGATACCTCAAGGTTCCTGGTTCGCTTTTAAAATATATTTTTTCTAATTACATATAGTATTGCAGACTTAGCTCGGTCGGTAGAGCTAAGAAGAATACCAGCCCTTGAAGAAGAATTAAGAAGGAAGGAGAAGAACTCAATCAACCAGCAACGGATAACCTGTTACGTTTTTAAGGTCCATTCCCTGGCCTTATAGCAGAAGCGCTTATTTGGTGTAATTCAATCCTTGATAGTCCTTCGATAATGAATCCTTTGGCTACTAAAGTGTTCTCAATTACTGGTATAAAGTCCTTCGATAATGAATCCTCTTGGTTACTAAAGTGTTCTCAGTTCTGGTAGTCGTATAAGTCCTTCGAGAGTATTGGTTCTATGTAGAGGGGTATGACTACTCCAAACGGGACCACCTGTCATTCGACAATCCAATGTCTGTCCGTCCTCACAGTGCAGTTTTAGTTATGACCAATGTGGGGGGTTTAAGTTTTCTATCTGGCCAGTAGTATTGCCAGTGATTTGTTACAAGAGTCAATCACGTGACCTTGGCTAGTCTATGAATCTAAGTGGGTATTTATAGCACATCTTATATCCAAATACGCCAACACAAAGCAATAGAGTAATGAAGTTAACAAGAAGCAAGTTCATCCTCTCTCATCCACTCTCTTTCTCTAATCTAATCTAATTTAATCTCTCTCTCTCTCTCTCTCTCTCTCTCTCTCTCTCTCTCTCTCTCTCTCTCTCTCTCTCTCTCTATCATCCGAGAACTCTCAATATCATCTATATACTCGATGTGAGTATATAACACCGGTCGTCTAGCCAAAGTAAGGTCCAAAGTGGAGTGTTACATGTCATGGGCTGCTCGGTCACCAGGGTCCCGTACTTAAGCATCACGGGTCACCACCCACGACTGACAGGTGGTCCCATTTGGAGTAGTCATACCCTCTACATAGAACCAATCGGTGTATTCTAGTTCAGCCAACATAACATTGAACTTAGGTAGACGTCTAACATTTTAAGTTAATTGTTTTTAAAGTCATTTGAGTGAAATACTAAATTTATTGTAAAAAAAAGTTAGTTGCTTCATTCACTTGAGAAATCAAAAAAACACTTTCTATCTATCTATCTATCTATCTATCTATATATATTATATATATATATAATATATATATATATATATATATATATATATATTGTTTGTTTGTTGGTTTTTCTCCTTTAAAATAATTTGTAGTTCGGAAAGTAATTACGTTTTACCAGGGAGGATACAATTTATTTAGATATCTTAAAAAATGTAATTACCTTCATTTTCAACGACTGTCGCTTAACAAACAAAATTCTGATAAAAAATTTACTTTTTTATAGAAGTAGAGATATATGAAAAAACAAATGTTAATTTATGAATGTGTTTATTTATGAATGAATGCGTTTATGGGTGTTTGTGATTATTTATGAATGAATGTGTTTATTTATGAGTGAATGTGTTTATTCATGAATGAATGTATTTATTCATGAATGAATGTGTTTATTTATGAATGAATATGTTTATTTATGATTGAATGTGTTGATTTACGATCGAATGTTTTATTTATGAATGAATATGCTTACTTTTGAATGAATGTGTATATTTATGAATGAATGTGTTTATTTATGAATAAATGTATTCATTTATGAATGAATGTGTTTATTCATGAATGAATGTGTTTATTTATGAATGAATGTGTTTATTCATGAATCAATGAATAGTTCTTCCTTTTTCAAGCGTTTTGATTTTTATATATATTCGATATATTAGTTTTCGTCAGTTCAATATTACGGAGCGATATCAAGAAGCTCCTTAAATTTTACTTCCAGGTGAAATGAAACAAAAAATGTAAAAGAATTATTTTAATTAATTATAATCATACAGATGGCCGGTTTAGTTCAGTCAATAGAGTATCCACCAAGGAACCACAAGGTTCCTGGTTCGATACTGACCCACACCAACTCAGTGCATAAGTAGCACAGGAATCTGTGCGATAAAGTGAGGATCCGATTGTAGGTTTGTGCTCCATCTCAGACGGAAAATATCTCCTTGGTCTAGCGCTAATGAAAAGAGGATAGACTCCCTCGCTGTCTAGTTGATACCGACATTAGGCTAAGATGACAACTTATATATCATACAGACTTTCTATATGATTTGGTATAATTTCCAATCGATTTTTTTATTTCTTGATGTCCATCGTATCCGATGATGACACCATACGAATCTGTTTTCTCCATTTGATTCGATCTCTAGTTGCATCTTGCCAACTGCCTATGAGGATGTTTAAGTCTTCCAGGTTTCTCTTAATCTTGTCTTTGTCCCTGAGCTTTGGTCTACTTAGTTGAGAGTACAGAATCTGCTTTAGCAATCTGTCATCCCCAAATCTGTTCAAGTCAGGTTGCGTTTGACGAGTATATCGTGCATTCCAGGGAGTCCAGTTCTCTCTAGTGTGGTCCTGTTTGAAACATGCTGCCACCACTTGATATTTAATATACTGCGCAAGTGACGCATTTAGTAGACATGTAGTCTGTGGGCATCCGCTTTGTATACTGTACATGCTTCCGCACCGTAGAGGAGGGTTGAGAGAACTATAGAACGGTATGCTGCACATCAAGTTCTCAGGGATATATCTCTCTTCAACCAAACTTGGCTCTTCAACCGGCTAAATACTTTGGAAGCATTTCACATGCGGATATCAAGCTCTGCATTGGATCTGTTGATGGCTATGAAGCCCGGATATAGCCTCTCTACTCACCAGATTTACAACACCTTTCATAAAAATATCATTCAACATCCAAAGAACGCTAGTTTTTTCATTCAACATTTTTAAAATAAATTGACCGACAAAGCAAAAGACTCTCACAGTCTTCTTATTTTTCCACAAATTAACAAAAGACCTGATGAAGATCTATTGAAACAGATCGAAACACTGCAGCGTTGGCAAAATAAACATCACTCGTTTTATGAGGTTGTGTTTTTTTCAATTTTTCACATTTATATTTGCTTAAGATTTTTAACTTCGAATTCTTGTCTTGTTTATAATTTCCCGGGGTGCTGTTACTCAGAAATGGGACCCTGAATCCTTTCGGAGTAATCTATAATCCCACAAGTCAATTTAACTTCTCTGAATCACGTTGTTTGCACCATATATATATATATATATATATATATATATATATAATAAGTAAAATGGCGGAAAGTTGTTGCATTTTTGGTATTTGGTTTCTTTTATTTACATCGATGCAATGATTTCTACATGGAAATAAATAAAACAAACTAAATACCAAAATTGAATGCACGACAGCTTGAAGCCCCACACTAATATATATATATATATATTATATATATATATATATATATATATATAAGGTATCCAAATGACTGGTAGTAAGGGATGATTCCTCCTGGGATCCTCAAAATCTCACTGTATAAACATATATGCTCCTGTTGGTGCAAACATATATTCATACAAGGATTTTTATGAAGCCCCAAAGAGAGTTCAATGTATAATAATCAATAAATTAGATTAAATAGAGAGTAATATTTAACTTTCAAAAAAAGAAAAAACTTAACAAACCGTTATTCTGTAATAAATTTATTTCGACCAAAAGCTCAAAAAAGCTTTTAGAAATTTTTACAAAATTTTAAAAATTCCTTAAGAGACTGGCTTCTTCAGACGAAAATCACAAAAAGTGTGTATGTGTGTGTGTAGTAATATTGATAATGTGAATAAGTGTGCTATAACGATATATGTACACATACATGTGCGTGTGAGTATTTGTGTGTGTATATATATTGATATTGATAATATTGTATGCTATATTTATATTTACAGTGCTCAATATCATTCATATTTCAGCTCGATTACCTAATATCTATATATATATATATATATATATATATATATATATATATATATATCATCATTCATGCAAGCAGCACAGATATCCATGACAATCTCTCGTCAACCTTCCCTATCACTCATTGCCCCTGGGAGGTCCTCTGCGCAGCATCCAGAATCCTCGTATAGTTGGTCAATGTAGGTCCTTAGTGTGCGTCCTACGTTAGCATGTCCATGTGTTGGCTTCCACTGGAGAACGCCGCTTATGAGCTCGTCCCTGCTTCTCCAGCAGTGTCCTGCATGCCTAGTCCGTCTCACCCGGAATGTTTGTGAGATGGGGGGCAGGTGACCATATCGTTGCTTCTTTGTGGGTTGCTGCTTCCACGACTTGTTCAAGACTGCACGCAACATTCTTGTGCAGGTCCCATCTAGCTTATTCTCAAGGCGCTTTGTTAGGGTTCAGGTGGTGCAGCCATACATCACTACTGATATAACCACAGCCTGGAAGAATTGTCGCTTTAGCTTGTCAGTGAGATCGGATTTCCATATTACTGATAATTTGTTTGTGGCCGCCCATGCCTTTCCTTTACGTATCCTCTTCAGCACTGACACTATTCGTGATCTTTTGAAAAAAAAAAAGATATTTCGCTGCTATCAAACAGTATTATTGTCCTTCCTTTATCTCTTATAGATTTTGGGGAGTTAAATAAATAGAAGGAATTACATTGCAGACGTTACTTTTATATCTATCTGTAAACCAAAAACAAACAAAAATCGGGAAAAAGACTGTGAGAATTAGGAAGCAGTTAATTTTATAATTTCCTGTAAGAAACGATAGAATTGTTCACCTTTATTAAAATATGACAGGTTTTGTCTCAGGTGTTGAAATGTACTTGATCAATTAAGTGCCATTGTGGTGTTGTATTTCAAGCACCTGACACAGAGGAGTTAATTGCTATTTTGTTGTTCGACAATTACAATTAAACCAATTTTTTTTCCATTCACTCGTAATTTCTAGTTAAATGTTGCGGATTTCTTTCTTCCGTGTTAGAATTAGATGGTTAAAAGAAAACAAATGATAATAGCAAAGAAAAGAAAAGAAAACAAAATGAAACAAAATTATAATGAAAAGAAATTATGTAGAATAGAAATGACAGTTTTTAAGTCTATTTCAAGTAAGTAATACAGTCGTTAGAGCCTGGAGACCACAGGGTTTTGGGTTCCAATACCTGCCCTCGCCAACTCAGCACATGAGCAGCACAGCTTGGATATGTGTGATAAAGTGGAAAGTTGAATGTAAGTGTGGCGCTCTAGCTCAGATGCATAGTGTAACGGGAGGCGCATAGTGTAATGGATAGAGTCCTGTGAAATGGACTCGTTGATCCGAGTTCAAATCCTGGACGAAGCTACAGTTCACATAGCGCTAATACCCTTGGGAAAGGTATGAATTCAATCACTCTCCCTCCAACTATGGGTAAATAGGTTCTTTAACCTTAGGCAACCAGTCTAGGAGAGGGAAAACTCTGAATTCAAACCTGTTAAAATCTGCTGTTGAGATTTCAATAAACCGAGGCTGGAAATGAAATGGAATGTTTTAACATTAACAAGCGTAAAAAGGGTAAACCCCTGCTTGTGGTATAAGACTCCTCAGTCAGCATAATACTTCAGGATTGGGACATACCCAATAATGTTCATAGGTAACGTATATGAGGATTGGGACATACCGATTAATGTTCATAGGTAACGTATATGAGGATTGGGACATACCCATTAATGTTCATAGGTAACGTATATGGATTGGGACATACCCATTAATGTTCATAGGTAACGTATATGAGGATTGGGACATACCCATTAATGTTCATAGGTAACGTATATGAGGATTGGGACATACCCATTAATGTTCATAGGTAGGGTATATAACAGAAACCAAACTCAACTAAACAAAATCAAACTTTTTAGTTGACAGTCGTATATACGTATTAAAAGTAAAGAAATAGTCGTCGGGGTGGCCTAAAGTCGGTATCAGCCAATCAGCGAGGGTGTCTGTCCCCTTTTCACTACTGCTAGACCAAGGAGATGGTTTTTTGTCTGAGGTGGAGCGCCACACCTACCACCAGCTCCTTACTTTACCGCACAGATCCCTGTGCTACTCATACGCTGAGTTGGCAAAGACTGTTTCGAACTAGGAACCTTGTGGTTTCTAGCCGAACGCGCTACCGACTAAGCTAACCCGGTTAATACGTATACTAACACACACACACACACACACACACATATATATATATATATATATATATATATATATATATATCTGCTTGAAGGCAATTATAAATGCATGTATCGAATAAGATTCGATAATTATAGTAAATAATCTTGACAAGTAAATCCCGCAAAGGATGGCTCGCCATGTAGAACACCGTACAGACTGTTTCGACTTTATTAAGTCTCTTCAGCGATGTATACTAACGACTCCACTCCGACAGGAATCGAAACCGGGACTTCACAGGCATAGTCAGAGACCATATCCGTTCGGCCGCCGGTACATAGCGAACAATCCCTGCGAAATTAACCTTGTCAATGATGATACTACTATTACACGCCCCTGCCATAGCAGGCAAGTGGACGTTTTTTTTTTATTTAGTAAACAAACCCGGCCGTTAGCTCTTCGGCGAAGTGAATAAGATTTTTGGATGTTTGGTTTTTTTTTTATAGAAGCAAGTTGAATAAATTATTATTTATATTTCTGCTTGAAGGCAATTATAAATGCATGTATCGAATAAGATTCGATAATTATAGAAAATAATCTTGACAAGTAAATCCCGCAAAGGATGGCTCGCCATGTAGAACACCGTACAGTTCGCTATGTACCGGCGGCCGAACGGATATGGTCTCTGACTATGCCTGTGAAGTCCCGGTTTCGATTCCTGCCGGAGGGGAGTCGTTAGTATACATCGCTGAAGAGACTTAATAAAGTCGAAACAGTCTGTACGGTGTTCTACATGGCGAGCCATCCTTTGCGGGATTTACTTGTCAAGATTATTTTCTATAATTATCGAATCTTATTCGATACATGCATTTATAATTGCCTTCAAGCAGAAATATAAATAATAATTTATTCAACTTGCTTCTATAAAAAAAAAATAAAAATAAAGTCGAAACGGTGTTCTACATGGCGAGCCATCCTTTGCGGGATTTACTTGTCAAGATTATTTTCTATAATTATCGAATCTTATTCGATACATGCATTTATAATTGCCTTCAAGCAGAAATATAAATAATAATTTATTCAACTTGCTTCTATAAAAAAAAACAACAAACATCCAAAAATCTTATTCACTTCGCCGAAGAGCTAACGGCCGGGTTTGTTTACTAAATAAAAAAAAACGTCCACTTGCCTGCTATGGCAGGGGCGTGTAATAGTAGTATCATCATTGACAAGGTTAATTTCGCAGGGATTGTTCGCTATGTACCGGCGGCCGAACGGATATGGTCTCTGACTATGCCTGTGAAGTCCCGGTTTCGATTCCTGTCGGAGGGGAGTCGTTAGTATACATCGCTGAAGAGACTTAATAAAGTCGAAACAGTCTGTACGGTGTTCTACATGGCGAGCCATCCTTTGCGGGATTTACTTGTCAAGATTATTTTCTATAATTATCGAATCTTATTCGATACATGCATTTATAATTGCCTTCAAGCAGAAATATAAATAATAATTTATTCAACTTGCTTCTATAAAAAAAAAAAAAACATCCAAAAATCTTATTCACTTCGCCGAAGAGCTAACGGCCGGGTTTGTTTACTAAATAAAAAAAAACGTCCACTTGCCTGCTATGGCAGGGGCGTGTAATAGTAGTATCATCATTGACAAGGTTAATTTCGCAGGGATTGTTCGCTATGTACCGGCGGCCGAACGGATATGGTCTCTGACTATGCCTGTGAAGTCCCGGTTTCGATTCCTGTCGGAGGGGAGTCGTTAGTATACATCGCTGAAGAGACTTAATAAAGTCGAAACAGTCTGTACGGTGTTCTACATGGCGAGCCATCCTTTGCGGGATTTACTTGTCAAGATTATTTTCTATAATTATCGAATCTTATTCGATACATGCATTTATAATTGCCTTCAAGCAGAAATATAAATAATAATTTATTCAACTTGCTTCTATAAAAAAAAAAACAAACATCCAAAAATCTTATATATATATATATATATATATATATAGACGCATATACAGATACGTAAAAGGCACAGTAACATGCACTTACGTACATGAAGATATGCATACATATGCATCTACATAAGTATAGAGAGCAAAACCAGATATGGTCCATGAGAAGATACACTGGATGAAAACGAGAAACGTTCGAGTAATTGAGATAATATGTCGTAACTAATTTACTTTTCCCTTTTTTTTTCCAGCCACCCAGTAATTTCCCCATCGCCAACTTCCTCTCACGCTAAATTTTCCAAACATATTCACTTTACGCTGCTATTATATTTCTCGGAGAAAACATCATCAACAAAAATTCTTGCGTTTGAAACGTCACTTTTCAAACTTCTGCAAGATGTTCTTTTTTTTCTTCTTAATTCCAATTTTTTTTCCAAAATTGTTTTCAATTTGGAAAACGAAATAATGCCTCGTCTTTCCCATGATGCAAATTGCACACGATAATAAAAAAAACGTTTTAAACCGAATCAAAATCTTCCTAATTTGAAAAGTACACGTATTCATTTTATGGATTAAAAATATTATTTAGACACTCATTGCAATTTATCTGTGGTTGAATAACCTGAAAAATGCTAAATTCGCAATCTAAAGGTAAAATTCAAGAATACTTAGGTTTTCTATTTAGCAGTAAATAAACTAACACACACACACACACACACACACACACACACATATATATATATATATATATATATATATATATATATTTCGTGGGAAGTACGTGGTACTGGTTAAAGTCATGGGAAATGGACTCGTCGCCCCGACGCATTATAAGAGCCTAGTCTGCCCTATTATTTAGCCATAGCTGGAAGGAGAGTAGGATTCATACCTTTCCCAAGGGTATTAGCGCTAATTGAAATGCAAATACCACATCCAGGATTTGAACAATCCTGGATGTGGTAATTTAATTTCAATTAGCGCTAATAGTAGGGCAGACTAGGTTCTTTAAACTTGGTTAGGTAACCGGTCTAGGAGAAGGAAAACTCTGAATTCAAACCTCTTGAACTCCGCTTAAGAAATTGACCTTGTGTCACATCCTGCTCGTGCGGAGGGATTGGTAAATCTCTCTCCTCCCCCCCCCTCTCTCTCTCTCTCTCTCTCTCTCTATATATATATATATATATATATATATATATATATATATATATATATGTGTGTGTGTGTGTGTGTGTGTGTGTGTGTATATATATGTTATTAGTTTGCTGACAGATCTGTTTCAAACTTTTAATAAAGCGGTCTTTTTCAAAGCAGCTATATTTATGATATGAAGGAAAGATAGATGCTTTGAAAAAGACCGCTTTATTAAAAGGTCGAAACAGATCTGTCAGCAAACTAATGACTTTTTTGTTTTTTTCTAAAAATTTCTGTTCATATATATATATATATATATATATATATATATATATATATATAATTAGATTTTTAAACCTTTTTCTTTAAGCCAGTTACATTGCTCTGTTCTATAATATTGAACATCGAGCTCTCAAGTTTGACGTAAATAATTCAAACATTCCACTGTTGGAAGAAAGTTTCAACTTAAAATCATCCTAATACCAACGTGTTAACATATATATATATATATATATATATATATATATATATATATGGGATAGAGCTCTCCCGGTTGCCTAGTATGATTATAACTGTAAAATTTCATTTGTAAATAGTAGTTGTTTCTATCCCAGGTTGAAGAAGTCAGCCTGGTCTAATCATACTGATGAGCCTTGAAATGGCAAAACAGGACCGTATGTGAACAACTATATATATATATATATATATATATATATATATATATATACATTGTTTTAAAACGACTGATCACATGTCATTTTAGACCAACAAAAAATAAAATTCAACAAAATTATCATCCTATTTTTGTACGATAGAAGGTTAAAAACATGTGTACCCTCATTTTCCATTAAAAAAACAGTTTTCCCGCTTTTCAATATTCAGTGTATTCTTCTGACCCAACCGACTTGGCAATGGAGAGGCTGGGTAAACATATTCTGTGTGGTAACAAGGTGTCATTTTATCCCTTGGTTTGGAGACGTTCCTCTTTGATATTTTCATATATCGCTTCTCGCATCACGTGAAACTTTATCTCATCCTTCTTTTAGTCAAGTGAACACCAATTCTTATCTCTATCCACAGAGATAAATCCTATTATTTCATAGTGGCCATGAAGACACCTCAAAAGTCAGTGGGATAAACTTTTACATTACCCTTTGTAGCATTGTGTATATTTTACCTGTTTGGGACGTATATGTATTATTTTATGTTATTATAAGTTGCATGTATAAATTATTCATATGTGCATTATTCTTGCGAGTTATTTGTCTTTTCTTACCGAATGTTCAGAGTTAGTGTATCAATGGATACACAGATGCATTATAAGGACGTAGTTTTGATTATATACCAATACGCACCATTGCTACTATATACACATAACCATAATGACCATTTTGGTAATGTATATATATATATATATATATATATATATATATATATATATATATATAGGGGAGGGTAGAAACCTTTCTTGGGGAGAGATATGAGTAGAGGAAGTAGCAAATGGGAGTAATAAAAGGGGGTGGTTAGAAGACCATAAAATCAAAATCAAACCTGTTTGTTAGTATGTAGCCAAGTATCAGGTATTTCTCACCATTCATTTTTTCTACCTACCTCCCTTAACTCTCTTCTCATCTGATTTCCTTCTCATCCTACCCAAAGATGTCCC
The DNA here is from genome assembly GCA_023376005.1 of Doryteuthis pealeii. Taxonomy (NCBI): domain Eukaryota; kingdom Metazoa; phylum Mollusca; class Cephalopoda; order Myopsida; family Loliginidae; genus Doryteuthis; species Doryteuthis pealeii. The sequence goes on from CM042156.1 coordinate 64,211,833, forward strand.
CTATAACCAATCAAATATTTCGCTCATCACAAAACTTACCCACGTACATACTTCCCCTTCTTTAAACCACTTGTATGATCTGAGTAATTTAATAAAAGCTGAAGAAGCCGAGTTCAAACTCCAGCGAAATATACTACACATTTTTGTCTGAGTTTTGTTCTTTCATTCCTTATATTTTACCTCATTCTGTCGAATTCATTGAACCCCCTTTTCCTTATATATATATGAGTAAGAAAAGGTGGAATGAAAACATCACACAATGCTGTTAAAGAAGAAAACAATTTATAATATAATCATAGCTGATATTGATCAATATTTCGATTTTACAAAAATCATCATCAGAGCTCATTCACTCCGTAGTTGTTTGGGTCGGAGAGGAAAGTCAAAATGAGTTTACAAAACAAAAAACCTTAATACTGCAAAAAAAACGAAAGACGTTACAATATTCACCAACGTGGGCATTTCGCGCCATATATATGTCGGTCATGATCCATGTATATCTTTTGTCAATAAATGTAGCGAATTTTTGAGATGTTGGCAACAAGGCGAAAACAATTTAAACGGAAGGGGATGGGTGTTAAGAAATGTGACGGTTGGAATTCAAAAGACTTTTAGTAAAGGAATTTTTTACGATGAAATGTTTTTATTATTTAAATTTTATTTTTAAGTTCTGTAATTCATAAATGATTAGATATTTACTGTAATTAGTTTTTATATATAAAGTGAAAAAGTTATGAGCGGAATATGTTAATATTTTAGAAAAGGAGTTTTTATATATTTTTATTTTACGATTAATTATTTTTAAATTTCTAATTATTATTATTATTAAGTTCTGTATTTAATAAATGATTAAATATTATATATATATATATATATATATATATATATATATATATATATATATATATGAAGAATGTAGCAGATTAGGAAAATCCGACAAAATGTGTGGAAAAGTTATGGAAAAGGTGAATAAGGAGAACAGAGCATTGCGTTCAATTAACATGTCACCTCTGTTGGTCTTAGAGGTTTGAAGCCAACAGTGACGAAATATCAATTGAATCTAATTGTTTGTGTTCCTTATTGACTTTTTTCCATAACTTTTCTTATTTTCTCATAACTTTTCACACATTCATATATATATATATATATATATATATATATATATATATATAAAAATTCATACTAAAATATTAATTTATTTATTAAGGATCTATCACAGATATTGAGCACTATTCTAATAATACTCTACGTTGGATCACTACTGCCTCTTCAAGTGTAATAGTACTAATCATACACATTGATGTGTATGTATATATATATATATATATATATATATATATATTATGTGTGTGTGTGTGTGTGTGTGTGTGTATGTGTGTGTGTGTGTCTGGTGGGTGATTACCAACATGTCGGCAATTTATGCGAAAAAACTGCCAATCACCCGCCTGGTCACATGCGCAATTATTAGCGGTCGGTTAGGTAGTACCCAGTGTGACATTCCTATGGTTATCATTACCGCCTTTTTGGGGCGGGTGCGAGGGGGTCACCTTAGGATGTTGCACAAATCGATGATTGTTGATGTGCAGAAGATGGTTGCGCTCAAAATCCAGCTGGCAACTACCACACACACACACACACACACACACACACACACACACATATATATATATATATATATATATATATATATATATATATATATATATATATATATATATATATATACGCATATGTTATTACGAATTCTCGCAATAACTCGTAACTTGGTCCATGACAGTTGACCGACCACAGACAGACAGCAGCAGATTGCAACAAATTCCACTGATGCGGCCTGTAATCGAGCAATCTCGGGAACCGAAACTTGAAAAAAAAATGTTGGCTCGTACAAGAGCTGAAGAAGACACAAATTAAACTACACACTAGTTTAACCAAATCGAAACTTCTAAAACATCTAGTCTAACGAGTTACAAACTCATTTTACACCTCGTTTCAACAAAAAAATGTATTCTTATGCCTACTGGACAGGATAAAGAGTAGACTGGAGATATGAAGAGCTAGCCCACTATTGGCAGAGAGGAGTTACGCCACTACCCGTTCACCCCTATCTTAAAATTAATTTTAACAATGCATGTAATCACATTTTATCTCATGTATAAGTCTGTGATATCAAAGATTGGCAAGGTAGTATTATACACCATTATATCTGTAAATGATCTCCACAATCACTGGACATTCCACATCTATTACCATGTGCCGACCCAAACTAAGCATAAAATATAAAATCTTATTAAATTCTATAAAAATAGCAAATTGTTGTCATCTTTTTAGTTGTTCAGGTCTTTATTTTTACAAATCTTTGCTTGGGGTTATGGGTCTTTATTTTTAGAAATGATTTTTTTTTTCCTGGAGTTGGGTTCAATAATTTTACAGATTATTTTGATGGCGTTGGGGTCGTTATTTTCTTAATTTTTTTCTTGGGATTAGGATCTTTGTTTTTATAGATTTTTTTCTTGTTTGTGGTTGTTATCTTTACTGATTTTTTTTTTTTTAGGTTGAGGTTTTCCTTTTTGAAAATAATTTCTTTTGGTAAGGGTCGTTAATTTTACAGATTAGTTCCTGGGCTGGAAATCTTTATTTATACAGTTTCATTTTTGGATTGGAGATCTTAATTTTTTCAGATTCGTTCTTGTATTGGGGGTATTCATTTTTACTTATTCATTATCGTATTTGGGGTCTTTATTTTTACAGATTCGTTCTTGGATTTGGGGTCTTTATTTTTACACGTTTATTCTTGGATTAATGTTTTTTTTATTTTTACAGATTCGGTCTTGGGTTTAGGGTTTTTATTTTCAGATTCGCTCTTTGATTTGGGGTGTTTATTTTTACAGATAAGTTCTTGGATTAGGGATCTGTATTTGGTAATTTTCACCTTTAGTTAGCCAAATTCCTTGCATAAAATTGTGCGTGCACATTATCTGAAGTGAACTTAATTGTTATTAAGAACACATTCTATGATATTTTTGTGTTAAAGCATGCAGTTGTATTGTTTTCGATAAAGTTTCTAAGATTTGTTTATTTCGCACGGAAACTTTCAAAATAGCTACCAGCTTGTGTCAAAGTGAAAGTCAAGGGAGGTTACTCTAATTGCCTTATTTGCTAGGAATTTAGCCAACTAAAGGTGAAAATTACCCTTTATTTTTACTAATTAGTCGTGAGGTTTGATTTTCTCAGATTCGGTGTTAGATGTGAAATCCTTATTTTTATAGCTTCATTCTTGGCTTGGGATTATTTATTTTCACAAATTCATTCTTGGATTAGAGGATCTTTATTTTTGCAGATTTTTTCTTTGGCTGAAGGTTTTATTTTGACAGATAGGTTCTTGGATCCAGAGTGTTTATTTTTTAATATCTTTTAATATGATGTATTATTTTCACAACGAAAAACTGAAAATATCTAAATCTTATAGAGAATAAGGAGTTTCTTTTTTTAGAGCGATGTTCAACCAAGCAATGAAACCTTTCACTACTAGACTGGAAAGATCGATTAATCTATTCCGAATATTGATATTCAATTGGTCCCGGATTTTCTGTTTGAAATTGCAAGGAAGGCTTCAAAGAATAACATGAAACCTCAAGACACTAACGAAAGTTCTTCACAACGACGAGGGATCGATACAAATCGATAATGTTTACTCTATCGGTCATCCTTGTTAGATTTTCTCGCTTGACTTCTGCAAATCCTTTGACCAAAATTCGATTTGAAGTGGACAGAATATCTGGTTAAATCGAACTTAACGGGCATAGTTTCAATTAGTGCATGAAAAGTCATTCTGGGATAGTGGGAGACAATTGACATTTCAATAATTAATTAGAATTATCTGGTACCAGATATTTTCTAAGCACGGGTTGTGGAATGTGGATTGAATAAAGGGTTTGATTCAAAATTCACAAAAGATTACTGACTAAGACAGATCCCTGAAGAAGGCTAGTATACCATGACCAAAATATTGACTATAATAATAGAAGGAACAACAACTAAGATGAAGATGTCAGATTACATCAGTGATGTTAGTGTTTGGTCAAATTGCCACATGATTACAAAACCTTATCTTGTCTACCTACTCATTCCAAATCAGACCAGCAAGACCCACTCTCAATAATTGTACAGATTAGGCAAATCCCTTCTTTTCCTTTTAATTTTCAGCTAATCACTACAAACTTCTTGTCTACTAATCTTTTAGCACAGATATTAAAATATAAAATATTGTTCAAATTATTTTGAGCTGTACATTCTATAGTACCGGTCACAAGTTCTTCTGGTTAAATGGAACTTAACGGACTTAAATTCCACCATCGTATGTCACCCCACCGAAAGAAAAAATACCAAACATCAGGGAATTAACCGAATTTAATGAAATTTCAGTGTTGATATATTAATGAATAAAAGATATAATGCACCAGTTATTTTGTTTTAAAACTTTCACATTTTTCCAAGTCAGTTAAATTTGAAACGTATCTTTGAGAATCTGTGTTACGCCTCAAATTTACATGATATGATATATATACGAGAAAAAGGGTTGGGGTTTTGCCATAAGAGCAATAAGTTTGGACACTCATATAGGTGCTAGGACTTGACATGACTAACCGATTGATCGGAGGGGGATTTTCGACTACTCGTCTCTCTTAAGTAAGGGCCAAAGTGGAGTGTTGAATATCTTGGACTGTTCGGCAACCAGGATTCCGTTCTGAAGCATTACAGGTCAAAACCCACAACCAACAGGTGGCCTCATTTTAAATCTCTGTAGAGGTGAAGTCAATATATTCTAAAGCCCCAGCCGATAGAGCGGTACCGAATAGGCTTTTTAATATATTCAATGTGTATATTATAAAGCAAGTTTGGATAGTAGAACCTTTGGTGCATCATAAAATGTACTACCACTACAGGCCAGAGAGGACCTGAGAGTAATAGCGATGAAGGGTACTCCACACTCTCCAGAGCTGCAGAATTGGAACTTCACCACAGGATGCAGTTTAACGTTATACGCAAGACTCTGGGATCTAAAAGGTGACCATATTGTAGTGATTTTACCCTCTCATAGGTGCAGTCGATGTATTCTACAGCCCCAGCCAACAGGGCTTTTATCCACTAGGTAGCAGCCTCTGGTCAGGTTCTTCTATAGTGTAATGTCCGTGCCAATAGGTATAACGTTTAGTCGACGAATCCACAATATGTATATGTAAGGTTCACCGACGGACGTGAGCCGACTTTGTCTGGACACAGCGTGGCACCGGTTGGATAACTGACACGAAAAGAACAAATCTCCAGCCATCAGTGAACAAACTACCTGTGTCGAAAATAGCGCTGCAGAAGGAGATGAATCTAAGTCTGATAGGATTACTAAACCAGTGGATAACTCCGAAACTCACACCCCAGTGAGTAGTGACTATAAATGTCCATTTTGATTCCAGAAGAATTTGGCGATCTGCAAGGAATCGGCGAAAACCGACTCAATATCCAGAACAATAATAAACAAAAAACAATTAAATAAATTAAATAAAATGCCTTCCTAAAAGTTTATTCTAGACTTGTTTTTTTTATTATAGTAATATATATATATATATATAATATATATATATATATATATATATATATACAAATGTGTGAGTATGTGTGTGTGTGTATGTGTGTGAGTGTGTGTTGTGTGTGTGTGTGTGTTGTGTGCGTGTGTGTGAGGAAAAAGTGGGAGTGAAATCAGACAGTATGTAATATGAAAAATTGAAAAAACCCAAGTTCATAAACGAGTACTGTTTATTTCGCCTACGCTACAGTGTTTCGATCGGTTTCAATAGATATTCATCAGGGCTTTCGTTAGTTTGAGGGAAAAAATAAATGTATCACAGAAAATAAGAGATCTTCGAGACTCTTTTGTTTTATGACTGACCGATCATAAAACATAAGATGAAGATCTATTGAAACACTGCAGCGTAGGCGAAATAAACATTACTCGTTTATGAACTTGGCTTTTCGATTTTTTCATAATATCATATATATATATATGAGTTATGGACAACTTCGACCGACGATGAAATAATTAACCGAATAAGGTTATAAAAATATGAGTGCTCAATACGCATGTAGAGCATATTTTAGTAAAATGCTATAGGCATATAAACTAACTACCCAATTGTCAACAAACAGATCATCTGGTGAGCTGCAATGAATTAATTAAAATGATTATTTATTAATTCATTGCAATTAGCCCTGATGATCCGTTTGGTGACATGTGGCTAGAAACCACAAGATTCCTAGTTCGATACCGGCCTTCACCAACTCAGCGTATGAGTAGCACATGGATTTATGTGGTAAAGTAAGGAGCTAATGGTAGGTGTGGCGCTCCTCCTCAGAAGCAAAAACAATCTCCTTGGTCTAGCGCTAGTGAAAAGAAGATACTCCCTTGATTTAGGCCCCCCGACTATGATATATATATATATATATATATATATATATATATATATATATATATATATATATATATTACCCTTGACAAGCTAATTTCCCATACATCGTTCACTGTGTATCGGTGGCCCAGTGGTAAAAGTCTCTGACTCTGCGTGCTGAGCTCCCGGTTTCGATTTCTGTCGTAGGGAAATCGGAAGTATACATCGCTTAATAAAAGTTGAAACGGCTGCCGTATGATGTTCTACGGGCAATGTTTTGCCGAGTTCGCTTTTCATGATTATTTTCATTAATTATCGAATTTTATACGATATACGCATTGTAACTACCTTCAAGCAAAAAAATTAAATAATAATATATATATATATTATATATATATTAGCTGTCTCTTTTTTTCCAATGAAAGGGAATTTGTTTTTTTCTGCTATCGGAACACAAACGATGAGGGATGAAACGAACACCAGCACAATAGAGAAACAAAACAAAGCAAGAGAAAAAAAAAACAGAAACAAAGACACGTCCATGGCAGAAGATGTCGAAGAATTCCACCCAGGAACAGCACAAACGAATGTCGAACGTAACCGGGACACTCAAAGCACAGACGAAGACGAGTTATGAAGAAGTCAGTAAAACAAATGTTTCCGCACGCTAATTATATACTGGCGGCGACTAATACTGGAAGCAGAAAGTCTGTCTGTTTTATCGAGTCCAAGTAATTTCGCTAATGCATATAATACTGATGTGTCCACATATTGTTTGACCATTGGAGAACGTCTATATAAGCTTATCCCTGCTTTCTCTTGTTTGTTTGTCTTACCTGATGGTTTGTGTAATATAGGAGGCAAGTGGCCATAAAGTTTCTTTTTGTGTGTGCTGCTTCAAGAATTTATTCAGGACTTGTACAGTTCCCATCTGGCCAAGCATAGCTCAGTCCGGTAGAGCGTTCGGCTAGAAGCCACAAGGTTCCTGGTTTGATACCGGCCCTCGCCAACTCAGCGTGTGAGTAGCACATGGATCTGTGCGGTTAAGTGAGGGAGTGGCGCTCAACCTCAAACGCTAAAAAAATAATCTCCTTGGTCCAGCGCTAGAGGAAAAGGGGATAGACTTCCTCGCTGTCCGACTGATACCAACATTCGGCTGCCCCGACGACTTAATAATATCATTAATTCATTTCTACTAATTTTCATAGACTTTCAAGAGTTCAAAATATTTTCATCTTATCATGAAAAGCAATTTGCATAAAAGACGAAAGACTCGGGATGAAGTCGACAGAAAGAGCTGCAGCGCACGTAAAGACGGGGAGAGATCCAGAGCGAATCTCGGAGTCCCTCCCGACGAGTAGCAGAATGAAGCAGTAGTTAGGACTGTTGCGATTATCTTTCCTTGTTTGCTTGCAGTTTATATATAAATATATATTTTCTTTGCGGTCAGAGTTGCCACTAAGGGGCGTTAAAACCAAGCTATTTAAAACGCAACCCTGCGAAAGTGTTTGATTACTGGAGATCTCCAGATATGTACAAGACGTGTTTTGGACGCGACCCCCATTTAACTCTATCTTCATATAGGGTTTGGATTCACCAGCCCGCTATATCAGCATAAGTACACGTGCCTTCATTTACCCCACGACTACATGGAGATTAGCCATGTACGTGCCCCCAGTACGAATATTCATTTATATAACTTAAACTCTCTTCAAGGACTCTTCAATTAGAACCTACTTGTTTTGTATTGTCTTCTGTTGGACTTTTGCTCAGACAATAAAGTCTGTTTGATATATTATTTTTTCGCGGTACTTGTTCTAAATATAATACTTATATGTATATGTATTGCGTTAGGTGACCTTTGATATAACCTTGCATGATTATAAGAGCAATTGGGTGTTGAGCTATCAGAGTTAATCTTATAGGACGATAGCCCTGTCATTAAGAGATATCTCTCTCTCTCTCTCTCTCTCTCACTCTTCTCTCTCTCTCTCCTCTCTCTCTCCCTCTCTCTCTCACTCCCTCCGCTCTCTTCCTGCAGCCACATACGTGCAAGCAAGTAATAGAGTTGGACGCTGAAGTATTAAGCTATGTTAAGTTATATAAAGAGTCCGGTTCAAAGTCCCGTGAAGGCTCCTGATGTACGACATCAAGTTCAACAAAAAGGTCTTGACTTCAAACAAGAAACACAAAAAGAAAGACTGGAGTGCACATCGGCCAAAACGTGTGCATACAACAAAAGATAAGGAACATCAGTTGAATATCGATAATACATTAAAAAAACTGATTGATTCCCGTTTTATCTGTTTTTTTTCTTTGTGGGTATATTTTTTCTATTTGAAATTGGTGAGATTATCAATTATCCCTGAAATGTGCGAGATCACGTAAGTGCTATATAATTTGTATCTTAAACAAGATTCTTTTTAACATAAACATAATGTTTTAATGTCTCCTGGGTATTCGTGTTGATAATAAATGTAAAAGTTCACACGTTCCACCCCCAACAGATAGAAAAAAACTTCATAGACCTCATTGGGAATTCAGTTTGTATCACAAAGTGATTAGGAATTTTCTAACATATATAATTGAAAAACAATTTATTTGCACTCTATAACCTCGCAGGAGCCTGAACAACTCCCGTGTTGTTTTGTTTATGGTTCATCAAAGATTCCATTATCCAACATTGTTTTTTAATGGGCACTTATTTGAGTATATTTAAAAACAATAACACTGCTCGGCACCTCCCCTGTTTTCTAAGACCGTAGAATACACTGACTTCACCTCTACAGAACTTAAGAGTGGAATCATCGTGGATGAGCAGGACCACTTTGGTCCTTACCAAGGCTAGACAGGCGGTTGTCAACACACCCCCCGACCAATCAGCTAGTCACATCAAACCCTAGCATCTATATATGTGTTTCAAACGTATGGTTCATCAAAGGTTGCATTATCCAAACTTGTTTTATCATGGACACTTATTTGAGTATATTTAAAAACATTAAAACTGCTCGGCACTTCCCCTCTAAGGCCGTAGAATATGTTTGAGATACGCCTGTGCTACTAAACAGCGCTGGTTATCGTCATCAGTTATGTTATTATTAACTAGTTAGTTGGGTGGTTCGGCTCTTTCAGCATAATACCCCCTCGCCAGTTAGACCCCATTAGAGATTATCAAACCCTAATGCGCTACCGGTTTGTCCAACGCTAACAGAACAAATAGTTTTAAATAGCCATTTGTTCTGTTATTGTAGAATACACTGTTGGCCATGGGTGACGACCCGTGATGCTTAATGACATACAACACTCCGCTTTGGTCCTTACCCAGGCTAGACCGGCGGTTGTAAAGCCCCTAACCCGATCAATCGGTAGTTACGTCATTATCATCATCGTCATCGTAGTTGTAGTTGTCGTTTTCATCATCAAGTAAGTATATTTACTTTAAGCCATATAATTGTGCCTAAAATCATTAGTATTAGGAATGGTAACTATAAATATACAAATCATTATATTAGCTAGTTTAATATAATCGTGTTAAAAAGGATTTAGATGACCTGAAGTGTTGACATGAAGATGATGGGGTTCAATCAGAAACATCTACCAAGCAAAGACTGGGCGAGGTAGCAAGGAGGCAGGGACAGACACAGGCACATGTACAAGAAAACACAAGTTTTACCAATAGCTGCACAAACAGTTTTCCTGCGTCTCCAAAGCACCGTGCTTTGGAAGACCTTATTTTTGAATTACACTCGTATATATATTATATATATATATATATTATATATATATATATTATATATATATATACTATAACCTGGGATAGTCACTGCTTCAGCTTTCACTGGAATGGTGCGCCAAATTGCAGTAGTATTAGGAGAGAGCTCGATATAAAGAATAGAGCTATTATACGTTTATATATTAATATTATATTTATTATATATATATATTATATTATATATGTTGTGTGTGTGTATATGTGTGTGTGTGTGTGTGTATTCATTCAACGTCACCTGATGAATGCATGCGATTTTAGCATGAATGAAACCTAAGGTTGTGACTGTTCTATTGCCATCAAATAAATAGATATGTAATACCTTTAAATATTCATTTATTATATATATGGTGTGTGTGTGTCGTGCATGTGGTTGCGCGTGCGTTGCGTTGTGTGTGCGTGTCTGTGTAGTCTTTTTAGTATTGGAAAATTGAAAAAGTGCTCGATTGTAAGAGCTGTATTTATTTATTATAATGTACAATACATTTAAAGTGCAATTGTTACCATTGGTTTTCAATAAGTGCGTTAGCCACTTTTCTTCAAGACAAACAACGACATATATAAATGAATTGACATTAACTCCATTTCTAAACAGGTACGTAGTCTTGAAGAAAAGTAGTAACATGCTGCTTGGAAAAAAACCAACGGTAACAATTGCACCTTAAAATGTATGCTAGACTATATATATATATATAATATATATAATATATATATATATATATATATTATATTATAGCAAAATTGTTTTCAAGATGAATTTGTTGTCTATAGAACAAATTTGTTGTCATGGTAATTTACCAATTACTTTTGTCAGCAATTTTACAAAAGTCAGCAGGCGTTTTGGGTCATTTTTTCAATGAAATAGTTTTTTTCTACGTTTTTAATTACGTATTCATCGGTCACGTGACAGTCTTATCTGCTTTAAATTCAGATTTAATTATAGTTTATGGTAATATTTTCATTTTCTTTCTTTTTTTCTTCTTTTACAATCAGCCGGGATCTCTAAAATTTCACGAGATCTGTTGATATCCCGTTTAAATTTTTAAATTGATTAATATTTCGTTCACAGATTAAAAAGAAAAAGAAAAAAGATAGAATATTCCAAGAATCGAAAAGACTTGATAATAATAAATATGGCCGTTCATGAATCTATCAGATAACCCGTTATTATAACATCGCTTTGTTGCATTTTTGCATGTTTCAATAATGCAACTGATTCCTGCAATATGGCTTTTCGTGCCTTTTCAATTCTTGGACTTTTTTCAAAGAAAACCTAATTGACAAATCTCCATTAGATCATTTTCTTTCTCTAGAATCTTTAATAACGAAATGACTCGTGAAACACACAAGGGCCTCTCCGTAAACGATCCTATTTAGGTAAGGGAATGATTCTAATTAGAATTTAACATAGTTAACAACCGTGTCCATGATGGTGATATCTTTCTATTCTCGAAGGAGTGGAGGATTTTTAATTTGCATTTCACAGTTAACAGCCGTCCATGATCATATTGAGCTTCTTTTTTTATGATGAAGCGAAGGATTTTAATTAAAAATTCACAGTTAACAGCTATCTCTGAGGATATAGATACCTCTATTTAGAAAGGAATGAAGGTTTTAATTAGCATTTCGTAGTTAACAGTTGTCCATGATAATATTGATGCTTCTTTTTTAGGAAGGATTGATTTTTTAATTAGCATTTCATAGTTAACAGCTGTCCATGATGAAATAGTAATCTCTAAAAGGAATGAAGAAAGACAAGAGTTTAGAGAAATAAAGAAAAAGAAAGAAAGAAAGGAGAGGGAGAGGGGGAAGGAATGTAGAAAATGAATAGAAAGAAAAACAATTTTAGAAAGAAAGAAAAGAAAGAAGAAGAAGGGGAGGAAAGGGGAATGTAGAAATGAAAGAGTTAAGAAAAATAAAGAAAGAAATGGAATCTAGAAAAAAAAAAGGAAGTTAATGAAATAATAGAGTGAGAAATATGAGAAAATGAAGGAAATTGAAGAGAAAAAATAAGAAAAAAGAATCAAAAAGAACGACTGAAGAAAAGAAAGAAATGGACATTATATAATAATAAAAATGGAGAAAGAAAAGTTGAAAGGGAAAGAAAAAAAGAAATTAATTAAATAGAAAGGACATTTGAAGAAAAAAGAAAAAGAAAAAAAGAAAAAAAAAAAGAATAAAAAAAAAAATATTGGAAAAGAAAGAAATAAGAAAAAGAAAGAAAGAAAAGAAAGAAAGAAAAAGAAGGAAGGAAAGAAAGAAAGAAAAAAAGTCATGAAAAATAAAAAGATCAACTGGAAAAGAAAAAAAGAAAGAGTTGAAGAAAGAAAGAGGATAAATAAAAAAAAGAACAATCAAAGGGGAAGAAAGAAATTAAATAAAACGAACAATTGATACTAGAAAGAAAGAAAGAAAGAAAGAAAGAATAAATAAATAAATAATTCAAAAAGAATGATACAAAGGAAAAAAATCTAAAATAAATAAATAAATAAGAACGAAAGAAAGAAGAAAGAATAAAAAGAAAGAAAGAAAATCGAAAAGAAAAAAGTGAAGACAGAAAACCCAAAAAGAGAAAAAAAGAAATAAAGAAATACGCCCAGTAGAAAGATAAAGATAAACATGCGAGGGAAAACATGATGTACAAGGAAAAATACAATGAAAGAATACAAAAATGAAAGAATAAATAAAAAAATACATAAAATAATGATACAAAAGAAAGGAAAAAGAAAGAAATAACAACTTAGGGGAGAAAAAGAAAAATCCCAAAGAAAAAAGTATTTAAATACCTAAAGAAAAAAGGTGAAAATAAAACAACGAAACAAAGAAAGATGCGAAAGAAATAATAAAGAAATAAATAATCCAGAAGAATGATAGAAAAGGAAGGATCTAACGTAAAGAAAGAATGGAGGAACGAATACATAAACATATAGATTAATTATTACATGATAAAAAATAAGGATATAAAGAAAAATTCTTCTTCTTCTTCTTCTTCTTCTTCTCAAAACATATTCGAAAATACTGGTAAATAAAAATGATATATTTGCTCTTTTTATTTCATCTTCTCTGGTTTCCTCTTGAACATTTTATCAAGAATGACGTTAAACTGCATCTAATGGTGAAGTTCCGATTCTGGAGCTCTAGGGAGTGTGGAGTGGTACTCCACACTCCCTAGAGCTCCAGAATCGGAACTTCACCATTAGATGCAGTTTAACGTCATACTCCGGATAGTATGACCCTATACATCGCTTTCTATCATAGATATGATAAAAGTGTTGGGGGTTGCCATAAGCGCAATAGGGTCGGGATAATCATATATGTTCTAGGGCTTGACTTGACAAGCTGAGTGATCGGAATGGTCCTCTGCAACCGCCCGTCTAGATTAAGTAAGGGCCAAAGTGGAGTGGAAATGAAATAATAGTGAAATGCAGAAATAGCGCGCAGAATAGAATAATTCATCAGATTCATATTTTACGTATAAATAGTATTATATTACGGAAACTCCCGAAGTAACCTAAATCTAACACAAACCCTAACCCTGACACTAACACTAACCCTAACACTAACCCTAACTCTTAGATTAACACTAACTTTAACCCTTATCGTAACACTAACCCTAGAGTATTTCTGGTATTTCTATGAAATGCAAAGCTTTTTAAACGTAATCAAATGATATTATTTCTTGCGAATTCTGAATTATTACTATGGAGTGTTGCAGGTCATGGATAGCTCAGCCACTGGAGAACAAGTAATCTAAAATAATGATGCGAAAGGTAATATACAAAAGAAAGAAAGAAGATATAATATTCAAAGGAAGAAGAAGACAAAGAAAAATCCCGAACAAACAACGAAAAGAAGAAAAAAATGAAAAAAATAAAAGAAAGCAATATTAACAAAACACAAAATCAAATGAAACTAACAGAAATAAAAGAAAAAAGGTTAATACAAAATGAGAAGATGAAAAAAAAAACAACGAAAAACGAAATATCTATCATGAGACAAGCAGAAACGGGAAGCAAAAAAATACAACAATTTCCGAAAAAAAATAGGAAACGACTGTTTAGCCAGGGAAGTTAGTGAAAACCAGTCTGTTTATAAAGGATTTCAATGACAATGACACCAAGTGTCACACTGGAACTGTTCTTTCTCCACCCCACCACACACACACACACACACACACACTCACAGAAATCTTTTCGTATAGGAATTATTGACAATGTCAAAATACACAACTGTTTTCCAATTCATGGCCAAAATATCCAGCCGGGCGGTCACGTAGATCGCATTGTATGTGGCATGAGATTACGCTAAAATATACTCAGAGAAATCTTTACAAACAATCTTTTTTTATCAGACTTCCCCCTAAATCGTCTCTTTTTCTACAAAACCTCTCATAAATCTGTGTCAATGATTTCTTTTTTCTTAAGCATGAGAGAGTCTTACGTCCTTATCTTTGACGTGAATCCGTTGTGCCCTTCATTTTGATCGATTTAGAAGATATAAGCAATGTCAATGGTGACTATTGACTAAAACAAGTGGACATCAAGAGAGAAACTACTTTCGGTCGGTCTTGAAAATTTCGAAAGCATTTCACAAGGGAGAAATGGTGCAGTCTAAGTTTAAGTTTAGCACTCAATAATAGTTCTCTTTGATTGAATTATCAAAATAAATACACCTAGGAGACAGACTGACTGACAGACAGACAAACAGATAGATAGATATATAGATATATAGATAAGTACATAGATAGATAGAGAGATAGATGGGAACAGGATAAAATAGCTACATAAACAGAAATATTGATAGACGTTATATATATATATATATATATATATAGAGAGAGAGAGAGAGAGAGAGAGAGAGAGACAGACAGACAGACAGACAACAGACCGAGACAGATACAGTGAGGAACAGAGATAGACAGACGGAGAGAGAGAGAAGGATGTGAAGGTAATGAAATTGCTATGTGGATATATATTGACAAAATTAGATAGATAGATAAAGAGAGAGCGAGATGAGAACATGATAGAATTAGTATATGAGAATAGGATTATATATATAGATGAATAGATAGATATGATAGATATGATAGATATATAGATAAATAGATGGATAGATATGAACAGACTTTGATAGATAGATAGATAGATAGATAGATAGGTATAAAAAGATATAGATAGATAGAGAGATAAATAGATAAATGGATAGATAGATAGATATGAAAAGACTTAGATAGATAAATAGATAGATAGATAGAATGCAAAAGCTAGGTATAAAAAGATATAGATTGGCTTAGATAGATAGATAGATAGATAGATAGATAGATAAGCAGACATACATAGATATATATGAACACACTTAGATAGATACACATACAAATAGATAGATAAATATGAACAGACTTAATATATATATATATATATATATATATATATATATATATATATAGAGAGAGAGAGAGAGAGAGAGAGATACGCATACAAATAGATAGATAAATATGAACACACTTAGATAGATAGATAGATAGATAGATACGTGGAAATTAATTTAACTCCTACATAATCCGATTGATGATGTTGTGCATAAGTATTTCTTGGGAAATTGTTTTCTAGATTAGAATTAATGTGCTACTTTTTCTGCCTTTTAACTTGTGGATATTGTCAGTATTTGATTAGAACAACGTTATGTTGCGAATTTTCCGCTGTACCTGAACACACAATAATATCTCCAAGGTTATATATGCTTCAATTTATTCACTGTTGTTTGTCATTCGGATTAACCCCGAGGGACATAATCATAAGACTATAGGCGCCCAGGCATCTGTAACTTGTCCACAAAAAAAAAATGTTAAAACTTTAAATTTACAACTGAATTTGTTAAACCTGAACGGATGCCAGGTTGTGATGACTGCAGGCAAACGATGTGATTAAAATGAAGATGACAGAACGTTGAAGTTAACGAATGTCATCAGTACATTAACATGAGGAGTGTTCAAAAAGTGTTGAGACTGAATAAGACAGAAACGAATAATGAATTAAAGTTTAGTTTTCCTCAAAATGCGAGCTATATTAAAAGATTGAAATGCAGTAGGAATGAAACGTTCATTTTCTTCAAAATATTAAAAAAGGATCGGGACTGAATCTGTATTTACCAAGATTAAAATGGACAAGGAATGAAACGTTCATTTTCTTCAAAATGCGAACTATATTCAAAGAGTTTTGAGACTGAAGTTGTATTTACCAACACAGAAATGGCTATGAATAAAACGGTAATTTTCTTCAAAATCCGAGGTGGGCGAATAAATTTCAAGACTGAATCTGTATTTAGTAAAACAGAAATGTAAAATGAATGAAACCTTAATCATCTTCTAAATGCGAGCTATGTTCAGAAAGTATCGTGACTGATGATGCATTTACCAAGACAGAAATGAACAACGTATGAAATGTTCATTTTCTTCAAAATGCAAGTCATGTTAAAAATTGAGATGTTTGGACACTGTATTTTGCAAGGAAGAAATGGTCGATGAATGAGAAGTTAATTTTCCTTGACATATGTTTAAAAAGTATCGAGATTGAAGCTGTATTTACGAACACCGAAATGGTAGTAATTCAAGAAATGTGATTCTATTGATATTATCTCTTGTGCTGTATTCTGAATTTCTATTCTGCGCGCTATTTCCACATTTCCCTATTCTTTCATTGCCATTCCACTTTGGTCCTTACTTAGTCTAGAAGGGCTGTCGCAGAGGCCCCTTTCCGGTAAGTCAGCTTGTCACGTCAAGCCCTAGCACCTCTATGATTGTCCTGGCCCTATTGCCCTTATGGCAACCCTTTTTTATCATAAATATATTTATGGAGAGGAATTGGCCCTGGGTAAGTGAAGGAACTGGGGCTTTCAGCCTGTGAGAAGTATTGGGTGGAGAGGAATTGGCCCCCTGGTAAGTAGCCTGTGAGAAGTATTGGGTGGACAGGAATTGGCCCCTGGGTAAGTTTTGAAACCGGGCTTTCAGCCTGTGAGAAGTATTGGGTGGAGAGGAATTGGCCCCCTGGGTAAGTTTTGAAACCGGGCTTTCAGCCTGTGAGAAGTATTGGGTGGAGAGGAATTGGCCCCAACATAGGTGAAGGAACCGGGCTTTCAGCGTGACCTCATCATGAGTCTTCAAGAAGTAAATCAATCTGTTTACTCAATAGACCGACTTTGCTTGTCCAAAAATCTGTTACCCATCTAAGTATGGCGCAGGCTTATCGTTGCTTAACCTCCATAATATAAAAGGGTAAAACGATACTTATATTGTGACTTGATATTTTTCAAGGAAATAAATTGTATCTGATAACATTTAAACAATTGTCTTTGCATGCTGACAAAACTTTTACCCATCGAAACACGGAGCAGGCTTAACATTGCTTGACTTCTATGATCTTGGTTAGGCGGACTGGTGCTTTCGATGTGTCCTGAAAATAACTATGCCAGGAAATACGTTAGACTTGTTATTATTTTTTTACAAAATAATCTCATTAGTTGATGAACCGATATTGTATGTCCGAAATACAGTTACCCATCTAGATAAAGATTAGGCTTTTCCTTGCTTTACTTCCACACTCCGGTTGGATGGAGGAGCCAGTGTTTTCAGTGTGATCTGATTGTTTACAATGGAAAAAATCTTCTTACTTAATAGTCTGACTTTGTATGTCCAAAAATCTGTTACCCATTCAGGTACCGATCAGGCTTATCGTTGCTTAACTTCTATAATCTAGTAGGGGAAAACGGTATTTCAATTTTGACTAAGATAGTTATTTTGAAAAGAAATTAATTGCATCTGTAATTTAGTTGATAGTATATATTTTAAACAATCGTTGTTATTAACAGACCGTTTTGCATGCGGCTAAATCTTTTACCCATCCAAATACGGAACAGGTTTATTATTGCTTAACTTTTGTGATCTTGGTTAGCCATATTGATGTTTTCGACGTGTCCTGACAATACGTCTGCAATGAAATACATTTGACTTGTCATTGTTTCGTTTTTTTTTTACTAAATCAATCTCAGGCATGTCGGCTGGTGCTATAGAATAAACTGACTGCACCTCCGCAGAGGGGTAAAAATGCCCCCAATTGGGCCACCTGTTGGCGATGGGTGGCGACCCGTGATGCTCAAGGATGAAATCCTGATGGCTGAACAGTCCATGACAAGCAACATTCCTCTTTGCTTGTTATTTAGGCTAGATGGACAGTCAGAGAGGGCTCCTCCGATCAATTGCCTAGTCACGTCAAGCCTTGATATTATTGTTCCACCCCTATTTGCCTTGTGGCAACCCCCAACCTTTTCATGTGATATGCGCTAGAAGGCGGTAACTGAGGGTCCTAATGTTCTGGGTATGGCGTTAAAGTGCATCTGATGGTGAAGTTCCAATTCTGGAACTCTAGGGAATGTTGAGTATGCCTTCTTCACCATTGATCTCAGATCTACTCTGACTCGGAGTTGTAGTACATGTTAGAGTCCCATCTATGGGTTGAATAGAAAAATTAGTTTAAATGTATTTTTAAAAATTGAGTTTTAAAAATTGCGTACCCGTCAAGAATGAATAAAACAAACCTGTTTTCAGAATAAAATAAGCCAACAAGTTTTGACATCCCGTAAAATCCAACCCACCAACCCACCAACAAATTCAATTTCATTTGGCTTATCTTTGCTTAACTTATATAATCTGGTGTAGGGTACAAGAACCTTAATCATCACCTAATCGTAAATCTTGAAGAAATAAATCAATTTCCTTACTTAATTGACCATTCTTATGTGACCAAAAGCCTGTTACCCATATAAATATGGAGCAGGCTTATCGTTGCTTAACTTCCATAATCTTGATGTGGGTAACCGGTGCTTTCGGCACGATTTGAGCGTATGCTTTCAAGTAAAGAAATCAATCTCTTTACTTAATAGACCGACTTGTATTTTTAAAAGTATTACCCATCCAAGTAAGGATTATGCTAATTTTGCTTAACATTCATAATCTGTGTATGGGAAATCGGTGCTTTCAGCATATGCTGAAATCAATCTCTTTACTTAATAGACTGACTTACTTAACTTTCATAATTCGGGTTTGAGGTATCAGTGCTTTCAGCATGACCTGATCGTAAGTCTTAAAAATGCCCAAAAACATGTTACCCATCCAACTAAGAATTAGGCTTATTGTTGTTTAACTTTCATAATCTTGATGTGTGTAACCTGTGCTTTTAGCATGACTCGACCGTAAGTTTTCAAATAAATACATCAATGTCTTTACTTAATAGACCGACCCGTATGCCCCAAAACCTTGTACCCATCCAATTAAAGATTAATCCTATTGTTGCTACCTTTCATAATCTGGGTGTGAGGAATTAGTACTTTCCACATAGCATGGTCGTAAATTTAAAAAATGTCCCAAAACATGTTACCCATCCAAGTAAGGATTAGTCTTCTCGTTGCTTAACTTTCATAATTTGAATTCGAGGAATCAGTACTTTAATATGACATTGTTGTAAGTCTTAATAGACTGACTTGTATGACCAAAAAGCCCTTTAACCATCCAAGTAGGGATTAAGCTTATCATTGCTTAACTTTCATAATCTTGATTTGAGCAACCAGTACTTTTAGCATGACCTGACCGTAAGTTTTCAAATAAAGAAATTAATGTCTTTACTTAATAGACCGACTTGGATGACCAAAAATCTGTTAACGAATAAGCAAACAAGTTGAATCGTTGTTTTTTAAGAACGAAAACTCAATTAACACATGAACGAAGAAATACAAGATCAATTTGACGCCATTGAAATTCGCTGTCAATTTCAGTACAACTTTTCAAATCTCCTCTACCTTCTCTTCTCCCTCCTGCTACTCCTCATCCTCCTCATCCTCCTATTGTTATTCTTGTTCTTTTTCTTCTTCTTCTTCAAATAATTACATTTGCGTGGAAAAAAGAGAAGAAGAAAAAATGTCACAACTCATTCTATGAAAGTTAATGGATGAATGGCAAAAATATTGTCCAAAAATAAATAATAACAAAAAATAAAAAATAAAATATTGTCGTTGGAAAGAGAAAGAGAGAATGTGCACCCAGAGAAGTTGGGTGTTTATTTGCAAAGTAATGAAAGGTAAAAATCAATCGATAATTTAGAATTGAGTCTTAACAAGTGAACGGTTGTTTAGAAACTGCAAACGTACAAGTTAAAATAATTAAACCGTTTAATATTCAAGATATTTTTTCTTTGTTTCATTTGTTCGCTTTTCCTTTTATTTTCCCCTTTCTACTCTGCGCTTTGCAAACTTGTTCACATTTGAGTCAAATTAATTTAGACATCTGAAATGGCTGCCAATTATATAGGCATTCACTACCGATTCCCGTCAAAAGTTAAGCAATGTTGAGCTTGATCACCTCTGAGATTAGTGACCCCTAAAGAATGGATAGCATGTATTTACGCAAGAGTGCTTCAAGCAGAGTGTTTTGGTTTGGTTTGGTTTGGTTGGCTGGTTAGTGTTTTGGTTGGATTTTACGGCATGTCAACCCTTGGGTTATTTTATGCCAAATATGTTTCTGTGTTATTCAATGTACTTGGGTATTCAATTAAAAAAACTTTTTAAAGAAAAAACTTTTCTTTCTGTTGAACCCATAGATGGGATCCTAACAGGTACTACCACACCGGTTCAGAGTGAACCTGAGAGTAATGGTGATAAAGGGGTACACCACACTCCCCAGAGCTCCGGAATTGGAACTTCACCATTAGATGCAGTTTAACGGAATTCCCAGCACACTAAGGCCCTCAGCCACTGCATTCTGGCACATATATGATAAAAAGGTTTGGAAGTTTTGCCATAGCACCAACAGGGTTGGGACAGTCATATAGTAGCTAGAGTTTGACATGACCAGCTGATTGTGCCGGTCCTTCACAAATAAGCGCCAAATTGGAGTGTTGTATGTCATCGGCTTCTTAGCCACCAGTATTTGGTCATTAAGCATCACGTTCCTCATCCCAGGCCGACAGATGACTTGTAAAGCAACCCTAGTAGATAGGACTGTCTCAAATTAGAAGATCCGAAGATATTAATTTTGAGTGTTTTGTATACAATATTGTTCACAAGGATTTATAAATAAATAATAGATTGTAATTAATGAATGTTGAAGGATAAGATTATACTAATCTTGCTTATGTTAATTCAAATTTTGGTTTGGTTCAATTTGTCTGAAAAGAATCTGATAGTTGTTTGATTAGTCAGTACTGAAATGAGCGCCATTTCAATTAATTCTTTTGTTCTTTATTACGGATTTGAAATAAGCGAACCTCGTTTGAATTAAAAATGGAACCAAACTCAGTTTGATTAGTGATCAAACGTATCAATTATCTATCTATACATATATAAAGGGAAGTTGTGTATGTCCGAAGGAAACTTCGAAAATAAAACAATTACCGACAAAGGAAATATATATATATTCACTATCACCAGGGCTTGGTTTTTGAGTAAAAATAATGAAGATTTGATTTATATTTGGGAAGATGTTTAAAAATTAAAATTTGTATAGTAACAGAAGGTAATTGAAATATGTTGATTGATTGAATTAATCACTTTATTTATATTGTTTTTTTTATTGTAAATTATTGAATTAAAATTTCTAACTATATTGTCATACATTTACGTGGGGATTTTATGGGGCATCCAGTGAGGATCTAACTTGTGATAAATAATAATGGATCTGCGGGACTAAGTTTTTAAAGGTCGACGCCGGGTAGCCACTTTTAGTCATATGTAATGGGCAGTTGTGCATATGTGTATGTTCGGAGGAAACTTCAAAAATAAAACAATTAACGACAAAGTAAATATATATACACATTAAATATCACCAGGGCTTGGTCTCTAGCAAAAATAATAGAGATTTGATTTATATTCGTGAAGATAATTAAAAAATAAAATTCAAATGATAACTGCGTGGATTTTTTTTCATTTAATATTTTAGATAGTAGACATTAAGATTTCTTTTCGGGGTAGCTGGATCAGTGCAAGGTTTATTTATGATTTAAATGGGGCATTCCACGAGGATTCAACTCACGATTCAGTAATAATGGATCTGCGGGACTAACTTAACAGAATCCCCCTCTATCCAGGCGATGCAGTCTTATTATAATGAAGAGTGTGTTTGTCTGTCTGTAACCGAAACTATGTCACTATGCAGTTCGAAATTCCCTTAATTATTTACGTCGCATTTGCCATGATTTTATTTTTATTTAAACCTCAACTATTAATAAAAATGTTTTACATTATTAATACTGTTGACCATATGTAAATACTTATAACAGGCAATTGTATTTATATATACACAAAATAGTGGTTTACAGTGTGAACGAGAAGGCTAATTTGCATATTGATATTGAAAATTTGATTTTAATAAATAGATGCTCAATATTATTGATTTCTAATTGTTTGGTTTTATCATAATGAATATGAGCAAAAATCTCGGGAATAAATCTTTTAAAAAATCTATTAACAAGAAGAAATAACTGTAATTTTATTCTTTACTTCCTATTTTAACTAAATAGTTAAATTAGGAACATTCAACAATGAAATACGGAAGTGATGGAAGAGTAAGTTTCAGTTGTTCAATTTTTCGATTATACCCCCCACCTCTGTTTCAAATCTTTTTATTTGAATTCTTATTTAGTTTCATTAGCCTTTCTAATTTATCATAATAATTCATTAAATTAAAACTTATACTGGGCATCACCTGGAGGGACGGGACCACTAACACAGCATTTCTAGAGAGAGTTCAACTCCTCAGCTTGTGTTCTCTACTGAGACAACGTCGTGTCCGATGGCTGGGCCATGTACGTCGGATGGATGATGGACGAATCCCGAAAGACATCATCTATGGAGAGCTTTCGTTTGTTAAGAGACAGATTGGTCGCCCCCAGCTGCGATTCAAGAATGGACGCAATAAGTATCTCAGATGCTTTGGCATTGCCCCGTCCAACTGTGAAAATTTGGCTCAGGACCGCCCTCAGTGGCGACAGACTCTCCGTATAGGATTGCTAGTGTAATAAGTCACTTTGACGCAACACCATGAAACGAAGAGGTCCAGAAGAAAGCAGCGGCGATAAACCACCGGCACATCAATATCTTCAGGGACAGCCTTCAAATGCGA
>CM042156.1:64240200-64280200 GCA_023376005.1 Doryteuthis pealeii
TGTATTGCTTCTTCTTTTCTTTTCTTTTTTTTTTTGTTATTTTAATGTTTTTGGTTTGTTTGTATGTTTGTTCTTGTGTTGTTATTTTTTTTCGGTTAATCAATATTAATTTTCATGTCATCTTCCAATCAAGCGATAGAAGGATTGGCAATTTGTCACGTGACATTTACGTCATTGTGCACGAAACATTCGAAAATAATTTTATATAATTTAACAAAAAAAAACAACATACATTTGAAATAAAAGTCGGATCAACCTGCAGCTTCGGATTGTTAAAATCAAGTCGTGGTGACAGTACGGATTTTCTTGACTCTCTCTCTCTCTCTCTCTCTCTCTCTATATATATATATATATATATATATATATATATATATATATATCATTCTCTCCTTCTGGCTCTATCAGCCATCGCTCTAGGCAAGTCCTCAACACGGCATCCGGTGTCAGCACAGATCTGTTGTATGTATTTTTTTAGTCTCATAAGCCACGTTTTCATCAGGATTCCTACATATGGACACATTAGTGTTGCCCAACCATGTTTCTTTTCTTACTTGTCTTACTAGTTAGTGAGATGTGAGGTAGGTGAACGGTAGTGTGACTTGTTATTAAAAGTGAACTAAGAAATTAAATCGGATCATTAGAAATAGGCTTATTGAAAAACTTCTGAAATCTTAATGCAGAAAGTTGAAAGGAATTTTGAATGATAGACTTCTGAAATTAGTAGACCAGTGTCTATACCTTGGGAGCAATATCTCATCTACTAAAAGTAGTGTCAATATACACAAATGTAAAACATGGACAGTTATTGATCTGGTATCTCTGAAAGAAAAGAGGAACTTTTGATGATGATGATGATGATGATGATGATGATGATGATGATGATAGAAGTTACGTGGTCGTAGCAGAAGTGTGTCAAAGAATTCTTCCAAATGGAAATTAATAAAAAAAAAAGACCAACGGACTCCATCCTGGTGACATGAAAAAGAACCCCAAGTGTTGCCTTTAAATTGTGTCTTAGAAACAATCATTTCCGGTTTGCTGTTTTCTTGTATTTGAAAATTGCAAAAGACCAAATAGAAACGTATCAATTCTGGTAGCTCATCCAGATCCTCAATTAAATCTGGAAACCGAAGCGCCAACAAGAATAAACGGATAATGCGGATATCCCCGTGGTATAATGGTTAGCAAGCAAGTCTGGCAGATCAGTCATTCTGTGAGACTATTCCAACCATTATACCACGAATGGGGGGAGGGTTCTCATTATCTATTTGCTATTGTTTAATGGAGATATAAATAAGGTACCAGAATTGATACGTTTCTTTTACACGTTTTCCATTTCCTCCCACGATAATTGAAGCAGTCACTAAAATCAGTAACTACAGACTGTTATATCATTTTTAACAAGAAATGTCAAGGTTAGTTGGTTAGTTGGTTGGATTTTACGGCATGTCAACCCACTCTTTTACCCGTCTTTCTTTTTTGTAAATTTTGTAAATTAATCAAAAATGTCATTTTTGTGCTTTTTGTGTATCTATAGAGATGAAATAAGTTTTGTAGAGTACGTTTTAATTTTTTCACTGCACATGGGCCCCCCCCCCATGTGCAGTGAAAACCGCATTTTCATCAAACCAGTCGCTCAACTCAACTCCCTCATTTCTGAATCTTTTCTCAGCTTCGTCTGATCATGTGACTCTCTAAGCCAATGAAAAGCATCGTTACAGACGAACTCGAATTCGAGGCTGTCACTATCTAAACCAGTGGTTCCCAACCATTTTAGTACCATGCCCCACTTTTTTATCACAAATTTCTTCATGTCCCTCACCCGTTAATTGTTTAGTATGATATAACAATATCAGTTTTGAAGAAGTATAACATAAAAAATTGTATCTTTCAAATAAAACTAAAGGGTTTAACTTCAAATTTAATCAAATTAAATCCATTTTCTAATGTGTATAATTGCGGAGGAGGGCAACAGATGAAGAACTGCAAAGTTAAACAAGTCAGAAGCCATGCATATAGCTGGTGCACGATAACATTAGTGGGTGAACACTTGACTAGATTGCTCAAGCTGTTGTGCTCAGCTAGGTTGTATAATTTTTACCCATATAGGGTAAAATAAAAAAAAATGTTGATATTACTATTTTTTTCATATTGCCCCCTATTATTATTGAATTGCCCCCAGTGGGGTGTAGGCCCCACGTTGGGAATCACTGATCTAAACTATATGATCAACAGTGTAATTTTCCACTATTTACATTTATTTCAAATTCCTTTAGACTTCGTGTCATGAATATAAAGTTAAACTGCATTTAATGGTGAAGTTCCAGTTCGGAGCTTTGGGGAGTGTGGAGTACTCCTTCATTGCCATTGCTCCCAGGTCCACTCTTATCAGGAGTGGTTTTACCTGTTAGGGACCCATCTGTGGGTTGGATATATAATTTTATAGAGTTACAGAAAATGTGAGGTGCCGTAATAACCGGCCAACCGATCAACCAGCGAACCTTCACTCCTTCCAAAATGTAAGCATCAATACACCCATCGATCGCTACGGGAGGCCCTATGTGTTCACGTGTTATTTAGTTATTAGTTCGCTTGAGAGAAAAAGGTGGTTAATTGAGATGTAGATGATTGTGTTTTCTTTGAAAAGTGAAAGATTGAAAAGACACGGAGCCATTTGGTAGGAATCGGATGCGTTTATTAACAGATATCATAAAAACAAAGCGATGTTATGACGTTGTTATCTGATAAATTCATGACGTCCATATTTATTATCAAGTCTCTTTCAATTCTTGTAATGTTTTATCTTTCTTCTTTTTCTTTTCGATCAGTGAACGAAATATTTAATGAAATTTAAACGGGGTATCAACAGATCTCATGAAATTTAGATCCCGGCTGATTGTAAAAGATTTTTTTAAAAGTAAAATATTACCATAAACTAATTAATCTGATATGTAAATCAGCTAACACTGTCACGTGATTGAGTAATATGTAATTAAAATATAGAAACAAACTAATTCCTTAGAAGTGACCCAAATCGTCCGGTGAGTTTGTAAAAATGCTGACTTATTGTAAGTGATTTCCACTTACAATAAGTCAGCATGGCCAACAAAATTGTTTTATTGACAACAAATTTGACTTCGAAACCATTATATATATATATATATATATATATATATATATATATATATATAGGGCATTCGGGATAAATTTGACAGTTTCATGAGGAAAAAGAAAAAGTTCGTGGTAACTACAAAATTTTATGCATTGTAAAGAACTTCAACAGGCACGGAAATTACACTACTTTAAACAAGTTTAACTCAAAATAACCGCCATTAGCGTCGCTCACAGCCTTAATCCTGCCCTGGAACCTGATTCAAGCTGATATTACAGTTTCCCTGGGAAGGCTCTCAAAAACTACCTTAATTTTGTCGATTAACAGGGCTTTTGTACTACTGGCACAGCGATTGGTGTCTTTCTCAACAGCCCATCTTATTATAATGGAGATTGTGTGTTTTTCTGTCTGTAACCGAAACTATATTACTAATCAAGTCACAATTAACATAGTTATTTACATCACATTCTTCATGATTTTATTCATATTTAAACCTCAATTATTGATAAAATTGCTTCACCTTTTTATTAGTGTTGTCCATATCTACATACTAATAACATGCTATTGTATTTATATATACAAAAAATAGCGGTTTGCAGTGTGAACGGGAAGGCTAATTTGCATATTGATATTAAAAATGTGATTTTATTAAATATGTGCTTAGTATTATTGATTTCTAACTGTTTGGTTTTATTTTAAGCCAAAATCTCTCCAATGAATCTTAAATGAAATCCATTAACAAGAAAAAATAAGTGTAATTTTATTCTTTATTTCCTAATTTAACTAAATAGTTAAATAAGTAAAATTCAGCAATGAAAGACGGCAGTGATGGAAGAGTAAGTTTCATTTCTATTTTTCTATTATACCCCCACTCTGTTTCAAATCTTTTTATCTGCATTCTTATTAGACTTTCTAATTTAATACGATATTTCATTACATTAAAACTTAAATACTTGCACCCGGAGGGTGCATATATTTGCTAGTATACATAATAATCCATGGGGTTGAAATCTGGGGAGTTCGGAGGGTAAACTTTGGGACTGGTGTAGTCGTAAAAATTCGTCGACAGCCATTTTTTACTTTTCCCAGAGGTGTGACAGGAGACCGAATCCTGCTACCATACATATGGTCTACCATTGGCTACCCTTGTTATCCAGGGCTTGACTACAGTGTTTAGCAACTCCACGTAGGCATCTGCATTCAACCTGATACCCTTTCTGCAGATTTTTTAGGAATTCTGCTGGTGTTCCTTTGTTCTAGCTACAGCTAGATAGATAGATAGATAAAAGTGTATGAAAAACACACTTTGTTGTTAAAATGAATATATTTTTATATCATTTTTCATTGCTGATATTGACAATATTTCGATTTATAAAAATCATCATCAGAGGATAATTAAGTCCGTTTTTAGATGTAAACAGGCCTAATCATCATTATCCTCTGATGATGATTTTTTATAAATCGAAATATTGTCAATATCAGCAATGAAAAATGATATAAAAATATATTCATTTTAACAACAAAGTGTGTTTTTCATACACTTTTATCTATACATATACCGTCGGATTCAGTTCCTTACTCTTATCTTTTATATATATATATATATATATATATATATATATATATATATATATACGACGAAGAGTAAAACATTATCCGCACTTTCATCTTAACATATTTTTATTATTGTCACACTGTGTTCAGTGCCTGCGCGTTTATAGTTGGTACTCTTTGCTTACATAAATGAAATTAGAGCCTGGTCGCGCTATTTTGCTTGTTATCTTTACAGTGTAAACATGCTTGCTCTACTAACACTATTCACTAAAGAAGTGACACGATACCTCTGGTCGGAAGGAGTGTCAGAGGCTGAAATTCATAGGAGGCTTTTAGCACAATACGCGGACATTGGACTATAACGTAGAAGAGCGTATGAGTGGATAGAGTCGTTGAAAAGAGGTTAAACTATCTGCTGGTGAAGTCCCAATTCTGTAGCTCCGATAAATTTAGAGTACCCCTTTATTGCTATAACTCCTAGTTCCACTCTGACCTGGAGTGGTAGTACCTGTTAGGGTCCCATCTATAGGGTAAATAGAAAGAAAATGAGTTTTAAAAATGAGTTTAAAAAATTGAGCTTAGAACAAATTTCAGTACGCATCAAAATGAATAAAACGAAATGTATTGGGGATAAAATAACCCAACAAGGGTTGATATGCCGTTAAATTAATCCAGCTGTTGTATAGTAAAAAGAAAAAAGTCGTCGGGGCGGCCTAATGTCGGTATGAGCCATACAGCGAGGGAGTCTATGCCCTTTTCACTAGCGCTAGCCCAAGGAGATTTTTTTTGCGTCTGGGGTGGAGCGCCACACCTATCATCAGCCCCTTACTTTACCACGCAGATCCCTGTGCTACTCATACGCTGAGCTGGCGAGGGCCTGTATCGAACTAGGAACCTCATGGTTTCTAGCCGCTCTACCGACTGAGCTAACTCCTCTATTACACTGTAAAAGAATGGTTGTGTCTATCTTATAAATTAACTGTTAATTATTGAATTATTATTATTTAATATTTGTCTATTCACATCCTAAACATGCTATTCTGTTGCGTAATATCAATTTCCCCTCTTGAGGTTTCCTTTTGTCACCTGTTTACAATGAAAAATCACTTTAAGTGAATAGAATGAGTTGTGAGATGAATAGATAGGGAACTTTGAAATATGGCATCATACTGGGGAAAAATAGCTGGGAAATTTGGTATGACCATGGGGGAAATTTTGTAGGCAAAGAGTTAAATAATTTTGTTTACTTTAGCTCAGTCGGTAGAGCATTCGGCTAGAAATCACAAGGTTCTTAGTTCGATACCGACCCTCGCCAACTCAGCGTATGAGTAGCACAGCGATTAGTCAGTATGAATATAAATTCCTGATCGAATGAATATACTATTGCCAAGTATTTTACTTTACATCTTACTCGTTATTATTACATATCTTTTACTTTCTCTTTGTGTGTGAGTAATTGGCCGCCTTCACTCACAACCAACGACGATAACAATTATACGCAGGTGCCACTTTCTTATGGCGAGGAATTTTAGTGAATAAAACGACTCTTCACACCCGGCGAATTATCTGTAGCCTTGAGTTATGTTTTTGTTTGCTTATATAGATATTTATCAACCCCCTCCGCACGACCAGGATGTGACACAAGGTGAATTTCTTAAGCGGGGTTCAACAGGTTTGAATTCAGAGTGTTCCTTATCCTAGACCGGTTGCTTAACCAAGGTTAAAGAGCCCAGTCTGTCCTACTATTTACCCATAGTTGGAGAAAGAGTAGAATTCTTACCTTTCCCAAGTGAAATGCAATTACCACGTCCATGATTTGAACTCGGGGCAACGAGTCCATTTCCTATGACTTTAACCATTACACGACGCGCTTCCTTTTTCTTTGCTTATAGGGTCACCTTTTATTTTATGTAGATGAGAACTGACTGTCGAAGTTAATCGAGAGATCTCTCCATCACACCTGTCTGCTGGTTCTCCCCCGAAAGTGCTGTTCGTGCAGTCGAAAAGGATTGTGTCAATTGGTGCTTGTAAAGGCTGAGATGAGTCGAGTAGAAATCGACGGAGGAGCAGGGTGTTTGAAAAGACCGCACGTACGTTTACATATCACTTCTAGGTTTTCGCAAACTGGACGAGATGAAAAATCGATCTCTCATGTCGACCCTGCAAAAATGTTTGCATGACGGACAAGATCAAACAACGCTCCGAAAGAAATGCTTCGTATTTATATGCACAAGGTGGAAGCACGCGGTGTAATGGTTAAAGTCATGGGAAAAGGTCTCGTCGCCCCGAGTTCAAATCCTGGACATGGTAATTGCATTTTATTTAGCGCTAATACCCTTGAGAAAGGTATGAATCCTATTCTTCCTCCAGCTATGGGTAAATAGTAGGGCAGACTGGGCTCTTTAACCTTCGTTAGGCAACCGGTCTAGGAGAAGGAAAACTCTGAATTCAAACCTGTTGAATTCCGATTAAGAAATTGACCTTGTGTCACATCTATCTCGTGCAGAGGGGGTTGGTATATATATATATATATATATATATATATATATATTAGTGTGTGTGGTTTGCACTATTATACTAGAAAAAGCAGTAGTAATCCAACATACAGTGTTATTAGAAGAGTGCTCAATATCTGTGATAGAGCGTTGATAGTTGAATGAATGAACAAATAAAAGGTTTAGCTTTTATTTATTTTCATGGGAACAATATTTACAACCAATGGTTTCCTGCTAACGCATTCGTCAGGTAAACGAAATAGTTTTTTTTTTAAATTATAGAAATGGTGTAAATGGTTAAATGTGTGCGTTTTTTAACTGTATTCTCATATATGTTTACGTGTTTACGTGATGTCGAATGCGCAAGGCATCTTTTTGAAGTTTTTCTCTGTTCATATCCTTCAAGTTTCAGATATGTGTGGATAGAGATGTATTTGTTGAATATTTCCTGTTTGAAACATTTCAACACTTTTCACTATTGAAACACATTTCACCAAACATAAGCTGAGAAATTCTGAAAGTTGCACCCGCATACAACAAAACATCAAAAAGATGCCTTCTTTGCCTCCACGAAAAACTTTCAATTATCACTCATCCATCACAACACACCCTACTAAACAACAAATCGGAAATTCTATCGAAATGCCGACATGAAAATAAACACCTACTATCACACTTCGATCCATATACATAACCCACACACACCACCACTATCCAATTATTCTATATATATATATAAAAATAATTTTTTTTTTTAAAAAATGCAATAGTAAATACTGCAATAAATCCACCAAACCGTAAGTATCTTTCCCTCTACCACATGCATACACAAGTACCCTTATTATTGTACATCATTCATTGGCATTTCAGTCAATGAATTACGCACAATACAATTCCATGATCATCACAATCTCCAATCACGTTAACACACCAACTAGCTTTTTATCCGTTACACCGTTATATTACGTCATATGACGTCCAACACGAAATATTATACCTGTCTACATTGTACAATAATATCATACAAATATAATGTTCACATTGCATCACTAACACAATACATAGCACGATCCTTATTATTAACAGCATAATAAAGATATATTATATTAATCGCACAAAACATACGTAGCCAAGAATACCAAACACAAATACGCATATTCATACGCACATACGCGCGTGGATACGATCATAACATTACAGTCTTCACGCATTTTCACGCGCACGCGCACAAACAAGAATACGCACACGTACAAACAAAAAGCACATTCGACATCACGTAAACACGTAAACATGCAACACGAGAATACAGTTAAAAAACGCACACATTTAACCATTTCTATCATTTTTAAATAAAAGTATTTCGTTTACCTGACGAATGTGTTGTAAACATTGGTTGTAAATATTGTTCTCATGTAAATAGATAAAAGCTTAACCTTTTATTTGTTCATTCATTCATATATATATATATATATATATATATATATATATATATATATATATATATATATATATATATATGCACAGGATCTATTGAAGATCTAGGAAACACAATCGACTCAGCGAAACGAGTTCAATTCCTGGACGGGACTGCCTTTCATATAGTGCTAATACCGTTTGGAAATGTATGCATCCAACTATTCTCCCTCAATTTTGGGCAAATAGTTGGGCAGAATGGTGTATTTAAAGTTGACGTTAAACTGCAGCTAATAATGAAGTTTCAGTTCTTGAGGTCTGGGGAGTGCCATTACTCCCAGGTCTACCCTGAACCTTTGTAGTAGTACCTGCTAGCGTCCCGTATATTGGCAAAATAGAAAAGTTTGACTTTTTAAAAAATGTCTTAAAAATTAAGTTTGAATTTCCAAAAATTGAATACCCATTAATAATGAATAAAAACAAAACGTTTTCGGCATAAAATAACCCAACAAAGGTTGACATGCCGTAAAATCGAACCAACTATACCCATTAGTAACAAACCCTGACATTACCATTTTTAGTGAAATGCGATATTTGCTACCGGAAATAATTATTTTCGGTCACGGTAGACCGGAGATCTTAATTCTCCTAACCTTCATTCTGTGGCGTTACAGTCTAATTTTGGAATACTCCTTTTGGAAGTCCATCGCAGACGACGATGACGTCAGTCCATGTCGTTCAACAGTTGGGGACCTTCTGGCGGCTTGTTAGTCCAATTCTGAACTTGCAGATGCGGTCAAACACATTCCAAGGAAAATTCTCATCTTCAGTTGGTGGTTCATGACGACGAAGACGTCACCGCTCTTCAACCCTGTTAATCTCGATATTGAGCCGCTTAGCTCCTGTGCGGCACGTGTATCGCTAACCTTATCTGTTGGAGGCCAGATCTTCTAAGCTTGAAAGTGTGATGGTGCATCTCTTCAGCGTTGTCTTAATATGGTCTTTAAACCACTTGGGTGGCTTCTTGTCCTCCGCGTGCCATACCCACCCGTAAAATACTTTACAGTGAACTCACAGATGTCACACGAGGGAGAGAAGCGGTTTATTTTTAAATGGAATGATGATGTGTCATAAAAAATAATAGTTGTATACTTATATCACGTTCTGTGTTACTAGGAGAAGCTCGAATCTGGCTTTTGGGTCTGATGTTAAGTGGGCTGGCAATTTTAATGTATTGCGTTTGGAACTAACTTGGGTTTCTGAGGGACATCTTGCCTTGTGCCATTTATAGTTTATAGCAATAACACAAGGTGATTTATTTTTTATCATAAGATTTTTATTCCTCCCCCCTACCAAGCTAAACTGTTCAGAGTGAGAGATACGTCCCTCTCTGACAATGCCTCGTCCCCAACTCACACCACACTCTCACCTCTCACTCCTACTCTTCCACATTTCGCTACGTGACGTCTCAGGTCAGTAGAAAAGCGGCATGCGGCGTTGTGCTGACTCATCCTAAAATATTTCCATGATAATCTACACGTAATTCATATATTCCTAGCTATTTTCATTCTCTCTCTCTCTCTCTCTCTCTCTCTCTCTCATGTTACAATTCTTAGATGTAAGAAAGCTAAGATTCACAAGAATAAACAATATACCTCTGATTAGAAATATTTTTCTCGGAGTTTGACTTAATCTCAGAACCCGTAATCAACATCTTTCCCTCTCATATGCCTTCCTTTCCACTTAGCCAAACCCTTTCGCTGACCGGTCTAGTTCTGCTATAGGTCTGGTTCTTCAAAATGCCGGTCTGGTC
This sequence comes from Doryteuthis pealeii, assembly GCA_023376005.1. Lineage (NCBI taxonomy): Eukaryota > Metazoa > Mollusca > Cephalopoda > Myopsida > Loliginidae > Doryteuthis > Doryteuthis pealeii. Next base: position 64,250,588 of record CM042156.1, read on the forward strand.
TTGCCTGGCTTGATTATGCCTAGGTTGTCATTAGTTCTCAAAGACAACGTAAGGCGTATATTTTAGTGATTAAATTTTTATTAATTTCAGAACCAGAACTTTTCAACTGCGCGGAGCAAAGCCGGTCTGTGCTTACATTAGGACGTCTCTCGGCTTAACTGTCCCTAAGTGACCTAAACCTTTTTCCCACAATTTTTGTAACCAGAAGGAGACGGGTCAGGTCGAGGTTACGGAGCATCAATCACTTAACGGCTCAGATTTAAATTTCAACAATCCTGAATTCAAAATCTGTTTCTACACAAACCGTCTAAAAATTGACTACCTATCAATATACAACACTAAGGAGATGTTCAAGAATTTTCTAGCGCCGAATCGAATAGGTGTGAAATCTAGTTTGCTTCATTCTTTCGGATCTGTAAACACCAGAGACGTGAAATTATTAAAAGATTTTCTACTATTTTCGTAATACACATGAAGTTAAGGTAAATTATTTTAAAAAATGTCTTAATACACTTGAAATTAGATAAAATTATTTATCACAATTACTAGATTCTGCATTATTACTCGGTATTAGCCGGACAACGAGAGTACTAGGGAGATTGTTTTAGCGACTGAGGTGGAGCGGCACACTTGCCATCAGCTCCCCATGGCATTACCTAAAAAAGAGTTCTGTTTTCATTTCTGTGACCCTGGGTCGGTTGAACCGGCTCCATCCAACGAATTCACCTGTGATGAATTCATGGAAGGAATAACAAGGGGACTGGAAATTCACAAACGGGACCCCAATCTCCGCATATATATCCCGGTTAGAGGAAGGATATACCCTTGTTTGCCGCGGATTTTCCACAGACGCAATGACAAGTAGGCCAAAAACCGTTGATTCCTGGCGATAATGGAAACGTCTTTTTCGCCAAGGTTTATACGGCCCTGCAAAAACAAAACAAACACGAGACTATTACTTTTTTTTATCATTGACGATGAAGATTAATAGTGTGACAATAAAAGATCAATATATGTTTTTCTACCAGTTATTATGTATGGAGAAATGCTGTTTTTATTCAGGGTTATGCTTGTAAAAAAAATAAAGTCGGTATCAGCCAATCAGCGAGGGACTCTATTCCCTTTTCACTTGCGATAGACCAAGGAGATTGTTTTTGTGTCTGAGATGGAGTGCCACAACTACCACCAGCTCCTCACTTTACCGCACAGATCCCTGTGCTACTCATACGCTGTTGGCGACGGCCGGTATCGAACTAGGAACCTTGTGGTTCCTATCCTAACGTTCTACCGACTGAGCTAACCCGTTACGTCTCATAAAGAACAACAACGTCTCAGTATCGGAGGTTCGTGTCTTTCTTTTTTTCTTTTTTTTTTTTTTGAAAGAATTATGATTAAGTCTTTTTTGGACATTTGGCGCCCATTATTGTCCAGTCCTTCCATCTAACAATCCACTTTGCAAGTGACCCTTCTTCTTTCTCTGGATGCCGTGACGATCATCGGCATGAAAAGGTTATCAACGATGCCTGATGATGATACTTATCTTCTCCCTCCCGGCTCTAAGCCAGACATTCTTTCAACACTTGAAAGTCGACCAAAGACCAAAGGAATTGCCTTATTTTCGCTGACCACAAGGAACCAAAACTAAGGCACACGCATTGAATATTGAAAGAGGTAACAACGGCTTGCGTGATATGTTTAATGACTACAAGCTTATGAAAAGATCTTTTAATATTTATGATGAGGTAGCAGGTTCTAAACGCTATTTTGAAAGATCTTAGAATAAACAGCCCGACAGATAAATAATATCTACCAACAAAAAAAGTGTGTTCAGAGTATGATTCTAAAACTACATCTGATGGTGAGGTGCCAATTCAGCAGATCTAGGGAAAAGGTAACACTTCATTTCCATTACTCCCAGGTCCACTCTGATCCGGAGTGGTAGTTTATAGAAACATCTTATCTTATCTATCTTCATTTTCATTTCTATTAATAAAATCACAAATTACATTCCTATTGAAATTACGGACGTTATTCATTTATTTATTTCATTTCATTTTATCATATTTTTGAAAACCCTGTACGCTGGCCAAAATAGTATAAATATAAATGTACAATTAACGTAACGACTAGGCATAAAATAACTCTAGACTAATCGATATGCCGTTAAAATCAGTCACTCAATCAATCTGGTTGTTTCGATCTCCCCCCCCCCAAAAAAAGATATGACTCGAATAGATACCACGACTACTGTTAGAATTGGATTAATACCAATGAGGGGTGCTTTAATTTACACACAGGTCCAAAAATGAAACATCCCTATGGCTATAATCCCAACTAGTTTCAGCTTTAGGTATTTATGCATTTATATTTCAAGATTAATAGACTTAAGAAGGCTTCAAGAATTGTCGTTCACGTACTTTTATATATATATATATATATATATATATATTACTAATAATAATATTATTAGAGGAAAAATAAAGGGTCTATCATGGTTTAAATCAAATTGAAATGATTTCTTCAGGACCCTACCCTACGTTAACTAAGTCGATGTAATTCCTTAGTTAAATTGAAGATATTAACGTAGGTAGGGACATGAAGAAATCATTTCAATTTGATTGAAAACATGGGAGACCTTTTATTTTTCCTTTAATGATAATATTATTAGTATCATTACTGCTATGTGTTTTTAATATATTGAGCACTTTTGGATTATTTACTGAGGCCACTGCAACGGAAAAGTTAAAGCGGCAATTGGATACTATATATATATATATAATATATATATATATATATATATTGAATTATTTTGATTTACCATCTGATGAGGCGGAATTTTGGTGAACTTTATTAAATAAACTTAGATTTATAAAGGCCCCAATTTTGGTCAAAATAAATTTATTATGGAATAACGGTGTTGAGTTTTTCCTTCCTTTCTAAGATAAATATTGCCCTGTATATAATTTAAAAAGTTATTTATACATTGAGCTCTTTTTAGCGATTTAAAGATTCACTGTATTTATACATACTGGATCATACAATAATAATAATACAGTGTGTCTTTGAAATCACATATAGAATCATCCATCACTACCAAGTTTTGGATACCTCTCATATATATATATATATATATATATATATATATATGAATGATTGGATAGTAGAATTTTACATAAGGGGCGTAGTTTCTTGGGAGTGTTTCCTTACCATGCTGCCTTGAGGTTTTGGTACGCCGGAGATACAAAATAAAATTAACGTATAAAACCTAAGCTTCATAAAAAAATCAATCAATCAACATATCCGGATGTTTTAATGCTGGACTCATTCACCGCTGCAACATTTGCCGTGCATTAGTTTTTTGTAAAGAAATCTTTCGTATACTATTTGTTAAAAATTTGAAGATACTGAATTCTACTGATTATGTCCTGGGGAAAAAAGGGTCCTGATAGCATATTATTTATTTTTTTAAAAAAAGAAGCAATATTAGTAATGATTGTATTACTTATTATATACAAATATATACATGTATTTACACATCCCCCTTTCACTACCACTAGACCAAGGATATTGTTATTTAACATCGAAGGTGGAGCACCATACTCACCATCAGCTCCTCATTTTACCGCACAGATTCCTGTGCTACTCATACGCTGAGTTAGCGAGAGCCGGTATCAGACCAGGAACTTGGTGTATGTATATATATATTGAAGTCAGTCAGTTAGACAGTCAACAATTGGTTTGACTGACCAAGCCTAACATGAAGTTACTAGTTCCTTAATGAGCCCACTATAACAGCTTAAATAATTCTGCACTGCTGCCAGGAAGTCCATTAAGCTGAGGAGGTGTTTGACTGTCCTACTGTCCAATAGTTAATAATCTGTAACAGTCATTTCCAGACTGCAGGTTCAATCCTGGCTAAGGGTGAAAGTAACACAGAATGACAATTATCAGTATTCTACATCTCCCCTTCTCCCCCCTCTCCATTGCGCAGGCGTATTGGCCTTTGAGGAGAAATTAGTTCTTTCGCCAGGCTGATTAGAGGGGGGCAATCTTGACAATGCCCGGGGTATTTTCGTCGGCCTTGGTTTTGGGGCGGAGTGACATTGGGTGAGGCCTGGTCCTAATGTTGAGGTGTGGGTGTTAGAGTTGGAGCCAATGGGATCAAGCATAGCACTAGGCAATGGTGTGGGTTTGGGTTTTGTGGTCAGCTTTTTCAGGAAGCGTCGGTTTCTGAGTGTGATCCTACTGATCCGTCCACTCGGAGCCGGTATTGCGATGTGGGAGAACCTCAATGACGGTGCCTGTAGTGGTCCACCGGCGGTTTGATGGGTTTTGAATGGCTACTTTGTCACCATTCTGTAGCGGGTCAAGACTGTGTGTGTACCTATTGTATCTTTCCGACAGCAGGACATTCCGTTGACGAAAACTCTCCTCACGACGTTGTGCTGCGGCTATCCATTCAGAATGTGGTTTGTAGAGGATAGGTCTCAATGGGATCGAATCCCGGAGTCGGCGGTGGAGCAGCAACTGCGCTGGGGATGGCCGATGCCTTGAATGGGAGTATTGCGGTAATGGAGGATTGCTTGGGCAACACTATCGTTGTCTATTGAACCCTGAGGGCCTGTGTTGCCATGGATTATCCTTTTGGCAGTTTTGACAGCGAGTTCCGCTCGGCCATTGGATTGAGGGTATGCTACTGATGATTTTTCTATGTTTTACACACCATGACTTGAGAAACTGCTGAAATTGCTCAGAATTAAAAGGAGGGCCACCGTCACTACTCAGCTCTTCAGGAGTACCATAAGTGTGGAAGAGTTTCCTACAAATAGATATTAATCTTTTAGTGGTGGCATGACCAGGTTTTAGGTGATATAAGATGATCCAGCCCGTGAGTCGGTCTGCGCAAACAAGGTATGCAATATGCCAACGTAAAATATATCCATTACTATTTGTTGGAAGGGCCAATCTGGAGTTGCTGTTAAAATGATTGGCTCGAGGGTTGGGATGGGGCGATACTGGTGCACACCCGACAATTATTCCTGAAATTGCGTATGGATGCGTTCATACCAGGCTAATACACTGAATCGTTTGCACGAGCTTTCATGCCCTCTACACCTGATGAGCTGAATGTAGCAATGTAGCACTTTCCCTTGTAGGGTCCTAGGTACGATAATTCTTTCGTCCATCAGTGCTAAGCCTCTGTCCGTGGTGAGTCTGTGACGTACCTCCCAGAAATGGCGGATTCCTGGTTCGACCTGAGAACGTATAGAAGGAAATCCTTGTTCAATCACCTTTAAAAGTGATGTGTAATGCTGATCATTCTGGCCAGATGCACGAATATGGTCAAGTGATATGATATTGTTACTATCCCTACAATTCGTCATTGCCTGATGGGTCACTGATTCCATTAAGTCATCTATGTCGTCAGAGAGGTGTGTGTCCTGGTCAAACACCTCCTCAGCTTAATGGACTAATCCTGCCCGCAGCGCCATATTGAAGTCAGTCAGTTAGACAGTCAACAATTGGTTTGACTGACCAAGCCTAACATGAAGTTACTAGTTCCTTAATGAGCCCACTATAACAGCTTAAATAATTCCTGCCACTGCTGCCAGGAAGAGTCCATTAAGCTGAGGAGGTGTTTGACTGTCCTACTGTCCAATAGTTAATAATCTGTAACAGTCATTTCCAGACTGCAGGTTCAATCCTGGCTAAGGGTGAAAGTAACACAGAATGACAATTATCAGTATTCTACAATATATATATATATATATATATATATATATATATATATATATATATATATATAGAGAGAGAGAGAGAGGGGGGGAGAGAGAGAGAGAGAGATTTTATTTGTATTCAAATATATTTAAAAATCAAAATATACATAAAAATTGAATCGAAATTCTACTTAAATATTTCCAGGATTTGTAAATCTCAAAAGTAAACAAATCAATGCACCAAGTTTTCTTGTCCCTCTACCCAGGCGACGCTTAGTATGAGCTCTATAATTGGTAATTTAAATTAACTCTCACTACTGGCATATAAGCAATGATCGTTTCCCCGGAAACTCGATCTCTCGGTGACTGTAAAATACATAAACAATCCTATGTATTTAATAGTTTAAAAACACTAGTCCCACTACAGCTGTCAGTGGGCGAGGGGATAAGATATACAGCCGGTCTGAGTTCGTCCCTAGCCAGGGATAGTTATTGTGTCTAGTCATACTGAAGAGGCGTGAAACGCCAAAACACGTGTTTGTGGATGACTTATTACTATATATATATAATATATATATATATATATATATATATATATATGATTGATAGGATTGATTTTAACACATTGGAGAATGAAAGAATAATATTAGAAATGAATAGCACCAAGTAATGATTTATTAAACCTGGTTTTGTTGAAATCAGTAAGCAAATTAACCACACTATATATTATATAAACCTTTATTTCTTACTGATTTATAAGACACATTGCAGGATGTTAAATCCACTAATACGATTTGTTGTATTGTGGCAAATCTAACTCAAATTTCCCTTGAGGCATCTCTAATAAATAAGGTTTATTCTATGTATGAATGATTTTGACTATAAATTAAATAATTAATAAATGCTTTTTTAATAGACGTTTTTAATAAACACAATTTCTGAGTGTATTGTGACGTAAGCAGCGATTTAATTTTAGTTACAGTCAGAAAGACACCGAATCTTCATTATAATAATACACACATACACACACACACACACACACACACACACACACACTCACACGCACACATACAGAAATTTTATTCGAGCTGGAAGAACCTTGACAATTAGACAAGGTCAAGTAGGCCTAAAACTATAGATTCCAAGGTTGGGATCCAAGCCGTAGAAGCAAATCCGGCGAGTGATCCCGGAGAGTATCAGGTGAGCTTGGAATTTCGAAATGCAGTGTCGGTCGTCATCTTCAAAACCTCCACAATAAAATTCATATACCATTATTTTTTAAACTCATTGGATGATAAAGAAGTTATAATAAAAAAATTAAATTTAGATTATTATTATTATATATATATATATATATATATTATATATATATATGTATATATATATATATATATATAAATGTGTGCGTATGTATGTATGTGTGTGTGTGTGTGTGTGTGTGTGTGTGTGTGTAATTGTAGACATAGGTTAATTCAGTCACTAAAATATTATAAGAATTAGAATGCTAAATTTTACCTAAATAGATTAGGAATATTTTGGAATAGTTAGTAATTTTAGATTAGAGATATAGAACAGTGAAAAAGTATGAATGAGTAATATTAAACTAAGAATAGAATTTTAGCTGTTTTCACTGGATATTCATAATTAGAAATAATTTAATAATAATGCAGAAATAAGAATAAGGAATACATAAAAGAATATAATAAACCGCACGTGACAATTGGAAAAACTATGAACTAACATAGCGTTCAATCGTTATTATGGGAAAAAAGTTTAACTACGGAATGACATCGACTTAGTTAAGCATATGATCATTGAGATCGTAGGTCTTTTCCACCATTACTAATATCATATATATATATATATATATATATATATGTGTGTGTGGTGTGTGTGTGTGTGTGTGTGTGTGTGTGTTTGTGTGTTTAGGCAGCATTTTTCTTTTAAACACGTTGTGTTAAACTCTACTGACGATTCATCAAAGGTTTCTTCACGACCGCTTTCGGCATGTCTATCTGCTCGTGAAGAAACCTTTGGTGCATTGCTACACCAGTTCCACCCTGACATTAAAAAGATGGCCAGACAGTTAGAAAGGATCGAACAAAAACCCGTACGACAAGATAGATCTCCGACTTGGAAAAATTCTCGATTTATCCTATAGGTGAGATCAGCTTTCCATTTGTATAGTTATATCTATCTATCTATATATATATATATATATATATATATATATATATATATATATATATATATATATATATATATATATATATATATGTGTGTGTGTGTGTGTGTGTGTGTGTGAGTGCTATTTTTTATTCTATCCAACTCTGTGTTTTGATATATTTGACGAATCTGAAACGGGATTTCATCTTGTGCATTTATATGAACTTGTTTTCCGTTTCTAAGAAGGCTCGAGGGCCCTGATGAGATCATTTAGATCGAAACCATGAAAGACCCTTAACTCTTAATATCATATATATATATATATATATATATATATATATATATATATACGTTCGTGTGTGCGTGTGAGCGTGTGCGTATTTGTATGTGCCAGTGTTATTCTTTATCTCATCCAACTCTATGTTTTGATAATATTGACGAATCTGAGACGGGATTACATCTTGTGCATTCTATATCTGATATATGATCAACTTGTTTTCCGTTTCTAAGAAAACAAGAGTAAATATATCAAATCTTGAAAATATCAGTTCATGTAAAGGTTTCTTCCCATTCATTGATTCTTCGTTATCCTCTTCTGTCGTTTCTCATTTCTTGTTATTTTTCGATTCAACTTCGATCGTTAAATCTCGATGTTTAATCCAGTTTATCTTGGGAATATCAAGAATAGATTGTAAAAGACTCTTTTAAATATTATATTTGTATTGCATTGAGAATTCAAGACACTTCACTTCTTAGCAACAATGATAACAAAATGTACACTGTTTCTACTAAGATGAGTCAAAAGTGTTGCAATATTGTGGTAACACAATCTTAATAAAAACATTTTAGAAATTGTGAAGCAAAAAGCAAATTAATTATTAAGTAAAGAACAAAGTTTGTTTTTTTTATATAATACTAGGGTGAATCAAATGTTTTGCAATATTTTGGTAATAGAATTTTAATAAAACTTTCAGTAATTGTTAAGTAAAGAATAAACGTTGTTTTTTTTTTTATTAATGCTATGTTGAGTCAAATGTTTTGCAATATTCTAGTAACATAATCTTAATAAAATTTTCAGTAATTATTAAGTAAAGAACAAAGTAAAGAGTCAAAAGTTTTGCAATATTTTGATGAAATAATTTTAATAAAACTTTCAACAAACTTTTTTTATGATGCAATGTTGAGTAAAAAGTTTTGCAATATTTAGGTAATACATTTTTAATAAAACTTTCAGTAATTGTTGAGTAAAGAACAAAGTTGTTTTTTTTAATGCTAGGGTGAGTCAAAAGTTTTGCAATATGTTGGTAACACAATTCTAATAAAACTTTAAGTTTTGCAATATTTGTAAAACACAATTATAATAAAACTCCCAGTAATTGGAAAGTAAAGAAGAAAGGTATTTTTTCATAATACTTGAGTGAGTCAAAAGTTTTGCAATATTTTGGTAACACAATTTTAATAAAACTTTTAGTAAATAAAGAACAAGGGTTCTTTTTATAATGCTGGGTTGAGTAAAAAGTTTTACAATATTTTGGTAACGATATACGAGAGAGATTCAAAAATTATCCACACTACTCTATTCAGGCAAGCTTTCGTAACATGCTTGTAGACCAGTTAAATACCTAGGTAGCACGATCTCATCTACAGAAAGTGATGTATGAGGGAGATTCAAAAATTATCCGCACACTTGTCCTATTTATGGAAAAAGGCTATGATTAATCTTCCGAGCACAAAGTACCTCATCGATGATAACTCACCGGCTTCTGCAAGATCTCATAAGTTAGTTAAGCAGCGATTGTTCTGATACTTAATTGGGTGACTACTTAAGAAATAGCGAGTACTGTAATCAACCTGAGTTCGCACTCACCAGGTCGCCAGAATGGGAACCTCACCACTAAATTTAGTTTAACCTCCTACCCCGTACACTAAGACCCTCAGCCATCACCTTCTAACACATATATGATAAAAAGGGTTGCAGTTTGCCATAAGAGCAATAAGATCGGGACAATCATATAGGTGCTAGGTCTTGGTTGGTTGGATGGATTGGTGGGTTTATTTTAAGCCAAAGACGTTATGTTTTATTCGTTCTTGATGGATATTCAAATTCTTTTTATCTAATTCTTTTAAACACTGTATAACCCATAGATGGAACCCTAACAGGTATTACTACTCCGGATCCGAGTGGACCTGGGGGTAATGGTTATGAAGGGATACTCAGCACTCCCCAGAGCACCAAAATTGGAACTTGCACAGGACACTAAGACCCTCAGCTACCACCTTCTAGCACACACATGATAAAAAGGCTTGGGGTTTGCCATAAGAGCAATAGGGTCAAAACAATCACATAGCTCCTATTTCTTGGTTGCTTGGTGGTTTAATTGGTTGTTCTTTTACGACATGTCAACTCATGTTGGATTATTTTATACCGAAGATGTATTGTTTTATTAATTCTTAATGGGCATTTGAATTTTTATAGGTGTTAGGTCTTACTCCTCTGTTTATGTGCAGTCGGCATATTTCACAGCCCAAGCCGACGGGGCTACGAATAAAAGATCTCTATTGTCAAATATGACAAAATCATGTTTTTTGTCATATTTGACAATAGAATGTTTTTTATTCGTATCCCTGTCCCACTTGTAGATGTCCCACCGAGGCTGGTATGCCGTAAAACAAAGAAAACAAATGTCAAATATGACCGCATATTAATAAACTAAAAATAACGAGAAAGAGAAATTAACATGGCGTCGAGAAAAGTGAGAGAAAAATAAATGAATAAAACAAGAAAACTGTAAAACATTCCTTGAAATAACTGGAAAAGAATTTGGCTTAAAACTTTTTAATGGCGCGTATCTTTTTCTGCGAATGCGAAACGCCAGCAGATTGATGAGTTAATTGGGCGGATTTTTAATTATTTTCGTCTTTAAACAAGTCACGACAAAGGACAAAGCGATATTCCTTTAATCAAATTCAAATTAAATGAATTAAAACTGTTGATAATCCGTGAGATTAGAGAGAAAGGCGGTTTTCGTGTTAGAATATTAGGAAAATCCCTTCATACATCTTGTGTCTTTTTATAATCTTTACTTGGTTTAATCAACTACTAATCTTTTTTGTTTCTGTCATTTCTTTCTCGTCTCAATGGCGAATAGGCACGGATACGTCAAAAGAGATTAACTTTCTATCTTTATTAATAATTGGAAAAGAAAATGTTGGTCTGTCCGTTATGGACAACCAAATGGTTTCAGATAAAGCTACTAAGTTTAATATGTCTACTAACTAGACCGATAGAAATGTTTTAATATAAAATCTTGTCTTGTCCTAAAAAACGGGGCTAAAATTGAGGGGCATAATAATAAAAAAGTAAGACAAACTATGAAATTTACACAATTGTATGGTAATTAATAATCATCTTTACTAAACAATTTTAGTTTCAAGTAAATATTCTTACCAAAAATAATTTGCGTGAAGTTTAATAGTTTCAATTATTCTTAAAACAATTGAATGGATACTTCAAACGACAAATCGGAGATATTGCACATGAAAAGACTTGGACATAGTTCAGAAGAGAAAACCTCAAAAGAGAAACTGAATCCCTAATAATTGCTGCACAAAATAATGCCATTAGAAGGAATTATATCAGAGCAAAAGTAGATAAGACACATAAAACAGTAAATGTAGTCTATGCGGTGACAAAGATGAGACTGTAAACCATGTATTAAGCGAATGTAGCGAATTAGCACAACGGGAATACAAAACTAGGAACGACTTGATTGGGAAGAAAAAACAAATTAAATTTTGACAATACAACAAATTGGTATATGCATGAACCAGAATCTGTTCTTGAGAATGAAATGCATATTATTAACGTTTAAAAGTGTTTTTGATTAATTTCGTGGCCTACTTTCGAAAATCTAGAGATTGAGATAGATAGATTGATAGATAGAAATATATAAAGAATGAGATGATGATAGATAGATAGATAGAAAGAAAATATAATCTATCTATCTAAATATACAGATAGACAGAAAGAATGACTTTAAGATGAAAAGAAAGGGACTGTGATCGATAAAAAAGAGACTGAGTTTGATAGATAGAAAGAAAAAAAGAGACTGAAATAGATAGATAGATATACAGAGATTGTGATTGAGATAGCTAGAGAGCTAAATAAAGATTGAGATAGATAGTTAGATAGATAGATGGACAAATAGACATGTAGATATACAGATAGATAGATAGATATACATCAAGATAGATAGATTGATTGATATCGATTTACATTTAGGGTTATATGTAGTTTCTAAACAAATACTTGCCAAATACTTACATGGAATTATTGCTGAGTTTATACTTATAATCTTTAAATCCTTAATTACCAATCCTTACATTTTTTTACTTTAATATCATAATCTAATAGAAAGATTTTAAAAATAGAATTGATAAATCTTCTTTTTATCCTGAATTGTGGATTTGTTTTATATAGAAGCAATTACCGTTTGAAACAAATCGGTATAAGATTTTAATTGTCAACAAACATCGAAAAGTGGACATCTTCTAGAAAAAAATGAAAAAGGTAGAAGTGATGTGAAAAGTATTAGCATATAAAAGTGCTCATTGCTAAAATAGCCGAGCAGGTTTTTAAATTAGAGATGAAATGTTATAGAGTTAATATTCCGTAACTGCAGTTTCATGCATATTATGCAAAAATGTTCACATAAAAAAAACGGTGGCTTGTTCAGCGTGTATATGACGTGAAGCGTGCTCACGCAATGGAATGTTATACCGCGAAACTTATAAAAAAAATAAACATGCTTAGGTCTTAATGCACGCGATATCCAGATGAATTTTTTTATAGATAAATAGAGGGCGAAAAATAAGGGATTAATCAGGGTTGGTAAAATTATATATATATATATATATTATATATATATATATATATATATATATAGATATATTTGGAAAATACATCTACAAGATGCGTTGGGATTCATCGTCAGTAATGTTTTCCTGTGTTCATTACCAGTTTCGGGTCTTTCAACATTATACTGGCTCCCACAGGAGACCCAGTCCAAAATGTTAAATTTCGGGCTTGCATCCCAGCAATATTTTGCTACTTCATTGTGTGGCATCACTTTTTAAGTATGGCATTTTGTGTCAGTGTTGGTTTATAAGAGATTCATTGACCATGCCGAGCTTGAGTGGTGGCATCCCATTAGCCAGTGCTACTTGCTTTGAGTACCGCCGGCCAATGGGCATCCTCCTTTCTGCCTCGGCATGTGCCATAGTTGTGAAAAGGGCAGAGATCTTTTTCTTGGTTTTCCGGTTCTGATCAGCTAAAGGGACTTCTTTACCGTCCACAACACCGGAACTGTTTTAAATTAAGGTGCGACTTTTTTATATATATATATATGCTTTTATATTTGAAACTAGTGTTTCGACCCCCCTCCCTGGTATTATATTCTGTTAGATTTGTCTATATTTAAGTGTGTGGCAGTTGTGTTTATAAAAAAAAAATTCTTAACATAACTATTGTTCGTAATCGCTTTGGCTCTGCCTACCCGAATCTCTCTGATGCTAGGTTGACAATGATAGTAGTCATTGATTTTAGTCGACTGTCTGCTTCACCTCCTGTTGTTGAACGGAGTATCTCGCATATAGAGTTTTCCTTCTTCTGGACTGGTTGCCTACGTGTTTTCACTGAGCCATCAAAAACAATATTAAAATCCGGAATTGTTAACAATAGGGTTTATTACCTGTTATAAAGGAAAATATAATGAGAAAAGAATTTGATGTTCTGTGTGATAATAGGAAAGTGGCTTTACAGCTGCTCTTTTGTAGAGTGTTGCTTCCAGGATTTGTTCAAGGCAGCACGTGGCATTCTTGTTTAGTTGGCATCTATCTTATTATTGAATCGTTTCATTAAAGTCCAAGTGGTGCAGCCATTACTGATAGGCTACAGTTTTATTTATTGACCTTTTTTAACAAAAACAACCCTAATTAGGGAAGATGAGGAAATCTGATGATATACATCTTCAAATATACAATGCAGGCTATAAAAAACACAATAGAGATGTAAACAAAAGTCTGTATCCGCCTATTACCTCAAGAAAGGTGACCTCAGAATCACGAAGAACTATAGAGGTATAACTCGGTAATCTTGAACTTTAAGTGACTAAATTCTTACTATAAAATTGTACTTGCGCATTATTTGAAATTAAGTTAATTGTTATCAAAAAGACATTTTATGATATTTTGGAGTTAAAAACATGCGTTAAAATGGATTTGAAAACAGTCGTGTTTTCTCCGTGAAAATTACGTTGAGTCAAAGATGGCTGCTATTGTTTACACGCTTCTTCTTGGAAAAAGAACAAAGGGACTTAACTATCATTCCTTTGAAAGTTGAGTCCTTCTGATATTTAAATGAGACTTTAGTCACTTAAAATTCAAGATTTATAACTCTTATAACTGTAGCTGCTAAGGTTTATATTTAGGAAAGTATTGTTATAATAAATGGATATATGATGGAAGTGTGTTTTGCGGATATTATATATTTGAATTTTAGAGAAAGCATTTGATACGGTATCTCATTATTGTTTGCTAGTGAAAATAAAAAAGTTGGGATTCTTTAAAAAAAGAAAAATAATTTCGCTTTATCTTATCAGTGAATTTAGATTTCCATATGATTGATTATCTATCTAGAGATGTCCATACGGGTTTTAAACTACGAGTGACAGATAAAGGGATTTAATCTGACATTATTAGCCCTCGTCAATATCCTCGTCCATTTTTAAAAGTATTCATTTTCAAATTCATCACGCCAGGCAAACCTATTTATATTCTATAAAAAATAACATTAAAACATGGTTGGTATCATATCCGTCTACTGAAGATGGTGGCGTAGTGTCCACTGTATAAAGTTCGTTGTTATCCACGGATGTAACCTATCCTCCACAGATAACGATCCTTGTTAACTCGGAACTTCCCAGACGCTAAAAACTGATCCTCACCGAAAATATCAAGTAAATATTGTTTTGGAAGAAGAAGAAGAAGAAGAAGAAGAAGAAGAAGAAGAAGAAGAAGTATATGCGAATGGCAGCTGTCAAAAATGGCGACAGTTTATTATTATTATTATTATTATTTTTAGTTCTTCTTCATATTATTATTACTATTATTATTTACTCCTTTTGAGTTTTCATAGCAGCATTAGCTGATGGTATTTCACTGGAGTCTGAGTGACAGCAAGTCTCCTCAGGTCTCCAGGACTCTTCTGAGTATTCTGGCAGATTGTAGCAGTGCATTGTTCTAAATGGTTTCAATCCTTCCTCTGATTTCCAAACATTCCAGACCCTTTTCCAATCCTTTTGGGACTGTTCCAAGTGCACCAACTACAATTGGTATCACTTTCACTTTCATATTCCATAATTTTTTCAGTTCTCTGACAAGGTCCAGATATTTGTCCATTTTTTCATTTTCTTTTAGCTTCACCCTGTGATCTGCTGGCACTGCAAAATCCACCAGTTGACTAGTTCTTTCTTTTTTGTTTATCAACACTAGGTCTGGTCTTCTTGCTGGGATAAGGCGATCCGTTTTTATTTCAAAGTCCCAGAGAATTTTATGCGTTTCGTTCTCAAGAACAGATTCTGGTTTATGCATATACCATTTTGTTGTATGGTCAAAATCTAATTTTTTGCATAATTCCCAGTGGATCACTTTCCCCACCCAGTCGTGTCTAGTTTTGTATTCTCGTTGTGCTAGTTTGCAGAGTATATGGTTTACAGTCTCATCTCTATTCCCGCAAAGTCTACTATTTTGTTGGGTCCTATCAATTTTCGCTTTGATGTAGTTTGTCCTTATGGCATTATTTTGTGCAGCAATTATAAGTGATTCAGTTTCTTTTTTGAGGTTTCCTTTTCTTAACCATGTCCAAGTCTTTTCATGTGCAACCTCTTCAATTTATCGTTTGAAGCTTCCATATAATTGTTTTTCTTCCCATTTTTGTTTTTTAGTCTTTGTTGTTTTTCTGATTTCCATCTTTCGCTTCTACTATTGTTGGCCGCCATAAGTAGTTTGTCTTTGCTTTTTCTTGTGTAATCTTCAAGCTGTTGGATTGTGGTTTCTACGCATTCCTCTATGTTGGTAAGACCTCTTCCTTTCTTGACACATATAATCTATCTTTATCATCTCTAGGGTGGAGAGCCTTGTGCATTGTCATTAATTTTTTCGTCCTTTGGTCAATCTGTCTGAGTTCTTCCTTTATCCATTTTAAGAATGGTCCTGAGTATCTTATAATGGTGACAGCCCAGGTATTGATTCCTTTGATCAGATTTCTGCTGTTAAGTTTGGTTTCTAGAAGTTTTCTAGTTCTCCTGAGATATTCTTTTTTAACTTTTCCTTTCATTTCTATTTGAATGATATTGTCCGCTTCTAAAATTCCTAAGTATTTGTAGCTTTCATTTTCATCAAGTGATTTTATAGTTTCCTGATTTGGCAGTTGTATTCCATCCATTAGTTTTCTTTCACCCCGTTTTATTACTAGCATAGCACACTTTTCAATTCCATATTCCATCCCTATATCCTGGCTATATATTCTAATAGTTTGTATTAGGCTCTCCAATTCTTTTTCATTTTTTGCAAAAAAAATCATCCATATACATAAGGTGGTTTATCATTTCTTGTGAGTTAGTGAATTTGTATCCCCTGTACATTTTTTAAGTATATGATTAAGCGGCATCATTGCTATATTATTATAGTGATTATAATGAGTCTCCTTGGAAGATACCTCTTTGGATTTTTACGTCTGCCAGGGATTGTTTTCCAGCTTTTAATTGAACTCGCCAGTTTTCCATGGCTTTTTTAATGAAGTTTATGATGTTGTTGGAAATTTTGTACATTTTTAGACATTATTATTATTATTATTATTATTAGGTTTCTTTTTTAGCTCACATGAAAAAATAAATTTGGACGTCTCGGCTGAAACTTTGATCTTTGTTCTCGGTCACCCACTCAACTTGGCTTAAAAAAATAAAGTTCGATCTTAAAGGAAAATAACCATTTCTTTTCTTCAGTCTTGGTCAGAGTTCCACAGATTTTTGGATATTATTTTGAAATAAAATATATATATATATATATATATATATATAATATAGAGAGAGAGAGAGAGAGAGAGAGAGAGAGAGAGAGAAAAGAGAGAGAGAGAGAGAGAATTTGCAGATGTTTTTTGTATTGCTTCCGACAAAAATATTTCAGATTTAAAATTCACACCTGTAAAATGTTAATATGTATTCGGACAAATCTGATTTTTATAAGAGAAGGAGAAAAAGAGAAGACGAGGTGGGGGAGAAAAAGAGAGGGTAGGAGGAGAAGGTAAAAGAAGGTGAGAAGGAGGGAAAAGGGTGAGGGAGTGAAAGAAAAGGCGAGGAAGAAGGAAAAGTGAGCTGGAAAGAAAAGATAAGGGAGGAGGAGAGATAAGGTGAGGTGGAGGAGAAAAGAAAAGCTGAAGTTGAGAAGAAAAAAAGACGATGTGGAAGGAGAAAGGAGAAGGCAAGATGTAGGGAATGAGATGGTGGGGAGGGGGTATGAAAACGAAGAATAAAAAGAAGACTACCTTTTTTATTCCAAATTGAAGTCCAAACTATAGCCATACGGTAGCATAGATTCGAAGAATTCACTTTTTATCTTATATATATTTACCAACCCCACCGCACGAGCGGGATGTGACACAAGGTCAATTTCTTAAGCGGAGTTTAACAGGTTTGAATTTAGAGTTTTCATTCTCCTAGACCGGTTGCCTAACCAAGGTTAAAGAGCCAAGTCTGCCCTACTATTTATCCATAGCTGGAGGGAGAGTAGGATTCATACCTTTCCCAAGGGTATTAGTGCTAAGTGAAATGCAATTACCACATCCAGGATTTGAAGTCGGGGCGACAAGTTCATTTCCCATGACTTTAATCAAAACCCCACGCTCTTCCCTTTTTTATCTTATAGGAGAGATAAGATTTTCTTATGCTCGATGATTTATTAAAATACAGCATGATAAATAAATATGCAGTGAATAAATATTTGTGGAAATCTGCAGAGAACCTGCTTGATGTTATTCGGCTTAGGGAATCAGCGTTTCTATGTTTTTGTTGTTTTTTTTTGTTTGTTTGTTTTGGGGGTGGGTTGGTGGGAGTTGGGGGGTTCTTAATATAAGTTCGATCCCCAAAGTTCAACTTTCAACCTGCATCTCTGTTATCGACGTCCTTCTGACCCCCAGGAATTTATCGACTCCTTGGATAATCCCATCGACCCCCAACGGTGCCGATATCGACGTCCTCGACGATCTTGTTTTTTTTTTGTTTTTTTTTATTTTGCTACTGAAATTCACTTTTACGTTCTTTCAATAACTTTCAGTACTTAGTGTTTGGTAAATAATATAGCCGAAAGTGAAAACAAACTGAATACAAAAAACTGAATGCAAATACATACATACATACATATATTATGTATATATATATATATATATATATATATATATATATATATATATATATATATGAAGTTCATGCTGTTTGTCAAAAAGTAACTGAGAATGTATTTAGATCTTCAGAGATGATAGAGATTTGACGTGGCACTATCAAGAATGCAAAAGATTGATAAAAAGATATTGGAAAAGCGAGGGAAAAGATCCAAGAAGTTCAATATGTAATATAAAAGACTGAAAGAATCACCTGGGGATGAGGAAAATGACAAGTTCACACAAAAATACTAGAATGCTTTCAGGGAAAATAAACTCGCATCAAGAGAAACAAAATTATAAACAAACACGCATTTCTGTGGATATTTCCATGTAACGACGTAGAACACAGTAGTTTGGATTATATATATAACTTTCTGTAAACTCGTTTAGAGTATAGTGAAATCAGAGAAATTTTTTTTATATAGTTTTTATGTATAATATGCGTCCCTAACTTATTAACTAAAAAATATGGAAACGTAGAGCGTCTTATACACAAATCTTATTATAATTGAGAATGTGTGTTTTCTGTCTGTAAGTGAAACTATATTACTACTCAAGTCACGATTCCCTTAGTTATTTACCTCACATTCTCCATGATTTTATTTATATTCAAACTTCAATTATTAATAAAAATTGTTTTATATTATTAATACTGTTGTCCATATCTACATACTAATAACATGTAATTGTATTTATATATACAACAAAGTAGCAGTTACAGAGTGAATAGGAAGGCTAATTTGAATATTGGTTTTAGAAATTTGATTTTAATGAATATGTGCTTAGTATTATTGATTTCTAATTGTTTGGGTTTATCTTAATGAATATGAGCCCAAATCCCGGTGATAAATCTTAAAAGAAATCCATTAACAAGAAGAAATAACAGTCGTTTTATTATTTACTTCCTATTTTGACTAAATAGTTAAATTAGGAAAATTTAACAATGAAATACGTGAGTGATGGAAGAGTAAGTTTATTTTACAGCCCCCTGTTTCAAATTTTTTCAGCCGCATTCTTATTTAGTTTCATTGGCCTTTCTAATTTAATATGATATTCTATCAAATTAAAACGTAAATACTTACACCCTGAGGGTGCATATATTTGTTAATAATTACTATAAATCATTGTTTAGCTTTTAATTACAGATTAATACTATTATAATAATGCCTCTCTTTTTCTATTAAAAAAGAATAATGACAAACATACATCTATACATACATGTTGGCACTTTCCATCTACTAGAAACGATGATGGAGTGTCCAAAAACATGTGTAACTACGTAGCCTTCAAAAGGAGCATGACCTCTCGTCCAAACAGCAGGTTCCCGTCTCCACACAGCTGTTGTGGTCCAAAGGGAATGAAAAAAAAAACAAAAAAACAAAAGAAAAATGCCGAAGGTATCCACGTAATTTTTCGTTGGCCACTCATGATCTTCGGTTTGTGCGTAGTTCCCCACTATAATGATATTTGTGTTTGACTGAAATGGTGGAGTGCCAGTAAATAATGACACTTACACAAAAATAGCCACTGGAATGGGTGTTTGTTTTATTCATTTCTTCTAATGCGGTTGCAAGCAAGATGGACGCATCTCCACAAGAAACGGAAAGCCTCTGAAATTAGTAAACAATTTCCCATACTTAGGTAGTAATATCTTATGTACAGAAAGCGATGTTAATATAAGCTTTAAAAAGGTATGGATATCTATATACAGATTATCCATCATATATAAACTTGATCTCTCCGATAAGATTAAGCGAGAATTGTTCGAAGCTGTAGTCGAGTCAAAGCTAATGTATGGCTGCACCAGTTAGACTTTAACGAAATGCTGGGGGGAAAGGTAGCTGGGAATTACACAATGATGATGTGTGCTGTTTCAGTACATTTTGTGTTTTCCTTCGCTCTAATGACTTGGGAAACGTATAACACTTTCCCCATTCCCAGTCATGGGTAAATAGTAGGGCAGACGGGTCAGGCAACCAATAAAGAGGAAAAGGGCGATTCATTTATTAATTAATAAGAACACAAGACTAGTCCCTCGAATTTAGCCACAAGATTCCGGTTTCGATACTGATCTTCTCCAACTCAGCGCATGAGTAGCTCAACTTTGATCTTTGCAGTAATATTGGGAGATGATGGTATGTATGGTGCTACATCACAGAGGTAATCTCCCTTTTCTGGCGCTAGTGAAAAGAGGATAGACTCCCTTCCTGTCTGGCTGATACCGACAATAGGCCACTCCATCGACTTTATGACTATCATTCGGTTTATAGTCTATATGAACTTTTGGACAAAATGTTTTCTGTCTTTGTAGAACTTTTACTGTTTGGACTTCACACTCGATATAATTAGTTAAATTGCAGGACCTCTGGTGTTCATTTTGGGCAGAAAAAAAGCTGTGGGTCAAATGAAAGTAGTTTGGATTTTGTAAATGGATAAGAATATTAGATTATTAAATCATTAATAATAATGATTCACAAAGCAAATATAATTATGTAGATGAAGGTTAATACTACGAGGGTGAAATGAGCAATGAATTTTACTGCCTCATCACTAGAATAATGTTTGCCTCTCAAACGCTCTTTCACGGGACTGACGAGAGGCAAACATTATTCCAATGACGAGAAAGTGAAATCTGTAGTGAAGTAGTGGCTCAAACAACAGTCGACTGATTAATAAAAATTGACCCCAGTAAAATGTGTTAGTTTATACGTTATTAAAATCTGCATTATGCCTACATATATATATACATATATATATATATATATATATATATATATATATATGTGTGTGTGTGTGTGTGTGTGTGTGCATGTGTGTGTGTGTGCGTGTATGTGTATGTATGTATATACATGTGTGTATGTATGCGCATATTCATGTTTGTCTTTATATATATATATATAGGTGTGTGTATGCATGTATATGTATATATGTGTCTGTATATATGTGTGTGTATGTATATATATATATATGTGTCTGTATATATGTATGTATATATATATATGTATATGAATGTATATACATATATACATATATATATATACATATATATGTATATATACATATATATGAATGAATATATATGAATATGAATGTATATATATGTATATGAATATATATACATATTTGAATATATATACATATGTATATGAATATGTATTTATGTATATGAATATATATATATGTATATGAATATATATATATTCATGTCTATATATGTATATGGATATATATATGTATATATGTGTGTATATATGTACATATATATGAGAGCGTATGTATATATTCAAGATTGTATTTATATATAGATATATGTGTATGTATGTATATATATGTGTTTATGTATATATATATATGTGTTTGTATATATATATATATATATATATATATGAATGTACAGATTTTACTTCCTCATCACTGAAATAATATTTGCCTCTCAAACCCTCTTTCATGTGACCGAAGAGAGGCAAATATTATTCCAGTGACGGGGAAGAACGATCTGTAGTGAAGAAGTGGCTCAAACAACAGTCGACTGATGTTTACGTGGATGGGCTACATGCTCTCATTCGAAGGTGGAACATTGCTATTGAGAAAAACGTTGACTAGGTGGAGACATAAGGATGTGATTCACAAAGACCAGCTTCATTTTGATCTATGATACATGTTCCTGTGTTGGTAATTATACTTGTCCTAAACAAAGTGGCATTACTTTTCGATTCGCCCTCGTAGTCATAATTATTAATAATAATGATTGCCAAAACAATGAAAAACATGCTAGCATAAATGTGTTGAAAGTTTATTATATACGATTAAAATTGACGTGACATTCATTGCGATCTCGATTCTTTTAAAACTCTCTTCTTAAGAAGATTATTGCTTCAATAAATTCTTTTCTGTATTTGGCTCTCATCCCACTTATGAGCGCTGGATACAAGGTCTCGTTTTTATGTGGGCGCATAAAAATCCCGTCGGCATTCCCTCTCAAGGGGTCGCCTCAGGCGCTGGGCAATAAAACCAGCCCTGCCCCTTTAAATCAAGGGGGCAGATATTGCCTGGGGGGATAGTCCCCTGGGATCGACGCTATTCATTTACTTAACGACCCAGGTGGGGAAACCAGGTAAGTATATTTTCAGTCTAGATACATTTTAAATACCACTCGTATGTTTAAGAAATTAATCTTAAATTCACAGTTAATTTCTGTCTCAGTAAATAAAGTTACATGGACGATACTTTTGGAACATCCCGATTGTATTTTGAGGAAAATATTGTTTCAATCATGGTTCCTTCCCGTCCTTTACATTTACATTATTTATGAGTAGCTTATAAATTATGTGCGTACCTGTAGTTAGAATATTCAAATGAGGTATGTTAGATTAAAAATGTCAGGGTCCGTGGAAAGTTACCGGGGCCGATGAGTGACAACGGTGACATTCTAACTAACCATCCTGTAGACGGTTTAGACACGTGGGAATTAGTTTTAGTTTAATTAGTCAGTTGTGAGCTGGCACTCTCCCCGGCCTGAATCAAATGGGCAGGGTTGAAAATAAAACTTGATCAAGAACAAACAAGTCTTGTTTTGTTAATTAAATATCAAAGACAATGTCCAGCCCAGCACAAATAAGAATCAACGAAGAAGTCCAACCCTTAAAAGAAGCCCAACAGACCAAACAGATAAGATGGCAAGGTAGAAGCAGAATGTAAAGTCAGACTATCATCTATCATCTAACTGTCTGTCTATCTCTGTTATATACCCGAGACATGTTAGGAGTATATAACAACGACGCCTCGTATTTTGAAGAAAATTAACATTAAATTAAATGTTCATTTGTGTCTTAGTAAATGAATTTGTAAACGTACCTCATGTTTTGAGGAAAATTAATGTTTAATTCATTATTTATTTATGATAAATACAGCTTAAGTCTCGATACTTTTTAATACACCTCATATTTTGAGGAAAATTATTGTTGCATCCATTATTCATTTATGTCTTGAAAAATACAGCTTCCCTCTCGATACATTTTTTTTAACACGCCTCTTACTTTGGAGAATACGTTACATCACTTATTCATTTCTGTCTGGGTAAATACAGCCCAATTTGTTATACATTTTTTACATAAAGCGTGTCGTTTAATATAGTTGTCTCTCAATTGACGAAGAAATCCCAAGTTATGATCAGTTTAGCCAATACGATACTGCACATAAACAATATTACCAATTTAAGATAACTAAATCTCAGGGGAGATAACTGAATAAAGAGAACTAATAATATTCTAACGTCTGTGGCAATTAGGTTCCTTTACGCGCTGAAATTAATTCATTTCATGCAGTTCATCACAGTTGTTTTGAAATAACAATTCGGCGAGTGAATGAATAACTAGCTTCGCTGGTTGTATTTTACAGTATGTTAATCTTTTGGGGTTATTTTATGGCTTGTATTCTTAAAAAAATAATGAATGGAATGTTATTTTTTCTGAATACAAGGTGTATCAAACAGTACAAAAAAATCTCGATACTTTTTGACACACCTTGTATATATATGTGTGTGTGTGTGTATGCGTGGGTGACGTCTGTTTTACTATATAAAAATGCACACGCACATACACACACACACACGCACACACACTCATGTATAGAAATATGGATGTGTGATTTTGTCTATATTGTGAGATTGATAGATAGATAGATAGAGAGAGAGATAGAGAGAGAGAGAGGGGGGTGAATACAGTTGTTTTGAAATAATAATTCGGCGAGTGAATGAATGACTAGCTTCATTAGTTGCATTTTATAGCCTGTTAATCCTTGTAGGGATATTTTATGCCAAAGACGTTGGTTTTATTCATTCCTGATGAGTGATCAAATTTTTTAAAAAATATCGAGTTTTGTACTTTTTGACACACCTTGTAGTCTAAAAAAATTAATGAATGGAATGTTATTTTTTTCAGAATACAAGGTATGTCAAAAAGTACAAAAAATCTCGATACCTTTTGACACAACTTGTATATATATATATATATATATATATATATATATATGTGTGTGTGTGTGTGTGTGTGTGTGTGTGTATGTGTGTGTGTGACACCTGTTATACTATATAAAAATACACACACACATTTATGTATAGAAATATGGATGGGTGCTTTTGTCTATACTGTGAGATAGATAGATAGATAGATAGATAGATAGACAGACAGACAGACAGAGAGAAAGAAAGATGAATACATTTTGTTCTATTCATTCCTGATGAGTACTCAAATTTTAAAAAGACATTCTATTTAACCCATAGATGGGACCCTAACAGGTACTACCACCCCGGGCCATAGTGTACCTGGGAGTAATGGTGATAAAGGAGTACTCCACAAGAAGGCGAAGACTGAGGGTCAATTAGAAGTATTTATTAATACACATGATGTTACTGAAATTTACATTGTATTCTATTATGTTTTTCATACAATACAGTGCTATTTTTCATCTTTAAATAAACGTAACAAAACCATTGAATATTTGGGGTGAGGGACTGGATTTGGTTAATGACATTTCAGTTTATTTCAACGGGGAACATGAAAAATTGATTTGATATACGAGAAAACATCTCACAGAGAATAAAAAAGGGCCCGCGTCTGGCGGCTGTCGATATATAGGAGGCGCGCGCGAACTTCCTATGGTTTATGCCAACAACCATCGGACGAAGAGACGGAAGTCAGAAGTGATCACGTGCACCGGAAGGCGAGGGGAGGTAGTAAGAGGTGGGCAGGTGAACAGGAAAATGAAAGGACAGCAGCGATAAAAGGTCCTGGCCGAGTATTATTATTATTATTATAGTTAAATTTAAAAAGTGTGATTAGGTTTGGTTTGGTTTGTTTTACGGCATATCAACCTCAGTCGGTCATTTAATGCCGATAAAGTTTTGAAATAAATTCATTCTTAATGGATACTCAATTTTTTTATAAATACATTTTTCTATTTAACCCATAGGTGGGACCCTAACAGGTACTACCACTCCGGGTCAGAGTGGACCAGGGAATAATGGTGAAGGGGTGCTCCACATTCCCCAAATCTCCAGAAATGGAACCTCACCATCAGATAGAGTTTAACGTCATTCCCAGAACATGTACAATCTCAGTCACCGTGTTATGTAATCGCCGCCCAGCACCTATATTGTGGCCTTGTGCCAGACTTGGAAAAGAACCTTAGAAAAATGTACTACCGATTATCTTGAGTTACTGGGTGGTCTTTGTGGAAACACCGAAAAAGTAGTTAGGATAGATAACATCTTTTTAACGAGAGAAAGCAGACGATAAGTCTAGGATTAAGAAAAACACAGTCTTTTGGACTCCAAGATATCTTTGATCTTTTAGGTTGGTGAACTCTGGTTGACCAGTGAGATTGGAACGAATCGAATATTCGATTTAGTCCAGAAAGAAGTCGAAAATTCTAGAGAAAGAATCTTCTGGAATATTATTTAGAAATGCTATTTAAGAGAGCCGTGAATAGAATCACGAGCAGTTGGAGTTGGAGTTAGGGTCTGCGATCAGAGCAGTGAGGGTCCGAGAGTCAGAGGCAGTTAGAGCCAGGAGGCGTGCGTGGCAGTTGGGAGTTAAGCTGTTGTCGCTGAAGACGATAAGGAAAGGCTAAGAAAAGCTTGTTCACCGAGAAGTTTACTAAGGACTAAAAACTCGAAGTTGAATCCAGTTAAAATACACCTCTTGTTAAGACAGAGATTATTAGGGACCCTCTCTCTCTCAAAAGTTATAGGAAGTTTGGAATATAATAAACTTCTGAGAAGTAAACCCGGTGTTATTAGTCTGCTCTATTTACAACGAAAGAAATCTTTTTATGAATGGACTCACGACGCAAACAAGATAGTAAAGTCACTATCGTAAAGGGGACGACCCGTGGATAAAGTCAATTGGCCGTAACGAAGGAGCACGCGGCGTGCGTGAAGTGATATCTTCCCTTGACCAAAAGAAGTGGGAAGAATTTTGGGCTAAGAAGAGGCTGACTGCTAGGTCCGTGTCAGTTGTAAACAAACTGCTGTACGTACGAATATACGAATTGTAGTGGAGAGAAAGGAAAGCCACTAAGGTTAAATACGAACTGGTCTCACAACGTCACATATACACGAACTGATCCCACTACGTTACGTATCGCTAATTAGTACCCACGTTACAACCGCCTTCTATCACCTATATGATAAAAAGGGCTGGGGCTTGCCATACGTGCAATAGGATTGGGGCAATCATATAGGTGCTAGGGCTTGACGTGACCAACCGATCGATGGGGGGCTTCTCCGACCGCCTGTCCAGCCTAAATAAGGGTCCAACTGAAGTGTTGCAAGTCATGGACTGCTCATCCACCAAGACTCCGTCCTTAAGCATCACGGGTCGCCACCAACGGCCGATAGGTGGCCCCATTTGGGAGAGTCTTACCCCTCTGCAGAGGTGCAGTCGGTGCATTCTAACGCCCCAGTCGACAGGGCGGAAGTGTGATTAAAATTGTTGCAATGAATGTTG
Organism: Doryteuthis pealeii; assembly: GCA_023376005.1. Lineage (NCBI taxonomy): Eukaryota > Metazoa > Mollusca > Cephalopoda > Myopsida > Loliginidae > Doryteuthis > Doryteuthis pealeii. Next base: position 64,277,473 of record CM042156.1, read on the forward strand.
AAAATATAAATAGTTATTTTGTGTAATCATTTACAAACTAATCAGATTTGGGTATTAAATAACCCATTAGGGGTTGATATGCCATTTAGTAAACCAAACCATACCAAAACAAAGTGTACCCCGGCCAATCGGTTGGAGCTGTAAAAGATGCCAAATATACCTCTGCAGAGGGGTAAAATTCCCTGTTAGCCGTGGGTGGCGACCCGTGATGCTTAAGGATGGAATCCTGGTAGCTGACTAGTCCATGACATGCAATACTCTACTTTGGCCCTTACTTAGGTTGTCGGAGAGGCTCCTCCCACTAATCGGCTGGTCCAGTCAAGTCATGGCACCTATATGATTGTAGGAAGCGCGTGGTTTAATGGTTAAAGTCATAGGAAATGGACTCGTCACCCCGAGTTCAAATCATGGACGTGGTAATTGCATTTCACTTAGCGCTAATACCCTTGGGAAAGGTATGAATTCTACTCTCCCTCCAGCTATGGGTAAATAGTAGGGTAGACTGGACCCTTTACCCTTGGTTAGTCAACTGGTCTAGTAGAATGAAAACTCTGAATTCAAACCTGTTAAACCCCGCTTAAGAAATTGACCTTGTGTCACATCCTGCTCGTGTGGAGGGGTTGGTAAATATATATATGATTGTCCCAAACATATTGCTCCTATGATAAACCCCCAATCATTTTGATCATATATGTACGAGAAGGCGGTGGATGATGTTCTTATTTCCTGGGTATGACGTTAAACTGCATCTAGTTGTTAAGTTCCAATTCTGGAGCTCTAGGGAGTGTGGAGTACCTCTTCATCGCCATTACTCCTTGGCCCACTCTGACCCAAGTGGTTTTACCTGTTATGGTCCATTCTATGGGTTAACTAGAAAAAAATGGGTTTTAAAATGGGTTTTAAAATCTACTAAAAATTGAGTTTGAAAAAAGAAAATTGAATACAATCTAGAAATGAATAAAACAAAACGTCTTCGGAAGTAAATAACCCAACAAGGGTTGACATGCCGTAAAATTCAGCTAACCCACTAACCCACCAACCATTTGTACCATTTAATCTTGTCACAGTTTACCGATGGTTTGGATGTTTTTGGTTTGATTTTCTTTTTTTTCTTTTTTTTTGTTGTTTTTTATTGTTTTTAGCGGGAGTTGAGGGGATTATTGCTTTTTTAACGTGAAGTCTTAAACAAATTAATTATTTAATCCAATCAAGCATTATTTAATTATAATTAAAAAATGTCTTCTTCTGAACAAGACTTTAGAATAGAAAAATGTCTTTTTCATCTAAAATTCTAATTAAAGAAAAAAAGAAAAAAAAAAGAAAAAGTGTAGCATTTAGAATGACAAAACATGACCAAATACAAGCCTGGTTATGCTGGTTAACAAAAAACTTTATTCTTGCGTGTCGTTCCTGTTTTTTTATCTCGCCAAACCAACCGATTGGATGAACGGTGCCTGTTTCAGAAAATTATTGGTACCAGTAATCTATCTATTTCAATCTATCTCTTTCAATCTTTCATGTCTATCAATCAATCAATCAATCAATCTATCTATATATCTACACACCCACACACACTCACACGCACATACACACACACACACACACACACACATATATATATACATATATATATTCATATCTGACAGTGTAAATCTGTTAATATCTATCTATCTATCTATCTATCTGTTTAATACACGTCTTGTTATATTGATTACCATAAAAGTTGATTATTCTTGCAGAATGTTCCTATTCTTAATTCTCAAAACCAAGTGATTTGAAGAAGTTTATCTATTTCCTCAAATACTTAGTTCCAGTAATCTATTCACCCTCTCTCTCTCTCTCTCTCTCTCTCTCTCTCTATCTCTCTCTCTCTCTATCTATCTATCTATCTATCTATCTCTACATATAAATATATACAAGGTGTGTCAAAAAAGTATCGAGATTTTTGGTACTTTTTGACACACCTTATATTCTGAGAAATTAACGTTCCATTCAATCTTCATTTCTATCTTGGTAAGTACAGCTTTAAGATCTGTACTTTTTGACACGCCGTGTATTCTGAAAAAAATTAACGTTACATTTATTGTTCCTTCTTATCTTAATAAATACAGCTTCAATCTTTTTTGACACCCCTAGTATATATATATATATATATATATATATATATAGATATTATATATATATATATATATATATATATATATATATATATATATATATATATACTAGCAAAAGTACCAGGTCTATGACCGGATTTAATATTTTTTAACGGTTGTCTTTTTTATTTTATAACCTGTCTTTTTTTATTACTGTAAGGAACTGGTTCAACTGTCGCCAGTTCAAAGCTCGACTTGTGCTGACGAGAGGTATGGGTGGAAGGTCTGTTAGCGTTTTTTTTTCAAATAAAACATTTGTATCTATTTCATAGAGTAAGTGGCTGTCTTGGAAGTTCAAAACTCAAATCATGTCGACAGGAGTGCAGTTGGGTGAGGTCGGAAGGGTCTATATACGATATATTTTTCAATTTTGTTTTTAATTATTGAATTATATCGCTTAATTAGTAAAAATTAAAAGTTAAATTTTGTGTATTTCTTAGTTATAAGCATTTCATGGTGTACGCAAGATTTCAAATCTGAGTAACGTTTCTTTTCGGAGTTATAAGTCGATACATACCAAATTTATTTTATATATATATATATATATATATATATAATGTTAGCATTATTAT
>CM042156.1:64285200-64305200 GCA_023376005.1 Doryteuthis pealeii
AAATGCATATACTGCATTAAAAATGAAATATATTTTATTTTTAAAAATCAAAAGCATTTATAATCCACAGGAAAACTCAAAAGAGTTTGTTGTAAAAATATATAAAAAACGTATAAAAATATCAAAAATGTTCATGATTCCAGCTATTAGAAAGTAAGTTTAAAAGTCCACAACATAATTGAAAAGATGGAAAGTTTTCAGAGGATTTATGATGTTGATAAAATCCGTGGTGTTGTAGATCATATTTAGCTTCCGGATGTAAAAATCCAAATATTTTGTTTTTTCAAAAGACAAATATGGAAGTAAAATGGAAGTGATTCTGACAGTATGAATTAAACATTTTTTTGAAAAAAACATCATTTGTTTTTTAAAAAAAAAAAAGAAGTTTAATATATATATATATGGCTGCAATATATATATATATATATATATATATATATAATATATATATATATATATATATATATATATACGCGCGTGTGCGTGTGTGTGTATTTTCTGTCCTATTCACTATATCTTTAATCTTTGACAAAGACCATATCGCATATTTTACCCATTTACACTGACTGTATGAAAAAATCATTGATATGAAATATTTATAAAGTGATTTTTAGACAGATCAATAGACAGACCGATTGATCGAACGATAATATGTCCTACCACATGAGTGTAGACCTGGTAATGAAAAGATATTCCCGACTTCCCAGAGCTGCAGGACTTGAGCCTTGCCATCTGATGCACTTTAGACCCATACCTAAGTCACGTCATTTTAGGGGAGGTCTTTCCCCCCTCAGTAGGGGATACAGTCAGTACACTCTAAACCCCGTCGAGAGGGTAGAACATTTCGTGAACTGTCTGTTTATTTTTTTTAGATCCATTGAAAATATCAAATTTATATACAAATGTAACAAATATTATCGTAAAGTGGTATTTATTTATTGGTAAGCTTAGTTTGGTTGTGGAACGAGGCCGGGAGTGTGGAGCACTCAGTGAGAGTCGAACTCACAAACAATGGTCTGTTAATCTAACTTGCTAACGATTAAACAAGGATGATACCCCCAGTCTTATTTTTTTATTAAGTTTAGTTTAATTGTGGAACCAGGGCGGATGTATGGGTCACCCAGTGAGAACCGAACTCACTATGGTCTGCTGATCTACCTTGACAACCATTACTCAAAGGCGAGGGGCCCAGTCTTTAGTTATTTAGTTGTGGCACAAGTCTAATAAGAATCCGCCCTGTCGGTGGTGATGTAGAATATACCGACTGCACCTCTGCAGATGGATAAGATCACCCCAATTTGGCCACCTGCTGGACGTAGGTGGCCACCAGATAGGCTTAAGAAGGAAATCCTGTTGGCTGAGCAGTCCATGACACGCGACACTCAACTTTGACCCTTACTTAGGCTTAAACGAGCGGTCGGAGAGACCTCCTCGGATCAATCGGCTGGTAACGTCAAACCATAGCACCTATATGACTGTCCGAACCCTATTACCTTTGTGGAAACCCCGAACCTTTCTTATCATATATATGCTAGAATGCAGTGGCTGAGGGTCTTAGTGTCCTCTGGGTATGACATTAAATTGCATCTAGTGTGAAGTTCCAATTCGCTACTACTGACTCTGAATTGTAGTACCTGTTAGGGTCCCATCTATGGGTTAAATAGGTCAAAAATTAGTATTGATTTTTTTTAAATTCAGATAGAAACAAAAATTGAATACCTAACATGAATGAATAAAACAAAATGTCTTCGGCGTAAAATACCTCAATATGTATTGACATGCCGTAAATCCAAGAAACCAACCTACATCCGACAAGAATCGAACTCATTAACAATGATTTGCTAATCCATTTGAGATGCCCAAGTATTATTGGAAAGCGGTAGTAGCTATTAGTACATACTAGGATATGCTCATTGCAAATGTTTGGAAGGGTAACATTTGATTATATTACCTAAAAGTGACAAGCAATTTTCGATGTTTACTGGTTGCTTTTTTTGTTTAGTATTTAGTCTAATTTTCTCAAAATGTACTTTCTTTTTCGAAATTACCCACCATAAAAATATACCTGAGGTAAAAATTCGTCTGCAGTTCAAAGCAGTTAAAAATAAACGGTATCCGTTCGTTAAAACGTTCTGAAAAAAATTAATTTTAAAAAGGAAAAAAAGATGAATTGGCATGAAAATATCTGTTCTTTTAAATGTCTTAACTAAATTTACATTTCCTAAATGAATTTATTTAAAGCAAAAGACAGAAAAAATATTTAAACATGGAAAGAAAAGAAGAAGCGTGAAAGAAGATATTGGCATAACAATTGCGGCCTATTGAATTTTCACATTTATTGAAACTGAAAAAATCACTTTTTATATCTTATTTATAAATGCGAAAGTCTAGAGACGATCAATGCATTCTCTGTGTGATTCTTTGCTCTCTCTCTCTCTCTCTCTCTCTCTTCTCTCTCTCTCTCTCTATCTTTATATATATATATATATATATATGTGTGTATATATATGTGTATATATGTGTATATATATGTATATATATATTATATATATATATATATATATATATATATATATATATATATATATATATATATATATGTATATATATATATATATATATATATATATATGTAATATATGTGTGTATATATATATGTATATATATGTGTATATATACCTGTGTGTGTGTTTGTGTATATATATATATATATATATATATATATATATATATATATATATATATATATATATATATATACTTTAATATCGACGAGAGAGTCCATAATATAATATACATATATATATACTTTAATATTGATAATATAGTTTTCTATATTTGGAATGGAATATTAATAGAGCATTCATACCTGTTAGGGTGACGAAGATATGAAGTCAACAGCGATTGGTAATTCAGATTATCGCCTATGCGATTTTCACAGGTAAGAAACTGTCAGTTACAAAGTGGCATTGACATCATATTTTCGCTAGCTTAACTGATATATTATATATATATATATATATATATATATATATATATATATATATATATATATGACATCGTAGTAAATGAGTTCAAAGAATGAGTGTTCATACAATGAACACCCACACAGTGATTTGTTTATAGTGGTGAAGGCTTGTGTTGGACCATCCGCACTTTTTGGCACAGTCGATAGGAAAGTATTGGTGCACGAATGCCACAAAGACAATCAACGATTGACCTCAGGAATTTTGAATTCAGAGTTTTTCCTCTCCTAGACTGGTTACCTACCCAAGGTTAAAGAGCCCAGTCGTCCCTACAATTTAATATGGATCCATACCTTTCCCAAGGGTATTAGCGCTATGTGAAATGCAAACAGCTTTGTCTGGGATTTGAACTCGGGTGCATTTATATATATATATATATATATATATATATAGGGTAAACTATAGACACTGTTTCGAGGTATCATCTCTCATCAGTATAGTTATACGATTTTTAGCAGCTGCCTCTGCCCGGGTTTGAGACCCGAACGAACTTACGCTCGCCAAATCTCTTACCCACACAGCCATATATGTGTTATTTAATATATGTTATTTAAAGCCAAAGCCATTCTTGTAGAGGAACAGTAGTGGTACTATCGAACTCATAGCTGGGGGTATGAGGAGATTCATACCTTTCCAAAGGGTGTTAATCCTAAATTGAACATAATAGTGCGACTAGAGTTTGAACTCATTTACTACAATGTCACAGTCCAATACCCCCATACATACATATATATATATATATATACATATAATATATATACATATACATATATATATATATACATATATATATACATACATATATATATAATACATATATATATAATAATATATATATACATAATATATACATATACATATATATATATATATATATATATATATATATATATATATATATATATATATATATATATATAGTCGCCACATACTAACTTCCTACCAGACTATCAATTGCTAGGATATTCCAAAATTACGATGTCACAACATATTCAACACGCGCAAAACATGAAGCTCATAGAATTCGTAAGTGTGCGAGTGACTATGAACTGGCGTATCAAACAAACGCGGAATTTGAAAAAAAAAATAAAGAAACGGGACAAAGTAAGACCGAGTGTGAAATATTAAAGACAAAAATCAACAAAAAATAGAACTGATGAGACTATAATGTGGAAATAAATTTATTTTCTAAAGGTATATATCCTTTTATTTTTTATTTATAATACTCTGTATATGTAAAAATATACACACAACTCTTTATATGTACATTTGAGTTCTCAATTTTGGTTGAATCCTATCTAAGTAACACTTGATATCATCCATTTATATATATATATATATATATATATATATATATATATATAGGGGTATAAAAGGGTATGAAAAACACAATGTTCTTATAATAAATATATTTTTTTATCCTTTTTCATTGCTGATATTGACAATATTTCGATTTATTAAATCTCATCATCAAAGCATGAGAATTAGGTCTGTTTTTGGATGTAAATTTTTTTAATCCGGATTTATCAGGAGAGAAACAGAAATCAAACTGGAAGTATTGGTTTTCCCAAAAAGCGCGTGTATCCCGTGTGTTCGCTTCGTCCCGTTCATTCGCTGCGTCTCGCCCTTTCCCTACGTCAAAATCGAAATATTGTCAACATCATCAATGAAAAAGGATATAAAAATATATTCATTTTAACAACATAGTGTGTTTTTCATACCCTTTTATCTATACACATACCGTCGGATTCAGTTCCTTACCCTTAACTCATATATATATATATATATTATATATATATATATATATATATATATATATTATATTATATTCCCCATCTTATTTTTTGTCTTCGTTTGACTCGTACATTTGTTTCTATTCTCGTGGTTTTAAATTTAAATATACATCCTAATATTATGGATGCATAAATGTGTGCAGCAGCAATGCTTTTCAGTTATTAAACCGCTTGTGCACGGTATGGAATATGTGCACGTATGCATGGATGCAAGAACGTTGGGGCAGTGGGGTGTTGAGTAACATTAAGTTGACCTGAAAGTGCACGAATACTCACCACAAATGCTAGCAGATACCACGACATTTCAGCCTCTTCTTTTTAGGAGACATTGTTATCGAGTTTAATGCTGGCCAATTATAACATATCTCTCAACTATGAAAGTTCCATTTGAAAGAATGGACAAAAAATATATGAGATTTTCTTTAATGTCATTAGCATTGACGAAGAAAAAAGTACCGGCTGATATAAACCTCGGTCATATGGCTTACACGTTCACAAAGAAGCATATATATATATATATATATATATATATAGTGTGTGTGTGTGTGTGTGTGTGTGTGTGTGTGTGTGTGTGTGAGAGAATGGAAAATGTATTCGACAATATGAGGAAAAAATGAGTAAAGAAAATAAATGTAGATGGATAAAAAATGAATTTTATTGATATCACCTTTAATCGATATCACTTACACATGTGTTTCGGTCTGTTTATCAAAATGTATAAGGATTTACGTTATTATTATTATTAAAATAATCAGATGGAGTTGAAATGATGATGATAATAATAATAGGAAAAATGTATAAAATGTTCCAAAGAGATTCTGACGACCTTCATCAGAGTGTTTTTTTGAGTTGGAGACAAGAATAGAATTTGTATTGCAAAGATTGAAATGTTATTAATAATCTTAAAACTTGTCGATGTTTGAATGAAATGTGTTTTCATTGTTATTGTTTGGGGTAAGAAAAAAGAAGGATAGAAGAAAGAAATCGGTGAAAACCGAAAAGAATTAACCCCTCAAAATGAGCGAATGGGTCAAGTATGGAATATGTGTTAAATAAAAATTTATTTTCTGAAAAAAAAAATCCGTTGCAGGCTGACCAATATTGCTAACAAAAATCCTTGTATAAGAAGTAGGTAATTCTTTTAAAAAATTGCAATGGAATATAAGGGAAATCATGTATTTCAAATATTACTCTTTCCATTAAAACCCAAAAATATATATTGTAGTCACATCTATTAATAATGGAGATTCGCTTCCGGTTTTTGTCTGTAACAAAAACTACGTCGCTGCTTACATCACTATACCTGTCATAAATCGTCATAACATAGAATAAACACTCTCAAAATTTGATCATGCAGCATTAGACAGTCCTCATTGTTTTTTAAAACAAGTTTTAATAGATACATCCCCAGTATCATATATTTTTATATAGTTTGTTTTATTTTAATAGATATGCAAAGTTAATAGAACTTAGTTTTGATTTCAAATTGTTTTATTTTTTTTACTCCTTTAATAAATTTGATGATTTCATGATTTATGGTTCAAACTATCCGACATTTAATTCTTAACTTCCACCTCCTCAGGCAATATGTTTCAAAAATCTATTTTACATCGCCCGGAGGGTGTTTATTATTTTATACTATTATATATAATATACATATATATAGATATAATATATAAACTTTAAAATGTGACTCATCAGATATACCAACCAAGAAGCATACCTGGACTCCGCACAACACACACACACACACACACACATACATACATCTTACCTATCAACCGTTTAACTAGTGTCCGTTTGACATTTCTTTTCGGTGTTTCTGTATACATTTCAAAAATCCAAGAACGCTCCGTTTTCATTAACAATTTCAAATAGACCGATCGACCACAAAACAAAAACGTCTCTGCTCTTGTTAAGTCCGGAGTAAAAACCAAGCTCTGAAGATGATTTTTATGAATCGAAATATTGTTCAATATTAGCTATGAATATGATATAAAATATTTTCACTTTAACAGCATATTGTGTTGTTTTCATATACTTTTATCTATACTCATACCGTTTGATTCATTTCCTTTCTATTAACTTCTATCTACATACTTTTTCATCTTGGGCTTTTCCTTGTTTTGTCTTTTTTATGAAATCACATACGGTCGGAGTCATTTCCATTTTTTCTTGATTCATGAACTGACTAACTTATTTTCCTTTATCAATAATATTAAATTAAAAATTACAGTTAATTTAATATTATTGACAAAAGAAAATAACTTATTACCATCTATAATTTTCAATAATTTATTTTATTACTGTTAAGTCTTTAAATGCCATCCTTGGCCAGTTGAAAAGGGCTTAAAGTAAGTAAGTCCTGAGTTATGCAATCTTTTGGTAAGCAAATAAGTCCTATCCTGCATATTGTTAAAGGTCCAGTGATTTAATCATATGTCCGTCGTCCACGAAAGTCGAAGTAGTTATGGCCAGTACTATCGGTTTAAGTTTATCAGCAGCAGAGTACTGCCAGCGATTGGCCAAGTATTTGATCAAATGGTTCTCGATGAGTCTATAGGTAGGAGTAGGCTTTTATCATACACCTTATATGCTGAAAGATCTCAACAATTACATGGTATGTGTTTTGAATTTAAGATATCACAAAGAAACCCCTTTCACTTGTTAACTAAGTTCATATTTTTACTTTGTTTCCAAAAGGAATAAGTTCAAGGTGAACACTTTTATGGTAACAAGTTTAAATATTGTAATATACTTATAATAATTATATTTATCTTTACATATAGTTAATTCTTTAAACCGTACTACACTCTTAAAATTACGGTCAGTCTAGAGATGTTAATATAAGCAAAAATAACACTTTGTCTTTTGTAATTTAAATATTTGATTTATAATATTTAATCTATCTGAAATTTAAAAATACTCATAAAATATAGTTTTCTAAAACTATTCATCAATCTTTCTAATATATAATTAAAGATAATCTTTTTATTTATTTACTGATCTATCTAATTAATTTAATATATTTTATTTTACAACTGAAAAAAAAAGCTAAGTAAATAAATTCCTCTATTTGACCGTTTTTATTTTGAATTCAAGATAATTACAATGTAGCAATATTCACCGGAAGTTAACTAAACAAGATTAGATATATATACATATAGAAATTCAAACCAGTTCTCAACAGATATTACAAAGGTAAGAGACAAATTTTATCTTCTCTAATAACTTATAGAATAATTATATTAATTTGATGCTTCAAAAGAGTCTAATAATAGATGAGGAAAACTTTCTATCAGGAACCCAACTCTCAAAAAGTGTTTTAATACTTTTGAGAGGGGTCCCTTGGAAAGGATTTTTCATTTATCGCCCTCATTTCATTCATTTTTATTTCATCCATTCATTCATTTTACCATCAATTTTTAACTAAATAATTTAGAAGCATACGCGAAAACTTAAATGATATACCACAATAACTCAAAAAATTATAAATTCGCGCTTTAATAACTTTAATTTTATTTTAAAAACTACTAACAATATTACTTAGTATATATAACTTTTTTCCAATATGTCAAGTAACATAATTGATTATGTTACTGGGGACACTCTCACTGAGTGGTCATCGATTTGAAGTCCCCGAATCCACGTTTGAAGGTGAGGCATCGATCTGATGAGACGGATTGGAAATCAGCACTTAACGTATCATATTCATAAAATTCCAAATTAAGAAAAATCCTACGAGGATACAATTTGGAAAAATAATATAAGAATTTTTACGTTTCCTGTAGAATGTTCCCTATCACAAATTAAACCTATTACCAATTAACTATTTGCATACTTTTACTTTGTTCCCTCAAGATATAAGTCCAAGGTGGACGCTTGAGATAACGGATTTAAACTATGTAAATCATCTATAATAAATATCTATTAGTATATACAATTGATTCTTAAAATTTCATGCGCTCAAAAAATTACGGTATATATATAATATATATAATATATATATATATATATATATATATGCTCAATAAAGATATGTACGTATACACACAAAAAAAACAATACATATTTTGTAATAAAGACTTGTACAATAATAAAACACACACACACACACACACACACCACATATATATATATATATAATATATATATATATATATATATATATATATATATATATATATATACTGCATCTAATATATATATGATACACGTAATATATGCATCACTACCATCAGGTTGTGCCGACGTCACAGTTTTATTTAACTCTCTCTCACCAGCCGATCTTATGATTGATCGTTCCTAACAGATCTTTTAGATAGTATCCAGTGTCAGTTTGGTGGTTTGTTAATGTCAGTTTTTACAGCTCAGCCGACACTGGTGTGTCCATGCTTAGTAATCTATCTGAGTTCGTCCTTACTTCTGCGGCAGTGTATTTTTCGTCTTGGATTGATTGTTTTATATGAGTAAAATGGCTGTACACCTACTGAATTCGTTCAAAATAACAAGTATCATCCTTGAGTATTTCCAAGTTTTTTTTTCTCCAAGAATTTTGTTTGTAACGTTGCATCCATAGAGTAGTACTGATACTGGTAAGTAAAGTGGCCAATCAGCGAGGGCGTCTATCCCCTTTTCACTAGCGCTAGACCAACGAGATTGTTTTAGCGTCTGAGGTGGAGCGACACACCTACCATCAGCTCCTTACTTTACCGCACAAATCCCTGTGCTATTCATACGCTGAGTTGGCGAGGGCCAGTATCGAACTAAGAACCTTGCGGTTTCTAGTCGAACGCACTACCGACTGAGCTAACCCGACCCCTACTGATACTGGTACATCTTAGAAGAATCTCCGTTTTATTTTATTAGAGACATCTGTTACAATCTTATGGGCCATCCTGTAGGCCTTCAAGCAAGAGCGCGTGTCCAGTGTAATTGGATCCTTGGTAAAGAGTCCCCCGATAATGAATCCTTTGGTTCTTCTGGTAAAGAGTCCTCAGTTCCTTCGTCAATGGTCGTAAGTTTCTCTTCAATGATTGCAGGTGAACTGTGGCAAGTATCAGGGTTTAAGTAGTGAATCAGCCATACATTATGGTTGTTGATTGGACGGAGGATTACACCACGTGATCTTGGCTTGTCTATAAATCCAGGTGGGGAACTGGAGCACATAAATAATCCAAAACCATCATATTTCCATATGGTCGATAAACCGTCAATACCAGTTGATTCTCTGTCTCTGCATATGTTGACATCATTTTCGTTATATTCGATAATGAAATACATTTACTCACAAACTCACGCACGAAGACGTAATATATATGTGTTCTAAAGATATGCACGATAATGTGTAATATGTATATATTATATATGAGGGATGGAGCTCTCTCTAATGACCTTTATATACATACATATGTATGTATTTATCAGTTAAATTCTTGTTTGTAGATGTGCTGATGGCATAGACGTTAGGAACTTTGATAATAAATTAGTTGGGTTAGCCTGCTATGTCTAGTCACATTTAGGAGACGTGACACGTTGTAACACGGTCTGTTTTGATTATATATATATATATATATATATATATATATATATATACGCTGAAAGGATAATTGAAAGAAATATATACAAGTTGTGCCAAAAACCTATCGAGATTTTTTGTATTCTTGACACACCTTGTATTCTGAATAAATAACGTTCCATTCATTTTTACCTTGGTTAATACAGCTTTGAACTTGGCACTTTTTGACGCAACTTGTATTCTGAAAAGAATAATGAATGGGACGTTATTTTCTTTCAGAATACAAGGTGTGTCAAGAAGTCCAAAAAATCTCGATACTTTTTTATCACACGATGTATATATACTTTGCTATGGATAAAATTTATAATTGTTATTTGTCAACACGTGTTTCGATCAAAATTCGTTTACACAGTGTTCAATGAAAAATTATAACAAATATAAAGTAAAATAAAACAAATGGAAAGAAAATATTATTTTTTGTAAAGAGTGTTTTGATCTTTTTAAGAAAACGATTAATACAAGAGAAACATTGGAAATTGATTGCGTCATAACCGCAATATTTTTAAATCTCAAAAATTTCAAGAGATATGCAAATATTCTATCAATTTATGTTGTGAAAATTTGAAAATAATCTTTTTATTGTTTGAAACGGAAAAGTTTTGAATTCTTTGAAAAAATAATACACTGAGCTGTTATGTATTTTGATGAAAAAAAGGTGGTAAATTTGGGGTGGTTTTCAAATAAAAAAAATTAAATGTATATGTTTTTTCTCCTCCAGTTATCTTTTCAATACATCTGTCGAGAGCACATTATATATATATATATATATATATATATATATATATATATATACACTTATGTGGAATGTATATGTGTGTAATATTGATAATATATATGTGTGCATGAACGTACCTACGCACGCCGACAAACATACACACACATGCATATAAACGCACACAAACACTCACACAAACACAGACACACCTTGTATATATATATATGTGTGTGTGTATACGTGGGTGACGCCTGTTATACTATATAAAAATGCACACACACACACACACACATACACACACACACACTCACATATATATTATATATATATATATATATATATATATATATATATATATGCTAGCTGCTGGATTCTCTTTTTGATGAGGTGATGCTGGATGCTGATTGGTTGGTTGGTGATTAATGAGTTTGTACTCTGTGACTTTGAGAAAAAATATTATTTACATTTAAAAAAATGAACAACTTTACTCAACAACATCTGTGCGTTTTTCAAATTTCTTACCCGTATATATATATATATATATATGTGTGTGTGTGTGTGTGTGTGTGTGTGTGTGTGTGTGTGTGTAATTAAACAAGACAAAAGACTAATCCACTAATTCCATCCAATTATAAAAAAAGTTAGCAAGAAAGCTTGAAAAAAATCATATAATGAAATCGTTAAACAGTAAACATCTGTTTTGTTTGTAGTTGCACATGTATAAATGAAAGAATGCTGCCCAAATACACACACACACACACACACACACACACACATATATATATATATATATATTTACGAATGTAAAGACGTCGTTATATAATTATTGCGTGTATATATACATGTATATATATATATATATATATATATATATATATATATGTATAAAATCAATTATATATATATATATATATATATATATATATATAATCTTATGTCCGACGTCTTTACATTCGTACATACGTACGGCCAGTGTTATTAACATATGTGAACAATTTTCAAGTCTCTAATGAGTTGTTGGTTTATTTTCCTTTTGTTTTGTTCTTTCGTCATTTTTCATTTTATTATTTATCTTGTCTGATTACATTTTTTGCTGTCTTTTTTTTTTCCTGTCGTGTACAGTATATGAAATCCAAATAGAAAGTTTTAAAAGTAAAGTATTGAACCTTTTATTTGCCTTCGGCCACCGGCAAATCAAACAGATTGAACAACAGTTTCCTCTTCCTTACTTATATCTGATTTTTTTATTGCTTTTGGTTTTGCTTTATTTTTCTGTTGATTTTTTTTTGTATTTTGTTTTCTTTACATGAAGAACTTTCCAATAGATATTCCGCCAGTGGCTATAATCGAGAGACAGTAAAGCTTTCTTAATCCAGCCGACGTTTCTTTGTTCCATGTGTCTGCTTGACAGAATTCACGGAGGATAAAAGACTTCTGCAAATTATATTAGTTCCCACAACGTTTTAAACATAGGGAATGTAATAGCATTTTCTTTTCTTTTTCCTTTTTTTTTTTGGGGGGGGGGTGTGTTTTTTTACGCTTGTTTACGGTACAGGCTTATGCAAAAAAATTGCAATGGGTCTTTGCTTTCTTTCTCTCAATCTGTATCTGTTATTCTTATATAAAAGAAGAAAAAAAAAAAAGAAACCTTTCCTTTTCGATTCTAGATCATATATTTTATTCAGTCAATGTCGCAAACACAAGTAAACATTATTCTGTGACAAAGACAATGAAAATTAATTGGGACGTTCTTTTTATTGTGTGTATATATATATATATATATATATATATATATATATATATATATATATAACACAATGATGTTAAAATAAAAATATTTTATATTATTCATAGCTAATATTGAACAATATTTCGATTTATAAGAATCATCTTCAGAGCTTGTTTTTAATCCGGACTCATCGAGTCCTAACAAATTTAAATTTCACATTATCCCAAAATACCCTTACACCATTCATATTTTTTACATTATATATAAGAAATTTTTAAAAAATCTTTTTTTCTAATTTCTTTTCTGAAAAAATCCGTTGCAGGCCTACCATGAACGGGTTAAAACTCTTCCTGATTGAAAAAGAGAATTTGTCTATTGTTAAATTTGAAATATGTCTTTGTTTTCTTTTCTAAAACTGTTACACTAAGATATAAATGATTGTCGCTGACCGAGAAACACGTGGCGGATGTGCTTATGAAGAAACGACCGCATGACTTTTTGGAACATCAATGTTTTCGTTTTGAATTCAAATTATTTTCAGCTCCTCTCCCGATGAGTCCGGAGTAAAAACAAGCTCTGAAGATGGTTTTTATAAATCGAAATATTGTTCAATATTAGCTATGAATATGATATAAAATATTTTCATTTTAACAGCATTGTGTATACTTATACCGTCGGATTAATTTCCTTTCTGTTAACTTATATATATATATATATATATATATATATATATATATATATATATATATATATATATATACAATTTATATCTTTATTTGTCTTTTGAATCTGAATCTGAACATGGTGAATGAAATTCTGAGGCTGAATACGAATTTACGTATTTTTTTATCTTAGGCTTTTCCTTGTTTTGTCTTTTTTATGAAATCACATACGGTCGGAGTCATTTCCATTTTTTCTTGATTCATGAACTGACTAACTTATTTTCCTTTGTCAATAGTATTAAATTAAAAATTACAGTTAATTTAATATTATTGACAAAAGAAAATAACTTATTACCATCTATAATTTTCAATAATTTATTTTATTACTGTTAAGTCTTTAAATGCCATCCTTGACCAGTTGAAAAGGGCTTAAAGTAAGTAAGTCCTGAGTTATGCAATCTTTGGTAAGCGAATAAGTCCTATCCTGCGTATTGTTAAAGGTCCAGTGATTTAATCCTATGTCCGTCGTCCACGAAATATATATATATATATATATATATATATATATATATATATATATATAAAAATTGTTGGTACAGGCAAATTTACATAATATGTTAAATATTATCATGTATATCAATATAGCGATCTACACAATGATAATCCATATCCATTCCCGACTTATTTAATTTACTTTTTTTCTTCCACTCCTTTCCTCCTTTGAGTCTCCCATTCATTATCATTGATGACCTTTAACACATACACACAAACACATACACACATACATACACATACATATATATATATATATATATATATATATATATATAGGAAAAAGATAAATTAAAGAAAAAATATGTTTTGGTATGAATAAAATTTATATGTCGACCGTGTTTTGACCATAATTTGCTTACTCTATTCTATTTAGAGTTATCAATAATAATAATAATAATTAATAATAATAATAATAATAATAACTAGCTAAACAAAACCGACCCACGGGCGGTGTAAAAATAAACTTTTGAAAAATATATAGGGAGTGGGATTTAAAATGCAATGTCAGAGGGGCAGTATCCAAGTAAAATTAATAAATCAATTAAAGTAATAAAAAACAACAATGCCAAAATATGCCAAAATATGTCAAAAACTATAAAAGGATGTTCATCATTTAATGATTTTAGTAATTAAAATCATCAAATTTATTAAAGGAGTAAAAAATAAACAATTTGAAATAGAAATTAGGAAAGTTAACTTTTCTACACCAGAATTTTTCTTGAAATAATATTTAATAATAAAATTAAATTTAGTTTATCAATGAATAAAACAATTAACTATACAAAATCATTTTTTATTGTTTTGATTATTTCTAAAAATTTTGAAATAAAAAATAAATAAAATTTCACCTTATTTATTTTACATTTAACAAACATTTAGGTTTAGTATAAATAAATATTATATAAAATAAAATAGAGTAATGATACCTAAATCAATTTTTAAATGCTAAATAATACCTAATATTAATTTTTTTAAGCGGAGGAAATAAAAATATCTAATTTATAGATTTATTTTCAACTAAATTTTATTTGGTACAGTTCAGTAAAAATATAAATTCTTTAAAAACTTTCTTCAATAAATAAAATCTTTTGATAATAGATTCAGTATCAATTTTTCTGTGACTAAAACTATGTCACTGCTTACATTACAATACTGTCATTGATAAAATATTATTTAATTAATAATAGATGAATGCAACATTTTGATTTGAGAGGGAAAGAAGTAAGTTTCCATTTCAAATGGTTTCATTTTTCTTTACTCCTTTAATAAATTTGATGATTTTACCGATAATACAAACCCTCTTATATGGAAATTTTAACTCAGTCAATATCTTACAAAATTTAATTTTTATAACCGCCCAGATGGCGTTTTTTGCTAGTTTATGTAAAAATGTTTGTACAATAAATTAATGAATATAATATATGTTGTTACACTCTTAATTCATTTCTTAGAGATTTAATAAATTTTATATCCATTAAAGTAAGCATTAAATTGAATAATTGGCGGATCTGAGCATCTAAATTTTTTGTTTTTAATTTTTTTCTTTCTTTCAATGGATTATTATCGATTGCACACCAATCTATCAGATTTTTATCGGAACCGCTTCAAAAAAAATTTGTATTCCTTTTTTTTTTCTTCAATGGATTATTATCGATTACACACCAATCTATCATATTAAAAAAAAATTCTTAAAAGTTCTTATTTTTTTAGTTTTCAATGAACTTATACAGGGAAATGAGCACCCCTGAAAACTAAAAAAAAAAAAATAACTTTTTATAATTTTTTTTACAATCTGATATATTGGTGTGTAATCGATAATAATCCATTGAAGAAAAAGAAAAAAAATTACAAAGAAAAACATTTTTAAGCGGTTCCGATATGGGGGATCGGTTTACGATAAACTTATAGGGGGAAATGAGTACCCCTGAAAACTCGAAAAATAAAGAACTTTTTTGAATTTTCTTTTTACAATCTGATAGATTGGTGTGTAATCGATAATAATCTATTGAAGAAAAAAAAAATTTTAAAAAAAAAATTTAGATGGGGTGTTTCAGATGCTCAGGTCCGCCGAATAATTTTATTTATTTAATTTCCGAGTGCAATTTCTCACCGTAGTACGAATCTTCAAGGTAAGATCTTCTAAAATACTCAGAAGAATCCTGCAGACGTGAGGAGACTTGTTGTCACTCAGACTCTATTGATAGTCTATATCAATTTTTATGTTAGACCTTTTAGTAACTTAAACATTCGCGAGAAACTGCGGTCGGAAATTTTAAGCCATTCGCTTTTAAAACGTATATATATATATATATATATTATATATATTATATATATATATCCAATCGTGTAAACAGCACTTCCCGAGGTAACAACTGTATGGCCACCTGCCCTCCATCTCACAAACCATTTTCGAGTGAGACGGACAAGGCATACTGGACACTGCTGGAGAAGCAAGGATGAGCTCATAAGCGACGTTCTCCTGTTGAAGCCAACACACGGACATACTAGAGTGGGCCGACCACCAAGGACCTACATTGACCAACTATGTGAAGATGCGAAGATGCTGGATGCTTCGCAGAGGACTTTCCTGGGACAATGAATGATAGGGATGGTTGGCGAGAGATTGTCATGGATATTGCGCGACATGATATATATATATATATATATATATATATATATATATATATATAATTTTGTTAGTCTACCTTCATTCTTGTAGATGAAACCCAATTCCAAGATGGATTTTAACTTATCCAAAAAGGTCATAAATTTATCCATCCTACGTTTTTATGATGGAAATAAATAAGGCGCATTACTGAAGTATGATTTTGGTGAGGACATTAAGGACTTAAGAAACATCGTTGTGAGATTAACATTTATGGCCCTCTGGTGGCCATTTCTCGTAATACAAAATGTAAGTAGACCAAACGGTAATTTCTACTAAGCTGTAAAAAAATCAAAGGAGAAAAGGTTCATCTATTAAAAGTTGTGACTTTGGTTTCTATCCAAGAATATTTCAGCACAATGTCAACTAATTTAAAAATCGGACAAAAAGATAAAAAAACATCTTCATATCTATCTATCTATCTATGGCAGTTTCTTCATATCTATCTACCTATCTATCTATAAATCTATCTATCTATCTATGACAGTTTCTTCATATCTATCTACCTATCTATCTATAAATCTATCTATCTATGACAGTTTCTTCATATCTATCTATCTATCTATCTATCTATAAATCGATCTATCTATCTATGGCAGTTTCTTTATATCTATATATCTATTTATCTATCAATCTATGACAGTTTCTTCATATCTATCTACCTATCTATCTATAAATCTATCTATCTATCTATCTATGGCAGTTTCTTCATATCTATCTATCTATCAATCTATGACAGTTTCTTCATATCTATCTATCTATCAATCTATGACAGTTTCTTCATATCTATCTATCTATAAATCTATCTATCTATCTATGGCAGTTTCTTCATATCTATCTATTTATCTATCTATGGTAGTTTTTTCATATCTATCTATTTATCAATCAATCTACCTATCTATCTATCTTTCTATCTATCTATCTATCTATGCCAGTTTGTTCATATATAGAGAGACGTACACACACACACACATATATACAAGGGGTGTCTAAAAAGTATCGAGATTGGAGCTGTATTTACCAAGATAGAAATGAAGAATGAATGGAACGTTATTTTTTTTCAGAATACAAGGTGTGTCAAAAAAGTACCAAGTTTGAAACTGTATTAACCAAGATAGAAATGATCCAAAAATCTCGATACATTTTGACACATCTTGTATATACATTAATCCTGGAGAAGCGTGGTTGTATAATGGATAACGTCATAGGAAATGGACACGATGTTTGCGCTAATACTCTTGGGAAAGGTATGAATCCAAATATTCTCCCTCTAGCTATGGGTAAATAATAGGGCAGACAAGGCTCTATAACGTTGGTTAGGCAATGAGTCTAGGAGAAAGAAAACTGAATTCAAATCTGTTAAAATGCGCTTTAGAAATTGACCTTGTGTCACATCTTGCTCATACGGAGTGGTTAGTAAATATCTATACATTTATGCTA
Organism: Doryteuthis pealeii; assembly: GCA_023376005.1. Taxonomy (NCBI): domain Eukaryota; kingdom Metazoa; phylum Mollusca; class Cephalopoda; order Myopsida; family Loliginidae; genus Doryteuthis; species Doryteuthis pealeii. Next base: position 64,303,364 of record CM042156.1, read on the forward strand.
ATATACATACATACATATACATATATAAATATATATATACATATATATGCATACAACACACACATATACACATAAATATATATATACATATATATCAAGAAAAAAGAAAATCCCTCTCCTGTAAGTAAATAATTGTAGGAAAATTAATAAAGAATGGGGGTTGAAAAAAGAAGAAAAAAAGAAAAAAGAGAAAACAATCTTATCACCGCCTGTTCTTCCTGGTAGTGAGACCAAACTCGATTAATACATTTAAGGAATCATATAGGAGAAGAACTCCATTGCCATTGGTTGGGGGTCACATGACCAATAATATAAAGCGATGGTCAACAGGAGGCGAGGTTAGTGAAAGCCTGTTGCTGAGGGGGGAGAGTCGGGGTTTAATCAGCCCCGATTTGTCTCCTGGAGGAGGAAATCCGATGCTGAAAGACGAAAAATTTCCAGTGATCCCAGGGATACAACATCACTGAGGACTCCCTCTCTCAATCCTCTAATAAATGTATTTTGTGAAATCATATGCAAACAGCTTTGGAAAATTCATCATGTATATAAAAAAACAATCCAAGAATTTAATCAAAAGTTGGATTTAACTGGACAGATGAACTTGTCATTTGACCAGTACATTTTCCCGCTCTTTTGTGGCTTGTCAAACGCCAGGAGACTTTCTTTTTTTAACTTTCTACAAATAATTTCTTTTTTTAAGAAAATACACTCCTGAATATGACCTAAGGTCAAAACTAGTTGAGAACCATCCCCAAATAAATATCCTAAGAGAAATATTCCTGTTTGTCTTTCACTTTTTGTTCAATATATATATATATATATATATATATATAGTTTACTATGCAATTGTAATATAAAAATGAAGTGTCGCCTTGATGGTAAATGCCAGAGCGATGGTATTGTGTACAAATTAATGAACAAAATAAAAATAAATCTACTTGGGATCTACTCAAGGTATTGTCAAAAACAGATTTTTCAATCACAAAAATAGGTTTTCAAATATAAAATAGTACAGCTCTTTTCAAATATTTCTTGGATGTTAAATATAAATATGGAATTGGGTTGGTTTAGCTCAGTCGATAGAGCGTCCGCCTGGGAACCACAAGGTTCTTGGCTCGATACCGGCCCTCTCCAACTCAGCGTATGAGCATAGGGATCAGTACTTTAGGGAAGCGCGGTGATGTACTGGTTAGACTCGCAGGAAATGGACTCGTCGACCCGAGTTCAATTCCTGGACAAGGCCACGGTTCACAAAGCGCTAATATCCCTGGGAAAGGTATGAATCTAACTATTCTCCCTCCAGCTATGGGTAAATAGTAGAGTATACTGGGTTCTTTAATCTTGGTTAGACAACCAGTCAAGGAGAAGGAAAACTCTGAATTTAAAACTGGTTATTACTAGAATAGGCTTAGGCCTACTTGGTGATCTATTTCAATTTATTCAATTCAGTGTGCTAACGTGAGAAGCTGGTGATAGATGTGGTGCTCCACTTCAGACACTAAAAAACAATCTCCCTGGTCTAGCGCTAGTGAAAAGGGAATAGACTCCCTTGCTGTCTTGCTGATACTGATTTTAGGCCACCCGACGTCTTTTACTTTACTTTGTAAAGTGGGAAATATTTTTTTAAATGTAATTATAGATCGTGTGATAAATCCTGCCTTCTCTTCATGGAAGAAAAACTAGCTATAGCAACTTAGCCTAATTCTAAAAAATTATCAAATAAAAAATCCAAAATTTAGAACGGGTGTAAGCACAAACGCAATTGACGTCTTGACCGTGAAAAATGTAGTCGTGTGCTGCCTTTTTATATAACGTATTTTTTATTTACATCCGCTTG
>CM042156.1:64310200-64330200 GCA_023376005.1 Doryteuthis pealeii
TTTTTTTTTGTCTAGAGTTTCTTATATAGAGGTATTTGACTCTGTATATTAAGCAATAATAAACCATTATTTTTTTCCATTTTTTTTTTCATATCAGAAAAATCAGCTATTTTTCTTTTTTAATGTATCCACTGTTATTGCTTAAGTAATGGGGTAAAACAGCATTTCGGAGCCATCACTGATAAAGAGGGGAGGCCATATCTTAATTTCTTTGATTTCGTTTTGATAAAATAAAATGTCTATAATCTCTATACTGAAATTGTTAGATTTGCTGATTAATCTTTTGGCTAAATACAGCAAAAGCGAGGATTTTTCAGTGCATTTTTGTTTATGATCTTTGATGCCATTTCCTCAAAAGTTGCTACAAGTGCAAGATTCGGTGCCTCATGATATATATAAAGAGTTTCTTAGGAGTACAAAATTTAATGAGGCTGCGTAAAAGCGTATACATCGTGAGAGAGGAAAATTTCTTAAAAGAAAATTAGGGTACCCTTATAAATAGATATTAAATATAATTCATATTTCGATCAATTCTCATCGGAGAAATACATTGATAGATGTTTGAACGAATGTTGGAAAGGTTGTTGAAAAAGTTTTGTTTTTTTCCTTTTTCAACAGGAAGGAGAAATTAGAGAATTACGAAACGTGCGGAGGGGTTCGAAAGTTTCTGGTTCCACCACACGAAAGTTTGAGGCTTGAGGTATCAAAAAGAAGCAATTTGTGGAACAGTTTTTGTGTACACAGGATTGGCTGGATTCCTGAGATGTACAGAGACTCAAGTACTTGGAGCTGAAGTTCACTGCTGGAACCACTAAGGATGGAACACATGGCTGTGTGGTATGCCCAAGCGCATGTGGGGTTACTTAATAAGTGATATTTGAAGTGAGCACAATCGTGCACTCACTTCAAAATCTTTTATTTATTTCGAAATGTGGTGTGGGCTAGATCGACTAAACGAGCTTTGAGAGCTAACAAGGAATCATTGGAATTAGGATTATGTCTGAGTAATTGGAGCTCAACTAATTTAAACTCAGAGAGAATGTGTTCCCTATTGAGTTTGGTAGGAGGAATACAAAATTCAAAACCATGTTTGAGAATAAATTCTTCAGTGTCACTGAGTTGGTAACTGGATAAGTTACAGATCTTAAGGTGGAACCATAACATCTGTTGGTAAGAAGGGACAACAGGGAGTCATGCTTGGTCTGGATGTTTTTACTTATTTTCTCATCCCATGTAGTGGCAGAAACGGATTGTGTCAAACATAGATAAGAAATCTATTTTTGAACGCCATAAATGTCGGCATTGTTGCCTTAAAGTAGTAAGATTAGAAATATGAAAAAGGCGGAGGTCTAATAAAAAAAAGCCTTTTCAATTAGGATACTAGGTTTGGAACGTGAACGCGAAATGCGATGAGCGATAGAGTTGGGGATAACATGTCGCGTAATACACTCATCAAGGAATAAAACCGCATGGTGGTGAGTGCGAATTTTACCACGGAGGTTAATAAAATTGTTGAGGGTATTGATTTGGTGGTGTGTGTGTACCGACGCTTAAGATATATAAAGAGTTTCAAAATTTAATGAGGCTGCGTAAAAGCGTACACATCATGAGAGAGGAAAATTTCTTAAAAGAAAATTAGGGTACCCTTATAAATAGATATTTAATCTAAGTGATATAATTCTTTTTTCGATTAATTCTCATCATTGATAGATGTTTGAACGAATGTTGGAAATGTTGTTGAAAAGGTAATTTTTTTTCCCTTTTCAACAGGAAGGAGAAATTAGAGAATTACGAAACGTGCGGAGGGGTTCGAAAGTTTCTGGTTCCACCACACGAAAGTTTGAGGCTTGAGGTATCAAAAAGAAGCAATTTGTGGAACAGTTTTTGTGTACACAGGATTGGCTGGATTCCTGAGATGTACAGAGACTCAAGTACTTGGAGCTGAAGTTCACTGCTGGAACCACTAAGGATGGAACACATGGCTGGGTGGTATGCCCGAGTGCATGTGGAGTTACTTAATAAGTGATATATATATATATATATATATATATATATATAATATATATATATCATAAAATGAAAATATTTTATATTATATTGATAGCTAATATTGAACAATATTTCGATTTATAAAAATCATCATCAAAGCTTGTATTTAACCCGGAGTCATCGAGAGAGAAGCAGAAAATAATTTAAATCAATACGGAAGCATAGTTGTTCCAAAAAGCGTGCAAACCATGCGGTCGCTTCGTCATTAGCACATCCGCTGCGCGTTTCTCAGGCCAACGTCATATATATATATATATATATATATATATATATATATATATATATATATATATATATAGTTTAACTGGTTTGAATGCAGATTTTTCTTTCTCCTAGACTGATTACCTAGCTAAGGTTAAAGATCACTGGCTGCTCTCCTATTAACCCATAGCTGGAGAGAGAGAGAGAGAGAGAGAGAGTAGTTTGATACATACCTATCCCAAGAGTATTAGCACTATGTGAAATGCAAACAGCCTCGTCCAGAATTTGAACTCGGGCCGCCGATTTCATTTCCTACGACTCTACCCATTCCACCACGCATCTCCATAAAACACATATAAAATTTGTTTTTACTTTAGATTTCGATGAATCTATAATTTTAAAATTAGAGATTAATAATTAACGGCCACACATATTCCTGTACTACTCATAAGCTGAGTGTGTGAGAGCCGGTCGCGGACTTAAACCCTGGATTCTGTGCACCTCCAACGATCGTGCCCATACTCACCGGTAAGCAACCTTTTATATATATATATATATATATATATATATATATATATATATAGTCATGGTATCACATTCACTTTTGGAGGAATACCATTGAGAAAGGTAAGACACCCTTACATTTTCTCCAGCTAGTACCACTACTGTTCTTCCTAGATAAAGCTGTTTGCATATCACATAGCGTTAATACCATTGTGAATGGTATGTATACAGTAATTCTCCCTCCAGCTATGGGTAAATAGTAGGGATTTTTAACCTTGAGGTAAAAGAAAGAAAACTTTGAATGCAAATCTATTAAATGCTTGTAGGGAGGAGTTGGGTAAATACATATACTCCAAATAGAGCTTTGAAAGTTGCAATAAAAATCAACAGTGTTATTTTGCTTTCTCAGACACGAGGTTCCAAGTCAAACGCTGAGTTGGTGAGGGCCGGTATTGAACTCGGAACTTCATGTTTACAAGTCGGATGCTCTATCGACTGAGCTAAACCGGCCTTAATTAACTAATAGAACCCGGGAAAATTCTATGGAATGAGAAAAGTTCAAGCCGAGCAAAGAAAGGATGATTTGCATTAGATCAAACACTTGTTTTAACTTCATCTTTCCTCGCTGAATAGCAGAGTGAACATAAATCATTGTATATTGGTTTTGTTGAAGATCTGATAAGCTCCGATGATCCGTGAATGTTATTGTATATTTTAACATTATTTATTGCAAAGGCAACAATAGGATTTCTGTGTAATAAAAGTGCAAATCATCCTTTTGTGTTTAAATAGCTTCTCTTATTTTTTCTTTCGTCTAGTGGATATTCCACGTAGTAGTAATTATCGATCATAAGGGCCGGTTTAGCTCAGTCAATAGAGTGTCCGGTTGGGAACTTTGAGGTTCCTAGTTCGATTCCAGCCCTCACCAACTCAGCGTATGAGTAGCACATGGATATATGCGGTAAAGCATGGAGCTGATGGTAGGAATGGCGCTCTGCCTCAGACGCCCAAACAATCTCCTTGGTCTAGCGCTAGTGAAAAGGTGGGAAGAATCCCTCACTGTCTGGCTGATACCGACGACTTTTTACTTCCACATCAGCTGTTCTTTCAATTTTGGAACAGAGAGACATATTATTTTGGTGCACATTTTTATTTTGCTGATAAATTGTTAAATCATAATAATATGTTACGAAGCCAGTATGAGACGTCAGCGGAAGGTTGGCGTATTATGCGAGTGTGGAAATGGAATTTGTTAAGCGTGTGGATGAGGAGGTGGAGGTCAGATTTTGGCCCCTGATTGGTCAAGCAGTGCCAACAGTGACAAGAGAGAAAGAGATTTGGAAACTTAAATTTAGTTTATAATTAACTTAAAAACATAAGTGTATTTGAAGCGTATCTGACATAGTAACAGCTCGTAACTTAGAAAACCCATAAGTATGGGGACTCATAGGTCAAGGTGTTACATAATGGTATGACATAGAACCGTGAGGGTGGTCTGAGTGGCCTGACCAGAACGGAAAAGTTTAAATGATGATGTAGGAATTGAATGGAAAAGTTTAAGTGATGAGATACCGTTTTGATTGGACGAGCGAATGGTACATGGCGAAGGGGAGAAAGGAGGAGTGAGGGGTCAGAGTAAAAATTGAGTCTGGCAGAATACGTAATCGGAGAAAGACATGAAATGTCTTGCTCTCGGCAGTTGTAATCTGGGGGAAATAAAGTTTACTGATGAGTGAAAAGAAGCGGCCTTGTGTTATTACACAAATGGGACAAGGCAATATATCCCTCAGACCCCAAGTTGATTCCAGACTCCATGACACCAACAACTGTACAGCTGCAACAACTGGGATTCGGCCTTCTCCGGTACAGAGATAATTATATTGTATATTTCTCTATACGCATATACATCCTCCATTAGAAGAAGAGCCGTACAGTAAGAACGTGGTCACATAAATTCATCTATTAGTAGCACAGACTGGATAATCTTATCAGTGCGGTAAAGTGTGGAGCTGACGGCTGGTGTGGCGCTCGAACTCAGAAAAAAATCTCCCTGGTTGATTGCAAAAATGATAGAATTGGCACACTTAGAATATTTGCACTCAGGTTTTCTTTTCCTTATTTAGCCGGGGTCGGTTTATTTCAGTCGGTAGTTCACCCGCGTCGGAATCTTAAGGTTCCTGGTTCGATGCCGGTCTCCGACAACTCAGTGCATGAATAGCACGGATAAGATAATCATCTATTATGTGCAGTAAAATGGGGAGCTGACGGTAGGTATGGATCTCCACCTCAGCAAAAAAAATCTCCTTTGTCTAGTGTTAGCGAAAAGTGTATAGACTCCCTCGTTGTCTGGCTGATACCGATAATATACCACTCCACCAACTTTACATTTTTAGCTGTAAATAAACTAATAACTTTTCTGTAAAATTCGAAACGGGCAGCTCGTAACTCGGAAAACTCGTAAGTTGGGACATTCGTAAGTCAAGGTACTTCTTTATTTACTTTACAGTCACGTAATCTACAATGCCCTTCAAAAACGTATCCGGTTAGCCACAGATCGATGGTCAAGCCGAAATAACTAAAAACAAACCCCCCTTAGCTACCACTCTGTTTTTTTGTTTGTTTTTTTTTTTTGGTGGGCGGTTCAGAATGTGACAATTTTTTATTGATTTTTTAAGATTATATGCTGAGTTTCTTTACCAACCTTCTGCGACATTCGCCCCCCCCCCCAAAAAAAAAATTATGTTGAGTGACACATAATTTTCTCGATCCTTGCGGCTATTGGCGCAGATATCAGGATGTCCCACTCACCTTGCCTCTCTTAGACCAGATGAAAGGTTTGTCTTACTGGAAGGAATTCGGATCGCAAAGTTTTACGTAATTATTCCTTTCGGCCAACCAATGGATGAAAGCCGAAATTTGGCATGGCACAGGTTTAAACGAAGAACTGAGGACACATAGACATACACACAGAAAAAAATAGGAATAATACTTATCTACCCTTCCCCCAGGTTTTAGAACAGCCTGGATTTTTCCAGGGATTGATTTCAATGATTTAGAGGAATCTTCTTTATCAAAGAGTTTCAGTATTCCCGAATGGCAATTACTAGATCTTATTTGGTGGATAGAGCCTTCTCATGGATATTATTTTTTTAATTTCCTCCAGCAATTTTCAATTGGATTCGGATCCGGATTGTCCGCTGATCAAATCATTGATTGTATATTCCTTTTATAGACCTATCCGTCGTATGAAATGGACACAGAGTACCGAGTTCAATTACTATACGAGGCTATTTGCATTTCACATAGCACCAATAGCCTTAGGTAAGGTATCTACCCAACTATTCTTTGTGTACCACACAATTAAAAGGCGTTTGTCACAATTGGTTTCAAAGCAGCATAATAGCCGCTTATCTTCAAGACAAATCGCCCAAGACAATACACTACTTTGAAACAATTGGTAATAAACGCCTTTTAATTGTGTGGTACATCATAACGAATGAATATTGCTTTTACATCTGAAATCGACTACTTTATTTTTACTAGAACATATTATATATTTACCAACCTGCCAGACGAGTAGGATGTGACCCAAGGTCAGTTTCATTGGTAGAGTAAGTAAAATGTATATATATATATATATATATATATATATGTGTGTGTGTGTGTGTGTGTGTGTGTGTGTGTGTGTGTGAAGTGTAAGTCATCCACATACACCGTGTTTCGACGTTTCACGTCTCATCAGTAGGGCTAGACACATCAACTACCTCCGACTGACTTTTCATCAGCCTCGTTCGTGAAACTCTCGGCGATCGACAACTGTCATTAAGGAGCTGTGTTTTAACTGTTAAGTAAATACATCTGTGTATATATTTTACGATCAGAAGCGAAAACAAATCTGTAAAGAACAGACGATCATTGCTTTATGATGGCGGTGAAAGTCAATTAAAATTGCTCCCAGAGGCCGCTGTCGAGTTCTGGGAGCATATATATATATATATATATATATATATGTTTGAAGGCAGTTACAATGCGTATATCGTATAAAATTTGATAATTAATGAAAATAATCATGACAAGCGAACTCGGCAAATATTGCCCCCTACGTAGAACATCGTACAGCAGCTATTTCAACTTTATTAAGTCTCATCAGCGATGTATACTTACGATTTCCCTCTGACAGAAATCGAAACGGGAACTCAGCACACAGAGTCAGAGACTTTACCACTGGGCCACCGATACGCAGCAAACGATATATGCGAAATTAGCTTGTTACGGGTAAATACGTCACTATTACTTGTCATGACAAGCGAACGATGTACTACGTAGGGGGCAATATTTGCCGAGTTCGCTTGTCATGATTATTTTCATCAATTATCGAATTTTATACGATATACGCATTGTAATTGCCTTCAAGCAAAAAAATTATAAATAATAATATACTTTACTCAACAATGCTTCTAAAGTGAATTACCTTAATCTCATTCCTCATGCCGGAGTATATGCCTAAAATGTGCGATCTTCTCAACGTCCACTCTTCTTTGTATAGTAGTAGTAATAGTGATTCAAAGATTCAAAGCAATTAGAAATTAATCATTGTAATAAAATTATCTAATTTGATAAAAGATTGTATTTTTTCTTTTTTTTTCTTTTAAGAAATCTTTTAATTATTTTTATTGGCAATTTTACAAAGAGAGTTGCAACAATTAGAGCAGAGGAATTGACATGAAGTCAGCATGGGAATAAACAAACAATTGATATCAAGAAGTCATCAGTGAAAATTATCCATCAAATTATAAAGGAATTTATAAAATCAAACTAGTTTAATTTACACACATCTCCCTCCTCCGCCTCCCGTTGAGACCCTCCTCAGTTTACCTTTTCATTGTCCATATATCATTGTTTTAAGGAAGCGCATGGTGTAATGGTTAAAGTCATTGGAAATGGACTCGTCGCCCCGAGTTCAAATCCTCGACGTGCTAATTGCATTTCATTTAGCGCTAATACCCTGGGGAAAGTTATGAATCCTACTTTCCCTGTGGCTATGGGTAAATAGTAGGGTAGACTGTGCTTTTTATCCTTGGTTAGGCAACCGGTCTAGGAGAAGGAAATATCTGAATTCAAACCTGTTGAACTCCGCTTAAGAAATTGACCTTGTGTCACATTCTGCTCGTGTGGAGGCGTTGGTAAATAAATATATCATTGTTTTAAAATGATAAAATTCCTTCAAGTATCTGAGAGCAACAGAGGCGAAATATTAATTGAATTTAATTGTTTGTGTTCGTTATTCACGTTTCCCTAACATTTCATCACATAATTCTTTCCATATTAGATTAAAATAAATACCTGTCGGTTGTTTTCGTATGATAACTTTAATTTGATATAAAATATAATATTTTGTTGAAATTCATATTCTGGTGTTTCCCTTTTCATTTCATAACTTGCTAATGATTTTTACTATTGATATTCACAACAAATTCTTACCAAGAAAAACGCATTGTAAATGGCCTCAGGATAAAAAAGTAACTAAATTTTTTTTTTATTCGAGAAATTCTTTGTAAAGAATTTTAAAATAAGAAAACATTTGTCAGTTGCTAAAGAATTGCATTGTGAATGATTTTTTTTCTGTTATAATCCATTATAAATTATTTTCCTACAGAAATGGATTCTCAATGGAATCCAATGAAAAACTGGGAAATGGAAAAACCAGCATTGAATCATTAATAGAAAAAAAACGAATTACTGACTGAATATAAGAAGTATTTACCCAATCACGGGTATTTACTGACACAAGGTCGCAAGTATCTAGCATCCAGTGAGGATTGAACTCACTATTCAATAGTAATGGATCTGGGATATTATCTTGCTAACCATTACTCCTACATCCCAGTACCACCAAGACGCGAGCTTCCATTCGAAGGTAGGTTTGTTAGATTTTGGGGATTTCTGCATGGTCAGAGGCGATGGAAAGTTACAAAGTTTCAAGAAAATGTCAATCATGAAAATTATTCTACTCCGTGCCATAGAATATGGTTAGAATTTCGTTATTTTTGTGTTCTTTACAGACTCGACTTTTCTATGTGATCGTAAAATACATCTACCGATGTATGTATTTACCAGTTAAAATGTTCGCCTCTTAATGACAGCTACGAACGCCCGAGATGGAAGAGCTGGAACTGCTGAAAAGTCAATCAGGTTTTGCTCTCGGCTAGAAGTTGTTGTTATGTCTAACCACACTAATGATATGTAAACGTCGAAACACGGTGTCTGTGGATGACTGGTATATATATATATAACAACGCTGATAACTTCCCCCTCAATCATCTTATAGATGTATTTTTACAAGATTTAATACTGCCAATACAGTGACGTCCGAGAACAGAACGGGTGACGACCCAGGAATAGACTCGGTGACTATTGGAAAGACAATTGGCAGCTCGGAAAGACGGCAATTGGGGCATACTTGGCCAGCTACCCGGTATGTATCTTCCGTAAGGGAGAACCCACATCATGCGACAAATAGACCTCAAAGAAAATACCCCCAAGGGATCCCGAGAGGGGGGGATGAGATCCCTAACAGGACAGATCAAATGTTAACGACCCCAGCAAACGAAGAACGGACTACGAACAAGACTTGCGTCTGTGGCAAAATCTGTAAGAATCAACATGGCCTAAAAATCCATCAAGCTCGGATGAAATGTTTGGCTGTGCCACGACAGATGCAACGCACAGATTATTCTGGTGAGACGCAGGAGAGGCCCGGCCAGGAATCACACCACAGAGCCCAGAACCTCCAAGCAACTGTCAACGCAACTCTAAACACAGTAACCCGCATTAAATGACCAGTAGCGAATGATAACAGCGCGTGGAAAAGCTTCGACGAGGATATAAACGACATCCTGCGAACAACATCAAAAGGGGATGCTAACAGGCGGTTAACTACCATGTCGACTATAATAGTCAGTTACGCCACTGAAAGGTTTGACCTTGTCGAGGGAAAAAAAAGGAGCTTAAGAACACAGAAAGAACCGGAGGGAATTACAAATCCATTCTTTAAGGCAGGAGCTTAAGAAACTGAAAACACAATACAAAGCAGCTCGAGAGGAAGAACGTTAACCGCTTTCAGAATTGCGGAACATACTTAGAACAAAATTGAAAAATGTGCGTCGCGCTGAAGGTCACCGGAAACGGAGGAAAGAGAGGGCTAGGATGAGGAGAGCCTTTATTTCAAACCCTTTTGGCTTCACTAAAAAATTATTAGGGGACAAAAGAAGTGGCCACCTCAACGACTCCGTAGAGAATGTAGATAAATATATGGAAAAAATGTTAAGCGACCCAAACAAAGACAAGGATCTGGGACCCATCAACTCATTAATTAGTCAAAAAAAAAAAAAAAAAAGAATTTGATGTAAGAGAACCAAGCTGGAGTGAAATTCAGGAGGTGATAAGAAGAGCAAGGTCGGCCTCTGCCCCAGGCCCGAACGGAGTTCCATATAAGGTTTACAAGAAATGCCCAAACCTACTTCTCCGACTTTGGAGGTTATTAAAATTAATATGGCGCAAGGGTAGAATGGCCGATCATTGGAAATTCTCAGAAGGGGTATGGATTCCTAAAGAAGAGAACTCTACAAAAATCGGACAGTTTAGAAGTATATCCCTCTTGAACATTGAGTGCAAGGTCTTTTTCAGCATTTTATCACGGCGTCTGACGTCATATCTGTTAAAGAACGATTATTTCGATACATCTGTACAAAAGGGCGGAATCTCAGGCATGCCAGGATGCATTGAGCATACAGGCGTCGTGACTCAATTATTAAAAGATGCTAAAGAATGTAAAAAAGATTTAGTAGTCATATGGCTAGATTTAAGTAATGCTTACGGGTCTATACCACACAAGCTAGTGGAGGTAGCATTAAACAGATACCACGTGCCCAGGAAAATTAAAGATCTAATCCTGAGTTATTATAATAACTTCAAAGTAAGAATCGGAAAGGGAGTCTCTTTATCAAATTGGCATACGTTGGAGAGAGGAATTATCACAGGTTGCACATTGTCAGCTACTTTATTTGCATTAGCCATGAACATGATAACTAAATCTGCTGAGAAAGAATGTAGAGGCCCATTGTCAAAAACAAGAATAAGACAACCCCCCATCAGAGCGTACATGGATGACATGACAATCACTGCCTCTTCTGTGATAGGGGGAAAGCGGCTGTTAAAAGGCCTCGAAGAACTAATCGTATGGGCTAGGATGAAGTTCAACCCTTCGAAGTCAAGATCGCTTACTTTGAAGCAAGGCAAGGTAAACGGGAAAACAAGATTCACGGTATCCAAAGAATCTATACCTACTTTGAATGAGAAGCCAATTAAAAGTTTGGGAAAGAAATTCGACTGCATACTAAAAGATACTGCAGCAATCGAGAAACCATGGAAGATCTCCAAACATGGCTCAATAAGGTAGATAAGTCAGGTTTACCTGGTCGTTTCAAAGCGTGGATCTACCAACACTCCATTCTGCCGAAAGTCCTGTGGCCGCTTGCAATCTATGAATTTTCCTTGACAACAGTAGAACGAATGGAGAGGAACATCAATGGATATTTGAGACGGTGGCTTGGATTACCAAGATGCCTTAGCAGTGCTGCCTTGTATGGTAACTCCAATGTTTTACAACTTCCCTTCAGCGGCCTAGTAGAAGAATACATCGTCGCCAGGACTAGAACATTGATGCAATATAAAGGGTCGAGTGACCCAATGGTAAGAGAGGCGGGCATAGAGGTTCGATCAGGCAGAAAATGGAACACCGCAGAAGAGCTAAATATAGCAGAAGAAAGATTAAGACAAAAAATGCTCGTAGGCTCAGTGGCTAAAGGCCGTACAGGCTTAGGTTACTTGCCCAGTCCTCGTATCGAAGGAATGAGAGGAAAAGAGCGACGCCACCTTGTACAAGAGGAGATACGGAAGGGGGTAGAAGAAAGAAGAGTTACAAGGATGATCGGCCTTAGCCAACAAGGGGCTTGGACAAGGTGGGAAAACATTGTCAAGCGCAAAATAAACTGGTCAGAAATGTGGCAGGCCAATTGTAGCAAATTGAAATTTCTAGTACAATCAGTTTACGATGTACTACCTAGCCCCACAAATCTTTATACCTGGAAGATCACAGAGACCCCTACCTGCCAGCTTTGTGCAGGTAGGGGCTCTTTGCAACATATACTTAGTGGGTGCTCTAAGGCACTGTCTGATGGTCGATACCGTTGGCGCCATGACCAGATACTTAAAGTAATTGCAAACATCATCGACACTGCAATCCGCGCTAATAAAGGAAAAACATTCAAGCCCGGTATAAACTTTGTCAAGGCTGGAGGGAGAATCCCAGCACAGAAAACCAAAGGGACAACATGTATACTCTCAACAGCGATAGATTGGCAGTTGCGCGTAGACCTCATAAAGCAGTTGAAATTCCCCGATCACATTGCAGTGACAAATTTGCGGCCAGACATAATAATCTTCTCAAACTCTACAAAACAAATTATTATGTTAGAGCTTACAGTTGCTTGGGAGGACAATACCGACGAAGCAAATGAAAGGAAAAGAAGCAAATACCAGGAATTGGTTGAACAATGCAGAAGAAATGATTGGAAAGCAAACTGCACACCAATTGAAGTCGGGTGTAGAGGATTTGTTGCGAGGTCCCTAAGCAAAGTGCTGGCAAATTTGGGATTGACAGGACTCAAGAGAAATAAGGCAATCCGTGAGATTACTGAAACAGCCGAAAAAGCAGCTCATTGGATTTGGATAAAAAGAAGCAGTGCTTGGTCTAAGAGATAAGGTTATAATTCACATGGATAATTTTGTACATGTGAGCCAGAATCCACTGAACTTTGAACAAACTAATGTGTAAATAGTCTTTTTTTTTTTTTTTTTTTTTCTTTTTTTTTTTATTGTTTTAATTTTGTATGAGTGTGTAGTTCATAATTAATTGCATAACGGAAAATTTCGATAAAATACCCACACTATCATTCGTTTCATTTAAGTGTACTATTCCTTGACTTCGTTTTTTTTTTCTCCCTCTTTTCGCTTTGAGGCGTGTGTGTGTGCGTCATAAACAAACATTAGCATAATTAGGTAACTTCTACGAATCATCCACGTAACTATTCGTTTTTTTTTTTTTTTTTTTTTTGAGAGGGGGTAGATTTCTCGCGTAATTTCTCTAATCGTTATCGATAAACACTTTCGTAATTTGAACAATGCGGTGATTAGAAATTTTAATCATAGTTCATAGTTTAGAACGGAGTTCGTTGTAACTTTTCGTGGGTTAAATTTCGTGATTAGGGGGAATATTTATTATATTTATGCGGGTAGTACGAATGTTCGTCGTAAACACTTGTTAGGTATATATTGTCTATCTGTATATTATTGTATATATTCGCGGTGTATTATTATTAAACTTTTATAGTTAAAACGTTTTTAATTCATTAATTTGGTGAAACGTATAATTTTCATATAAGTAAATTAAGCATAGTTTGGAGCGGAGTTCGACGTAACTTTTCGTGGGTTAAATATCGTGAATGGGTGGAATATTTATACGGGTAGTACGAATATTCGTCGTAAATATTCGTTAGGTATATATTGTCTATCTGTATATTATTGTATATATTCGCGGCGTAGTATTATTAAACTTGTATAGTTAAAACGTTTTTAATTCATTAATTTGGTGAAACGTATAATTTTCATATAAGTAAATTAAGCTTATCGGGTACATTTTATTGTGTATTAATTTTAAACGTCCGGCATGATATTTATTAGATTAGCGTTATTGGTAACATCGTCACTAATTTGTTTTAATCGTCCTTTTTTATGTTAAAAACGAGTTTAATTGTATATATTCGTTGTGTATTAGTAATCTTTAATTTTTTTAATTTGTAGTACATATAACGGGTTTGTTAAGAAAAAATACAGTAAAAAATGGGAAGGGTAACCCCCTCTCTTGTAAATAAGGAAAAAAAAAAAATAGGAATTTAAAATAGTAAAATTTAAAAAACACAAAATCAACAAAGAGGGAAAACCCCTCTCTTGTAAATAAGGAAAATAAATAGAAATTTAAAAATTGGTAAAATTTAAAAAAACAAAAAAATCTACAAAGAGGGGGAAAACTCACATCAACCGTTCATCCTGGTAGTAAGATCAAACTCGAGTAATAAAATGTTGTGATATAAATTAAGAGAGCGCTATTGCCATTGGCTGGAGGTCAGGTGACCAGTACTATATCTATGGTCATCAGGAGGCGAGGTCAGTTGCTGAGGGGGAAGGGTCGAGGTTTGATCAACCTCGATTGGTCCCTTGGGTGAGGAAATTCGTTGTTGAAAACCAGAAATTTCCAATGATCCAAGGAATAACAACGCTGATGACTTCCCCCTCAATCATCTTATAGATGTATTTTTACAAGATATATATATATATATATATATATATATATAACCAGATAAGTTAGTTTTGGTAATGATTCAAAAAGGACATTTTTGATATCGAAATTGGTATAGGCCATTTTTTTAGCTCAATACATAAATTGGACGCTAATTAAGATTAAATAATGATTATTTAATGACCATTGAGAATGTAACGTAAATAACTAAAGGAATTGGGACATTGGTGTTGATATACTATCGGTTACAAACAGACAAACGCACATTATAATAAGATATGAAATGCAACCGGCCACGTCCATTATTTGAACTCGTGTCATCATGTCCATTTCTTATGACGATAACCATTACACAACGGTCACCTCTCTCTCTATATATATACATACAGATCAAATTATATTAAGTAATTCATCCGGTGATTCCAAAAATTGCCCCCTTAATTTATTTCCCTTGAAATTATTTGTGTCTTCATCCAATTCATTCTTAAATGTGTTTACTACATTGCTGCTTTGCATCTGATTATTTCAAAATGTATTAGTTTCCTAGTAAAATAATCCAATTGGTAAATAGACTTCGTTTTTAAGCTGAGTTTATAAGGTTTGAATTGAGAGTTTTCCCTCTCCAAGACCAGTCACTAATTATATTGATACTTCTATTTAGGAAGGAATGAAGGATTCCATTTATCTGTTCATAGTCATCTGTAGCTCAATTCAGAATTTGATTGAATCAGAGATTGGTTTTAGCTGTAGCGGAATAAACTGGATTAAAATCTCTAACCCAATCGAATTTACCAAAAGCTACGTTAGAGCCGCTTAGATTGTTTCCATTAAACACTTCAAGTATTCGACAATTAAAAAAAGTATATAGGTTTCTGTCTAGATTGTGCGTGGGTGATCCTGCTCGATACATTAAATGTACGCAGAAATTAATCTCTAGGTCGATACATTCACAGATATGTATCCACTCACCCATGCAGAGAGATAAGATTGTTCAGGTAGGCATGTTAGTTCTTTTTCTCTGGGTTGGTTAGGCGAAATATATTGGAATACGGAAATATAATTACGAATATCTTCAAAAGTTGCAGATTCACATCGTTATTTGTCTGAATTTTCAAAATAAAAAAGTGGCCTAAAGTCGGTATAAGCTAGACAGCAATGGGGTCTATCCCCTTTTCACTATCGTTAGATCAAGGAGATTGTTTTTGGCATCTGAGGTGGAGCCCCACACCTACCATCAGCTCCTTACTTTACCGCACAGACCCCTGTGCTACTCATACGCTGAGTGAGCGAAGGCCGGGATCGAACCCGGAACCTTGTGGTTCCTAGTCCGACGCTAAGATTGGCTAATGTTATTATTTAGATTTTTCGGACTCTTGTCCTAAACTTTATGGTTGGAAATAGGTATATTTTGGCATCATCTTTTCATTCAAACTAATTTGGTTTTAATAATAATAGATTCTTTATTGTTTTTAATTTTTGTTTAATTTTTCTCACAAGTTTCTAACAATGTTTTGATGTTATCATCTTGAAAGGATTTAATCAGTTCTCTGAAAGAGTTATTATTGGTTAACAGAGTTGTTAAGTGTTTGAACGCCATCCTTGGCCATTTGAAAAGGACTTAAAGTAAGTAAGTCCTGACTTATGGAATCCTTTGGTAAGTGAATAAGTCCTATGAGGTCCGTCGTCTACGAAGCTTCAAAGTAATTATGGCCAGTATGCTCAGTATGCTCACATTAAGTATTGTTTCAGCAGCAGAGTACTGCCAGTGATTGGTCAAGAGGTTGGTCACATGGCGAGTCTATAAGTAAAAGTGGTAATCTAGCACACACCTTATATTAAGAAAACACCAACACAAGTACTTTCGGTTCTTTATTGTACACAACTTTTTTCGTCTATGTACCATCCGGTATTCTTCATGTTTTTCTTTTCAAACTCGGAAGCCTTCATTTCATAATCGGGAGACTACACCGAACTTCGAACCGAGCCCGGACATGGTTATCAGAATGAAAACAGTCTACTCCAATGGATTGAATAAAGGGTTCGATTCGAAGTTCCGTGAAGACTTTCGATTTCGAAATGAATGTTTCAGAGTTCAACAAGAACGTTCCCAAGATCAATAACCCTGAATTGAAAATCCGCTTAAGAAATGAAACTGTATGTCAAATTGTATGTATTTGTACATAGTTGTGATGTATATTGACTAGCAGGACCTGTGGATATACCACAGGATGATAATTTAAAACATTTAAAATGTTTACTTAAGAGCAAAATGTTTACTTAAATTGCAAAATAGTTCAATATGTATAAAGTATAATAATCTTTTTTTCTTTCTCTCCTTCTTTTCATCTTTTCCTTATGCTTGATTGAAACAGATTAGCGTTATCGCTCCCGCGTTTTCATCCCCTCTTTCTATCTTTCTCCTACTCTCTTTCTTTATTTCTAATTATATTTTTCTGTGTTAAATGTCCTTTTCTTCACTTTCTTTCTTTATAATAAAAACCGAATGGTCTATTATTTAGCTGACGTGACGACATTCATAAAAAATATGAATTCGGTGGATAAGCAACACCAGATAATCAGGGTTTACATTTTGCATTTCATCTTGGACGAATTGGAAAGTCTCATTTTTTTAACTGGGTGGTGTTGCAAGATGATAATGGTCAGACAATTAAGGAACATGAGTATTACATTTTTTAAATTATTCTTTTAAAATTGAAATAGATCATTAAGTAGGACTGGGCCTATTCTAGTAACCACCCCAAGCGGAGATTTAAGAGGTTAGAATTCAGAGTTTTCCTTCTCCTAGACTGGTTGTTTAATATGCCTTACTATTTACCCATAGTTGGATTCATACCTTTCTAAAGACTATTAGCGTTATATGAAGGGTTAGAATTTCTTTTGATAAAGAAATTCTACAGTCAAGTTGAAAGAGCCGATTCCCGTTAGATATAAAATAAATTAAGCAGAGGTACTACAATTCCGGGTCAGAATGGACCTGTGTGTAATGGGAATACCTTTTCCAAGAGTATTAGCGCTATGTGAAGTGTAGTTTCGTCCAGGATTTGAACTCGGATCGACGAGTCCATTTCCTACGACTCTAACCAGTACACCACCGCGCTCTCCCATTATTATATTAATATATAGCTTTGTTAAATATGTCATGAAAAGTAGACTCATACTTTTTTTTAGATATTTAGCATTTGTGCGTGTCGGGATCAGGTGAATCGATGGATATTTTCAAATTAATAATTTCAATAGAATTCAATTCAATTCAAATCAAACTCTAAAATCTATTCAGTTTTATTCACATTCTTCGAATGAAAAAAACTTATTGTTTTTTAATATATCAATAAATTCATATAAGTGCAATTATTTCCTCTTTTTTCCTCGTTTATTACACTATGCCTGGCAAAAATCATGAAATTTGCACATTTAGAGGTTATTCACTCAGGTTTCTTTCGTAATACCGTGGCGACACCGGTCGCGGTTCCGGCTTAGAGACTTTCAGCCTTTATCGCGCGGGGGCAGCTTGGCACTGCCGCTCGTTCGAGCGAGCACGCGAACCGTTGCTCCGATCCCGTTTCCTCTCGTACTGGACGGGATAGCCGTGGCCACGGCCGACGTAACACACGTGCCGATCGGTAGGATAAAACTAACCTGTCTCGCGATGGTCTTTTATAAGCTTTAAATAAATTAATAACCTTTTTCTAAGTTTCGAGACCGGCAACAAACATTATCTCACCCTTGTTGCCAGTTTAAAGTTTCATTGCCTGTGAGTTTTCATCTTCACCGATTCTCAAAGTGTAAGACTCGGAAACGGAAGCTAGACTATCTCATCCTCGTTAAGAAGTACATAGATAGATAGATAGATAGATACATACATACATACATACATACATACAGAGAGACAGCCAAACAGACGGACAGACAGACATACGAAAAGACTGAGATAGATAGACAGAAACAATTTGAGACAGAAGTGGATAGATAGATAGATAGATACATACATACATACATACATTTAGACATACATACATATGTCTAATAGATAGACACAGATACACAGACAGACAGACAGACAGACAGACACGAGAAAAGGCTGAGATAGATAGATAACGACAATTTGAGGCAGAAGTAGATAGATAGATAGATAGATACATACATACATACATACTTTCAGACATGCATACATATATGCGAAAAGGCTGAGTTAGATAGATAGATAGATAGTGATCGCAACGTCTTGTCAGGCGACTGCCACTCCTTCATCCATTGTCCGTTTGTGGGATCGTTCATGACTCTTTAATCCTGCCAAAGTTCTGCATATCCTTGAATATATCTGGCACATATAACGATTGGTGTTGACTGCGTCGATAGGTGTTGTATACTCATCATTATCCTCATGCTGGATCTTACAGTGTGGTATGGTAGAGACAACATTTACAGTCGGGAAGCTCTCATGTGATTTCATGTGATTGACCAAGCCCGGTCACACTCCTCACAGATCCACACATCACCAGAATTGTCTGGCAGAGTTTCTCGTTTTCAGCATGCTCTCCTGAGTTTTGACCGGTCCACCCTAGCAGCTTCAAACAGTTCTGCACCCCTGTATATCGCAGCCGTTCATTGCCCATGATCAGATGCCAGGGACTCCTAATTATCGACGGGAATACCAAAGCACAATAGACGCTCCTTCAAACTCTCATGAAACCGTTTTTTGGCTTGTCTTTTGCCAAAAAGGAGTTCATCATAAAAAAGTTGTTTTGGTAGTCTATAGTCACCAAGCCCAACAAGATGACCCTCCCAACGCGTCAGATTCCTCATTACAATTGCAGCAATGCTAGTTGTTTGGGCTTTGGTCAAGATAGCTGTATCTGGAACATGGCTTTCCCACTTTAGACCAAGGCTATGTCTAAGTCAGTGCTGATGGATTTTTTCAAGCTGCTTCATGAGATTGATACAACGTCCAGGTTTCAGAAGCAGAGTGCAAGGATGACAATGCTTGATACCAGACACTTTAGTTGCAAGAGTTTGATCCCCATCGGACCAGACTCTGTCTTCTAGCTTAGCAAAGGACCCAGATGCCCTGCTTATTCTCTGTTTGATTTCCGCATCAAGATAACCGTCACTAGATAAAGTACTATCTAGGTAGACAAACTCCTGGACACCTTCAAGACCCTTCCCATAGACAAAGATGTCAGGTTCCACGTACGGATCACCAGAAAAGGAAATTTTCCGGGAAGTGTGCAACTAGGTCAGCATCATCGGCAGATAAAAATTTCCTGACAAATCCATTTCTAACAAGATAGATAGAGACAGACAGACAGACAGACAGGCATGCGTAAAGACTAAGATAGAAAGACTATTTCAGACAGTTGATAGATAGATAGATAGATAGATAGATATATGTGAAAAGGCTTAGATAGATACAGAGATAGGCAGATAGACAGACAAACAGTCAGACACGCGAGAAGGTAGAAATAGATAGATAGATAGATAGATAGATAGATAGAGATAGAAAGACAGTCAGACAGACAAACAGACAGACATGCGAAAAGACGGAGATAGATAGAAACTATTTCAGACAGAAGTTGATAGATAGATAGACAGACAGACAGACAGACAGACACTAGAAAAGGCTGAGATAGATAGATAGCAACAATTTGGGGCAAAAGTAGATAGATAGATAGATTCATACAAACATACATAGATTCAGACATCCATACATATATGCGAGTTAGATAGATAGATAGATAGATAGATAGATACAGACAGACAGACAGACAGACAGACAGACGGAAAGACATACAGACAGAGGCGGAAATAGATA
>CM042156.1:64340200-64375200 GCA_023376005.1 Doryteuthis pealeii
CCCTCACAACTCTAACCAATTTTAAAAGCCCGGTCTGCCCAATTATTTATATCTAGATCATCAAAGTTAAAAAGTGAAGATGAGTGGCCATTTAAGCAACAGCAGGTACTGTAAGAAACGGAATATCAAAATGACTTGATTTGGCATTAAATGACCTGAAAAAGCTTTATATGCAGTAATGGTGAGGCGCGTGGTGTACTGGTTAGAGTCGTAGGAAATCGACTCGTTGATCCGAGTTCAAATCTTGGACGAAGCCATAGTTCGCATAGCGCTAATACCCCAGGGAAAGGTATAAATCCAACTATTCTCCCTCTAGCTATAGGTAAAATAGTAGGCAGACTGTGCTCTTTAACCTTGGTTAGGCAACCAGTCTATGAAAAGAAAAGAAAACTCTGAATTCAAACCTGGTCTCTACTAGAGTAGACTTAGTCCTATTTAGAGATCTATTTCAACTTGAAAAAGAAAAAGACAACCAACCCTACAATTTACCCATAGCTGGGGAAAGAATATTTGGGTTCATACTTTTCCCAAAGGTATGCCACTATGTGAAATTGTTAAGTTCAGACCTAACGAAATTCCAGAGTTACTCCCCTTGATCAGCAGGGTAAAGTTGCATCGGTTTAAAGTTGCATTTTGGTAGGCTAGCACTGGAAATGGGGTTTCCGTCATGACATTCTTGGGATTGATATACGAGCTAATTGGTCGCACATACAGGTTTCCGCTCTTAAGTCACTTTTACGGTAGAAGCATTCTTCTACCCTGTGTTAAATAAAACTTTGTTAATTTCCAAAAACCCAGTCTTGCATGTTCATTCAGTGTCCCGTATTTTATTTGTATGTAAAAAAAAAACAGTAATGCAAAAGCCACGTTCTAGATTTGAACTCGTCTCACCGTGTTCATTTCTTAAGAAGGTAACCTTTCCACAACCCACTCCTCCGTAGTCAGACGAGTGTATTATATCTTACAACAATCTGGTTATATATTTCTACTCAGTCCTCTGTATTTTTCCTTTTTTTGTATGTAAAAAAGTATCAGAAATGTAAAAGTCTTGTCCTAGATTTGAACTCACCTTGTCCATTTTTACGGGGGTAAACATTACACAACCTCCTGCTCCGTAGTCAGATGAGTCTAGTATATCTTTCAACAAACTGGTCATGCATTTTTATTCAGCGCTCCGTATTTTATTTTTATGTAAAAACATTAGTAACATTATTGCAAAAAGCATCGTCCCAGATTTGAACTCGTCTCACCTTGTCGATTTCCAGCGAGTGTAACCATTAAATCACGCACACCTCCCTAGTCAGATAAGTATTATATCTTCCAACGGCCGAACTTGCACAAAGGGGTCCAAATTAGGGTGACCCAGAACACACAGGACCCAAAAATTTTGTAATAAAACTGTTAATTTTAACTATGGGAGTCTAAGGGTTAGGGTTTAGGGTGTAGGGTTAGGATTAGGGTTGGGGTTTAGGGTTAGAGTTAGGATTAGGGTTAGGGTTGGGGTTTAGGGTTAGTTTAATGGGAAAAGGAATAAATAATTTGGGTTCTGTTTTTTCTAGGTCACCCTGTATACCGGCGACCCAGAAAAAACAGAACCCACAAATTTTGTAATAAAACTGTTTATATTAACTAGGGGGTTTAAGATTAGGGTTAGGGGTTAGGTTTAGGCATAGAGGTTAGGATTAGAGTTGGAGTTGGGGTTTAAGGTTAGTTTAACGGGAAAATAAATAAATAATGTGGGTTCTGTTTTTTCTGAGTCACACTAATTTTGACACTTTTGTGCAAGTTCAGCCCTTTCAACAACCTAGTCATGCATTTTCATTCAGTGCTCTGTATTTTATGTGTATATAACAACAATGCAAAAGCCTCATCTCGTCGTATCCATTTTCAATGAGGGTAACCATTACACACGGGCGCCTCCGTAGTCAGACGAGACTATTAGATCTTTCAACAACAAAGCGTCGAATTCAGTGCCTAAGATTGTATTTTCAGAAACGATTTTCTTTAAACCTGAAAGATTTAAATCCATTCAGACTGTGGAAATATTCATTAAAAGTTAATCACAAGGAAGCGAGACGAATACATCTTTCGATTGTGTAATTTCTTTTGACATAAAAGGCGAGAATAATCCATTGGATTGAAAGATTAGCTGCGGGCCTTTCTTTTGTCTAGTGATCGTTAAGAAATTCTTGAATAATGCACTAGATACGCATTGTATACATAAACACATCTTCTTAGTTGGTTGGTTGGTTGGTTTTTATAGCATGTCAACCCTTGTTGGGTTATTTTATGCCGAAGATGTTTTGTTTTATTCATTCTTTTCGGGTGACTATTAGCACAAGGAAAATAATACCAACATTTGCCTAGAGAGTTCGTACGACACATACATGTCTGCAATAGTGCCAAGAAGTTGGGTGATTGTTTGGTTGGGTTTTACGACATGTCAAATCTTATCGGCTTATTTTATGCCAATAACCTTTTATTCCTTCTTTTCACAATTATTTTTAAAACATTTTAAACTCATTTTTCCTATTCAACCCATACCCTAACATGTACTACCACTCCAGGTTAGAGTGGGCCTGGGAGTAATGTACTAGATACGCACTGTATACAAAAACACATTCTTCTGATTGGTTGATTGGTTGTGGGTTGGTTGGTTGATTAGATTTTACAGCATGTCAACACTTGTTAGGTTATTATAGGGACTGGCAAAAAACATCGGTACTACGAGTTTTAAAAGCGAATTAAGAATAATTAAATCTATTATTTAAGGTTAAACTTTGTCTAAATCGATAAGTAGTAACATAATAACCATCATTAAAAAAAGAAAAATATCATTACATATGCAGTTTATTTTTAAAAGATTTAAAACTACTTGTTTTGCTTTCGACACGATCCGCGATTTTGCCTCTTTTTCAATGGTTTTTTTTTTGTTTACAATTTAAGGTAACATTTAGGATGGAAAATTTTTTTACCAAAAATCAGGTAATTATCCGATTTTAATGAAATTTTCAGTATTAATTTAACAATTAATGAATTTTATAATGCATCAGTTATTTTATTTCAAAACTTTAATTTAGTATTTTTGCTATGAAAAATTAATATATAAAATTCATTTAAAATAAAAATTTTCGGATATTAAGTTTAAAATGTTATATTTTTAGATTCTAAAAGTAAATATCTACTTAATGCAAACCTTATTTTTTCGAAAAAAGTATACGTTTTGAAGAAAAACTCGATTGAAAATGTACCCCCTCCCCTTTTAAGCAGAAAAAACATCGATGTATAATGTTTTCTTTTATAAAATAATTGCCAATTAAATAATTATCGAAATGAGTAAAAAAGAAATCTCCAAAAAATAAATTATTCATTACTTTTTAACATTTTATTTTTCGATTTTCGTTTTTTTTTATTCATTCTTCATGGGTATTCAAATATTTTAACTCAGTTTTTTAAAACACATTTCTATAACCATTTTTTCATATTTGACACATAGATGGATTCCTAACTCTGTGTCAGGGTGAACCTGGGAGTAATGCACTAGATATGCGCTGTGTGCATAAACAGATCATCCTGTCTTGTTGGTTGGTTGATTAGATTTTACGGCATGTCAACCGTTGTTGTGGTATTTTATGCCAAAAACATTTTGTTTTATTCATTCTTGATGGGTATTCAATTTATTTCAATTCTATTTTAAACACATTCTTCCTATTTAAGCAATAGATGGGACCTTAACAGGTACTACCACTCCGGATCAGAGTGGCCCTGGGATTAATGCACTAGATACGCACTGTATAAATAAACATATCCTGGTTGGTTTTATGGCATGTCAATCCTTGTTGGGTTATTTTATGTCAAAAATCTTTTGTTTTAGTCATTATTCTCAAACGACTCGTCGGGAAATTGTCAGGATACAAGCGCCGTTTACTTCATGTCAACGCTCACCTAATTTAGATATACAGTATTCGGTAATCTGAACATTAGCTACATAAATGACAGTAATCTCCCCTTGTTTGTTTCACTTTGAGGAAGCCGTTATGTTTTGGTTGTCCATTTTCATTTCACCGTAAGTCTACACTGAAAATGCGAATTTTTCGAATCAATACAACTGCATATTTTAACTTGAAAATATGAAATGTGTTCTTAATAATAATTAAGTTCATTTCAAATAATGCGCAAGCACAATTAAGAACACGTTTTATTATATTTTCTTTTATTCGAATAAATTCGTATTTTCAGTGTAGATTTACGGTGAAATAAAATGGCCGGCCAAAATATAACGGTTTCCCCAAAGTGAAATAAACAAGGGGAGGTTACACTCATTTATGTAGCTAATGTTCAGATTACCCTGGCCGAATTAATCTGAAATTGCACAAATTCCGAACAAGACAAGGATTCTAACAGTTATAATTATAAAAAAAAAAACATTTAGAAATATCTCAACTTCTGATATTAAATAATCAAGTTGATATACCAGGGTTAGTTGTATGGCAGTAGAGGGTTGGTTGGTTGGTTGGTTGGCTGGTTGGTTGGGTCATTGGTTGATTTTTTTCAAACCCATGGGTTATTTTATGTCGAACACGTTTTGTTCTATTCGTTTTTATTGGGTATTCAATTTTTGGACAATATGACCTTTAGGCACCCCAATTTGATCTCGATTAAGAAAGGACATGTTTTTCATATACACCGTCAATAACTGGTTGTTTTAACAGACGATTTTTAGATTTTTATTTTTTAATTTCAAAACTAACCCCTAACCCTAAACCTAACCCTAACCCCTAACAAACAACCGGATATTGACGGTGTAGATAAAAAAATGACCTTATGAAACGAAATCGAAAAGGGATGCCTTAAGATAATATGGTCCCAATTTTTTTCAAACATATTTTCAAATCTCATTTTTTCTCTATTTAATTAATAGATGGAAGGATTTGAAGAGACTATGTTATATTTAAGATTTGCATGTAATGTTATATTGTTATATATTATTACATATTATATCTATGTTATATTTAAGATTTCTATATGCTGTTTTCTTTCACTTTACTATTTAGACATGCTGACTGCCCAAATCCACTTATCCAAGGTTATTGTAAAATGTTTGCCAACAACTTAGGAAGCCAAAAGCAATAGATCTAAATATAATGTTGCTTGTTTCAAGAAAGTCGCTGAACTTTTAATCAATGATGTGTGGTAGCAGATCAAGAAAACAAATGCTGACGAAGCAAAGAGGATCATCGTATTGGCTGCCAACAATATTCTCGTGGGAGGTCTTTCTCCAGAACAAGCAGAACAAAAAATAGTTGATTGAACTGTTCTCGACAAAGTTGAAAGAAGTCGGAATTCAAGTTGTGGAGTAGCGCTATCGATGCAGACGTCGATATTGTGAAAGAAGTAATACAATACACTGGGGAAAACCAAACAGTTGCCTCCGACGGCTCGTGCAACAGATTTCCACTCTCTCTACGCGTTTATTTTCAATTCAGCCAGCAGAAATACTTAGAATTGGGCATACTGAATCCACACGAATGGTGCTGGAAGATGCAGAATGGTGTGCTCTTGCCTGTGAAGATAGATCTGCAGCTGGGTCCAGCATGGCAACTGAAGTATGTGCAAAGTGTCCTCAAACAACCCATATGGTTCGTCGTCATGTTCCTGCCGTAAGAACAGCCTCAGATGCATGGTTTGTTGGAATATTTGGTGGTATATAAGGCGTGCTTCGATCCACGATTTAAATATAAAGACTAGGCGAGGTCAAGTGGTTTAAGATTTAGCCAATCAACTGCCGAATACGTGGTTGGTTAACTAGTTAATCGGTGATACTGACAGACATCCATTTGCAATCCTTGACGAAGGACCTGCAAGACTGAGGAGCACCAAGTAACAACCAAAGGATTCTTCGCTAAGGATCGCGCTCTGCTTAAAACAAAGGATCTCCGCTGGACAATAGCTCTTGCTTGAAGCCTAAAGGATGGCCACAAAAGTCGTAACATGGCTGCTTGCAGTGACTGTCAAGGAGAGCTCTGTTGCAATGTGCCCACATTAGACGAAATAGGGCATGAATCGAATGACCTATATACTCACACACACACACACACACACACACACACACACACATACGTATAAAAATACCTAAATACCTCCCACACACGTATACTAATAACTATACACACACACCTATATATATATATACACGCACACATATATATACCTTGAATGTTCCTAGCACATTCTTCGTATGTATAATTATGAATATATGATAAAGATGACTTAATGGGAAATAGAATATCGAGTTAATCACAACATCAACTGTTGATACAAATATTAACCGAATAAGTTAGGGTTGTAAAGAATATAAAAGTGCTTAGTACGTTAGTAGATTGGATTTAGTAGAAAGGTATCGATAGATACCCCTCTCTCTCTCTCTCTCTTCTCTCTCTCTCTCTCTCTCTCTCTCTCTCTCTCTCTCTCTCTCTCTCTCAATGAATATATTTGGCATTTTTGATTGAGTGCAATATTTGTCAACAAGGGCAGTGTATATCGCTGCCTAGTTTCGACATTGCTTGTAAGATAGTTGGCAATAAAAAGGTTAAAGGTTACTTAAAGTTCTTATTTACCTTCTACTGGTTTCAGAAATAATAGACAGCTTAATTTTTATTACTTAGCTGAGTTTATATAAAGCAGGGGTTCCCAACCTTTTTCAGCTCATGGCCCACTTTGAAACCAGAATTTCTTTGTGGTCCATGGAATTATTATTATAGAAAAAAGTATTTCCCTTTTACATAAGATATTTATTCAATCAAGATACAACCATATTGTCGCACACACTTTATCTCAAGTATCTAAATTACATGTACTTTTCAGTTTCAATTTAACGACTATTTATTATCAATATTTAGTTTTGCAATTTTCCTATATGTATGTGCAAAAAACATATATAGAATTATAATAGTTCCTTGGCCCACCTGAAATTTGCTGTGGCCCATTTTGACCATGTGGCCATAGGTTGGGAACCACTGATATAAAACATATCTCTAGATCAGAAAATACTTATAAACGTACATATCATTAAGTCAACTTAAATTCTATTGGAAGTATCAAATATTTCCTCAGCTGTAAAACAGAACTGCCCAAATGAGAGGAAGAGGGGATTTGAATATATTAATCTACATAAATGAGATTTGCAATGATACCAGATTTGTCTTGCTCGGAATTCGTTCTAGGTGAAATGTTTATTCGGCCAGACTACATGGTCTATCTACGATATTGAGTCCTATTTATTTATATATATATATATATATATATATATATATATATATAATATATATATGTGTGTGTGTGTGTGTGTGTGTGTGTGTGTGTGGTGTAATATATATATATATTTCTTTTTTTTTAAATGTTTTTTTTTAAATAGGCGTTATTGTGAAGCATTAAAAATAAATAAATGAATGAACTCGATATTATGGAGTTTGGATTCACTTACTTTTTAATTATTTTTTACAATAATTTTCAGGTTCGTTAGATACCCTTTGTCAAATGTACTGTTCAACGGTTTCTTTGTCTCTGTTGTTATCGACATGCAACGTTTGTAAATATTTGTAATAACGGAGAATTCCGATATCTGCGTTAATCCCATCACGTGCGTTTGTATTTTAGAATCCATTTATTCTGATTGTTTTCTAGATTGCATTGTTGGAAATGCGTGTTCTAATAAGATGCATTTGAGCTGTGTAAGGTTGTGTGATAAGGTGTTAAAAT
The DNA here is from genome assembly GCA_023376005.1 of Doryteuthis pealeii. Classification (NCBI taxonomy): domain Eukaryota; kingdom Metazoa; phylum Mollusca; class Cephalopoda; order Myopsida; family Loliginidae; genus Doryteuthis; species Doryteuthis pealeii. The sequence continues at coordinate 64,347,959 of CM042156.1, forward strand.
GAAGTTATAGTAGATTTGTGTTATTTAGTCTTAGTCTAAAGGGTGTTATGTTCTCCCACATATCCACTATTTCTACATTGTGTGCGTATAATAGTATATAATGTTAGCGCTATCGCATGTTAGGTGTGGCGGATGGATTGTTATTTTGTTAAGGTATTTTTTTTCGGTTTCCGTATGTATGTGGCTGCAAACTTGGCATCTAGGCTATTGCATCGTTTATTCCTTCCGTACGGTGTTATGTAAATTTTTCCTGATGCAGTGAGGATGTTACGTAGGTTGGGTGGTTGTTTTTTTGCGTTAATGGGCGAGGTTTTTGAAGATGGGCTTTGTGTGGGGTCGGTTTGTAGGGTTTTATATTGTTCAGTGATAGCTTAGTCAATTGTGCATATGTCCGACCGTGGTGAAATACCATAGGGATTCGCATTAGTTTGGTGTGGTTTGTATACGAGTATTTCTTGTCTATTAAGAGATGATGCTTGTCGAATGCTTATTTTATTAAATCACATTTTTACAAGCTGCACTGTCGATAAAACAGAGACAAAGAAACGTTGAACAGTAACATTTACAAGGGTATCTACGAACCTAAAATTTATGTAAAAATAATTAAAAAGTAAGTGAATCCAATACTCCATAATATCGAGTTCTTTCATTTTTATTTATTTTTACAAATAAACTAATTTAAAAAACATTTAAAAATATAATTATATACCGAGAGAATTATGGAGACCACTAAAATACAACATGAATATATATATATATATATATATATATATATATATATATCACAGCATATTATCAATATCATATACCAAAGAAATACACATACATACACGCACACACAGATAAACACACACACACAAATATAATATATATATATATATATATATATATATATATATATATATATACTAATCCTATTAGTAAATCCTTGCAGTAAAAAAAACGGAAAAATAATTTTTAGTAAAAATATACTACAAACTTTGCCTGGGGAAAATCTAAAACAAAAGAAAACCCCAAGAGAGTCGCACCAACCAAAAATAATCTTTTAACACTATAACACATGCCCAAAATAAATATATATATATATATATAACAACCGAAATCGAAATACTATACGAACAAATCCAAGACCTAAAAAAAATCAAAATTACTACACACCCAAACCTTCGATATTTACTTAAAGCCGAAGGAATCAAAAACCGATACAATCACAAATATCAAAACCCCCTACTAACACCAAAACTAAAAACTACCGCTAAACAACTACAAAATAACCCCGATATCACCATCCGCATAGGTGACAAAACTAACATCTACATAATAATGAACAAAACTGACTACAACAATAAAATCCAAAACATACTCAATGACAAAACAAAATTTTAAAAACTCACAAAAAATCCGACAGGCGATTTAAAAAAACAAATAAACAAAATCATCACTGCGAACAATGCAGAGATGGGATCTCAAAAACTCCAAAATAATAGGAGACTACAAACCAGGATACATTTATGGCAAAATAAAAAAAACACAAACCAGGAAACCCCCTCCGACCAATAATCTCACAAATCCCCACCCCTACATACCAAATAGCAAAAATAATCAATAACATAATTCAACCATATATTCCCAACAATTACAGCATCAAATCAACCTATGACTTTATCCAAATACTAAAATCCAACCCCCCAAATAACTACATAACCGATTCCTTAGACATCGACAATCTATTTACTAATGTTCCTGTATTGGAAACCATAAAAATAATAATCAACAACGTTTACAACCATACATCCCTACATCCCCCACCTATAAAACCAAAATCTTAAAAAACTACTACTCAAATGCACCACACAAGTTCCGTTCCACGACCCACTAGAGAAATATACATACAAGACGGTATCTCGATGGGTTCTCCACTTGGCCCGACAATATCTGAATACTACATGTCCCATATCGAGAATAAATATTTAACAGCAAAATTACAAAACCATACATATATACACGTTACGTTGATGACATTTCATACTGCACAATCCCCTGATGAACTCAAAAAATTAAAATGCACCCTTGAAAAAAACTCTGTACTAAAATTTACAATAGAACATAATATAAACAAAAAATCCCTTCTTAGACGTACTTACGATTCCAGTAACAAGGAATTCACCACATCAATATATAAAAAAGCAACCAGCCAAAACTCCTCATTACTTAATTACCATAGTGAATGCCCCCTTAAATATAAAATAGCCCTCATTAAAAACCTAATTCATAGAGCCTTCTACATTTCCTCATCCAAAAGAATATTTTATAATGAACTTCTTAATATTAAACAAACCATCGTAAATAATAACTTCCCTAACAAAACCGTAGATCAACAAATAAAACTATACCTGCATACCATCCACAAAAATAACAATAACAACCCCAACAACAATAATAACTAAATCAATCTATATTACCAAAATCAAATGCACAAAAACCACAAATCCGACGAACATGTAATAACCAACATCATACATAGACACATCAAACCCGTCGACCAACAACAGAAAATAAAACTAATTATTTACTACACCAAATTCAAAACATCAAACCTTCTCATTAGAAATAACACAAACTCTCCTAAAAATCCCCTAAGCCAAACGAACGTAGTATATAGATTCATTTGCCCATCCGACAGTGTCTCTCAGAAAATAAACTATACACTAATAGCTACATTGGCCATACAACAACAATACTATCCCGCCGTCTCACATACCACCTCTCCGACACAAGCTCTATAAAACAACACTTAATTAAAAAAACACACAGAAAAATCCACCTCCCCTGAAATTAGAAAAATCTTAAACGAAAATACTAAAATTATCTACAAAAATAATAATAAGAAACGCCTACAGATCCTAGAAGCCATGTGCATAAAAAATAAAAAACCCTGACATTAATAATATGCATTTAAAGTCGGAGACAACGTATTAAATATCTTCAATAACTAACACTTACCTAACCCCCCTCTTAAAAATAATAGACTCTCCGAATTTGATAAAAGCATAGATAACAGAACTAAAAATTAACTAAAAACCAAATTACATAACCCCATGAAGACGACTGGAGAAACAGTCGAAAGCGCTCGGGAAATTAGTATGAAAAATATCATGAATCAACTCGATCCAGATTCAAAAAGGATAGCCAGAAGACTGGAAAAATATCTATACAAAAAATGAAAAAAGAATACTCCGTGTTGTTCAATAACACATACCTTGAGAATATATATATATATATATATATATATATATATATATAAGGTTTTTTAATAGTTTATTTGAAGCATTGTATGTATTGTATCAATATAAATTTGAAAGCAATTTACAATGCAATGGAATAGGTGTTGAAAATGATGTTTATTTACCTTTTTATTCCTAAATATTTTCGGTAAAAATTCCCATCATCAGAGGTCATAGAAGTACTTGAGTTTTTAGTACTTATCCCACGGTGCGGCGTACTTGTTTGTTGTCATTGCATTGTAAATTGCCTTCAAATTTATATTTTACACACAACGCTTCAAACAAACTATAAAAAAAACTTATTTCACCACGCCTGAGCGGGGCTTAATTTATAGTAAAAAACGTACAAACGGACCATCATGCCATCACGGAAAACCCCGAACATTTCAAATATCTGGCGTTCTTTCAACTTAATAACAACAACCGATTTTGCCGGCGCCGTGGGATAAGTACTAAAAAACACAAGTACTTCTATGATCTCTGATGATGGGAATTGTGAGAATTTTTCCCGAAAATATTTAGGAATAAAAAGGTAAGTAAACATCATTTAACACCTATTCCATTGCATTGTAAATTGCCTTCAAATTTATATATATATATATTATAATATATATATATTATATATATATATATATATAATATATATATATATATATATATTATATATTAGCCACTAGGATTGTCTAAAGCTAAAATGTAAAGAATGCTCGATATCTAGAGTAAATAGCTATTATCATTATTATAATGAGATTTTTTTAACGCCAGCCTTGCCCTATTGCATTTCAATGTAGTCTGATATATATATATATATATATATATATATATATATATATATATATACTGAGATCCAAGCACAGATTCATGGGGTCTCACAATACTGACCGATGAATGAAAAAGAAATTATCATCTCAGCGCAAGAGACAGGAGATTATTTCGAACTGAATATAATTCTATAATTATTTACCCAGCCCGTCTTTTACATAACAAGAAAAAGCCAACATCTGCCTCTGCCAAAGAAAAAAAAGAAAAAAAAGAAAAGATTCCGATATTTGAAATAATCATTTAACTGTTTTCTCACCGAACTGAAAAAAATCCTCCAACTCCTATCTGTCAGCTTGCGTCCGTGAAAAATGTCTTATTTCTGACCAGGGGCAGACTCGCTGATAATTCATTTAGTCTTAGGCATTTTAATACTTTTTTTGTCGCTATTAATCATAGTCTCGATTCTCTAGAGACGTCTCTCTTTTTCTCTTTCCGAAAATGGATAGATATTTCATTATATCACCGGAGATATTGTCAATGTCGCATCAACTACTGAGCCTATCTCATATTTTAACAGTCCTTAACAATATTCACAAGCTTGATAATCATCCGTTCACGTCTAGAGACATAAGATTTAACAACTTTCTGAATTACATTAACCAACATTTTTGGAAGTTTTCCCGGTTAAATCGAAATCAACAGACCTAAATTCCACCATTTTATGTCACCCCGCCGAAAAAAAAATCAGGGAATTAACCGGATTTTATGATTTTTTTCAGTTTTGATATATAAACAAATAAAATAGATAATGCACCAATTATTTTATTCGAAAACTTACAGTTTTTCAGGCCAGTTAACTTAAAACAAAGTATCTTTAATAATATATGTTACGCCTCAAAGATACGTCGTTCAAAATTAACTGACTTGCAAAAATGTAAAAGCTTTTTTAAAAAATGACTGATGCAAATTTGGTTAATTCCCTGATCATTTGTATTTTTTTCTTTCAGTAGGGTGACATACGATGGTGAAATTTTCAGTGTTGATATATTAATGAATAAAACATATAATGCACCAGCTATTTTATTTAAAAACTTACAGTTTTTCAGACAAGTTAACTTTGAACAAAGTATCTTTAAGAATCTGTGTTACGCCTCAACGATACGGGGTTCAAAGTTAACTGACCTGAAAAAATATAAAAGTTTTTAAATAAAATAACTGATGCAAATTAGGTTAATTCCCTGATTTTTGGTATTTTTTTTTTCTTTCGGCGGGGTGACATACAATAGTGGAATTTAGGTTCGTTAAGTTCGATTTAACCGTTTTTCCTTTTGTTCTGTGGGTTTAAGTTTAAAAGTTACGAAGTTAATCCAAGGGTAAAGAAAGGAAGTAAAGTTTGCACTACACCAGGGAGATTTTTTTATGTCTGAAGTAGAGCGCCTCACCTACCGTCAGCTCCCCACTTTACCGCATACATCTGAAATGTACTACCAATGCGCTGAGTTGGTGAGAGCTGGAATCGAATCCGTAACCTTGGGGTTCCGAAGAGCAAAAGTAAAGTAAAGTCGTCGGGGTGGCCTAAAGTCGGTATCAGTCAATCAGCGAGGGAGTCTATCCCTTTTTCACTAGCGCAAGACCAAGGAAATTGTTTTGGCGTCTGATGTGGATTGCCACACCTACCACCAGCTCCTTTATCGCACAGATCTCTGTGGTATTCATACGCTGAGTTGGCGAGGGCCGGTATCGAACTATAACCTTGTGATTCCTAGTCGAACGTTCTACCGACTGAGCTGACCCGGCCAAAATATTTCAAGGGTTGAACATGTATATATTTTTCTACATAACCGCCATTTCGTTTAATACATTTTGGTAGGTGCTCTGGCAGTTTCTGTATGCCATGTGAGGTTATCCGCCCCTACTAAGTTGGAAGAGTTATCTTCCCTTGAAGTTTCGGGTATCAACCACTAGGTGTTTTGCTATTTAAGCAGGCAAGCGCCAAGTTTGAACCCTCTTTCTTCTCCGGGACTTCACAACCATGGGTTAGACATTTATGTCTTCACCCTTCTTGTGTGGGGGCTTCACCCCCAACACAACGTTAGTAAGTGACATTGCTTTATGGACTCTCCATTACTTCTATATGTACACTTAGGTATATTTCCTCTATTCATGAACGTCTTCTTTGTATTTCTGTTATATGTATCTTTTCCACGTGCTTATATTAAAGTCCATTGTTACATTTCACACTCTTGGTCGGAGCTGTTTTGTTCAACCAACAAATATAATTGATGTTATAACTTTGAACCCAACACCCATGTTATACCAGCTCGCCGCTAAGTCTTTGAGGAAGTGTTGAACCTCATTGTTGTTACAAACCCCAACAACACATACATATATTTTTAGCATCAATGCATGACTCGCCATACACTTCTGATAATTGGTGATAGATTTGCAATCAGTTTAATCCCTCTTTCGTGCTAAAACCTAATAACTGTGCGAACTTCACACTTATTGGTAGTGTCAATTCGGAGGTCCATCAAAAACGACTTCCAAAGCGAGGCGCGCACAGAGGCAGACACAGGCGTAGTTGAATGCACAACAAACACAATAGTGTTGCCAATAGTCGCACGAACATTCTTCCTGTGTTTACATCGCTTTGGAGACCTTATTTTAGGGATTACACTGATAGGCCATTTTTAGCTCAATTGGTAGAGCACCCACTTAGGAATAGCAAGGTTCTTAGTTCAATACAGGTCTCCGCGCATGAGTAACACAGATTGTATAATCTGATCTTTGTGGCGCATCACTTTAGCAAAAAACATCTCTCTTTAGCGAAAAGAGGATAGACTCTCTCGCTGTCCGGCTGATACCGACAATAGGTCACTCCTACAACTTTACTTACTACATACAGTCTTGTAATGTCTACTTCTATCACTTTTGTTTTCTATATTCCATCGGGTCTCTATTCTTTTTATCGGGTTTCTGCTATTTTGTCGGGGTTCTCTCTAGTCCTTGTGGGTGTCCCCCTGTGTGGGTGCCATTTTGCTCTTTTTATTTTCACGATTATTAGGGATATCATCATCATCATCATCATCATCATCATCATGTCACGCGAGTAGCACGGATATCCATGACAAAGTCTCGCCAACCTTCCCTATCATTCATTGCTCCTGGGAGTTCTTCTGAGCAGCAGCCAGTATCCTCACATAGTTGGTCAATGTAGGTCCTTGCTGGGCGACCCACACTAGCGTGTCCATGTGTTGGCTTCCACCGGAGAACGTCGCTTATGAGGTCGTCCTTGCTTCTCCAGCAGTATCCAGCATGCATTTTCCGTCTTACTCGGATGGTTTGTGAGATGGTGGGGTCAGGTGGCCATACAATTGCTTCCTTAGGGTGTGCTGTTTCCACGACTTGTTCAAGACTGCACGCAGCATTCTTGTGCAGCTCCCATCTAGCTTATTCTCAAGGCGCTTCGTTAGGTTCCAAGTGGTACAGCCATACAGCAGTACTGATATAACCACAGCCTGGAAGAATTGTCGCTTTAACTTGTCAGCGAGATCAGATTTCCATATGACTGATAATTTGTTTGTGTCCAACCATGCCTTTCTCATTTGTGTATTAACATTGCTCTCTGTGGATGAGATATTACTACCTAGGTATATGAATTGTTCTACTGGCTTAAGAGGCTTACTGTCAAGTGTGGAGATGTCCCCTTTCTTTTTGAAACTCATGAACTCATTAGTTTCATTAGATATTTTTCTGTATACTTTTATTTATTAATTGGCGATTAATTTCAATCGGTTTAATGCATTTTCGTTCTAAAACTGAATGACTGTGTGAACTTCCCTTTTGGGGGTAGTGTCAATTGGGAGGTCCATCAGAAACGACTGTTAAGCCAAGCCTGAGCGTGTCAGAGAGGCGCGCGCAAAGGCAAGCTCAGGCGTAGTTGGATGCACAAGAAGCAGACGTAGTTGGATGCACAACGTTGCCTCGTAAGCTCTTCTAATGGCTGCTTCTATCGCCTTTGTCTTGTATATTCCATCAGGTCTCTGTTCTTTTTATGGGCTTTCTGCTATTCTATCAGGATTGTCTTTCGGGTCAGGAATCTCTCTAGTCCGTGTGGGTGTCTCTCTGTGCGGCTTACATCTTTTTATTTTCATGATTATCAGGATGTGACACAAGGTCGAAAGTATGGGGCATTCAGTGAGTTTCGAAATCCCTATTCAGTTGTAATGGATATTCGAGACTGGCTTGTTAACTATTACACCACAGTGAGACGCTCTCTAACTTTTAATTTGAAATATCTACATGTTGAAGTTTTGAATAGCTTTGAAATTCTAATTTTGAAGCCATAAATAAGAATACAAAATGTGTCAAAAAATATCAAGTTTTTTGTACTTTTTGACACATCTTGTATTTTGAAAAAAATAATGTTCCATTCATTATTTTTTTCAGAATATAAGGTGCGTCAAAAAAGTATCAAATTTAAAGCTGTATTTATTAGAAATGAAGAATGAATGGAATTTTTTTCAAAATACTAGGTGTGTCAAAAGTACAAAAAATATTGACACTTTTTTGACACACCTTGTATATCCATTAATTTGCATAGGTAATCATAATTAATCATAATCAATTCGTGTTGAAAGCACGGATTATCTTGACACTCTCTCGCTATCTGTTCCAATTGGGCATTAGAGTAGGTCGATTTTTCACTTTTTAAAAACATGAAATTGTTCATCTATGTGAAAGTTGTGAGTTAGTATACTGAATACTGATACCAAAGATTAGATCTTATTCTTGCACCATTACTTGAGGAAATCATCAAAGATTGTCAACTAAAATGCTAAATTTTGCGAAAACGAGGACTTTTTTTCATTTTAGTAGACGATCTTTGATGCTATTTCCTCAAACAATGGTGCAAATAAAAGATCTAATTTTTGGTATCAATATTCAGTATACTAACACACAACTTTCGCATAGATGGACAATTTGATATTTTTAAAAAGTGAAAAATCGACCTACCCTATTGTGCATAGGCACTTGATAAGTCTACCTCATTTCTTAAATCATTCAATTCAATTTTAGATTTATTTACACTATTTCTGTTTAGGCAATTTATTCCAAAAATATATTCCTCTATTAACAGTAAAAATCCAATTCTTTAATAGACTTAGTTTTTGAAATCTGCGTTGACAGTAAATTCCCAATTCGAAGAGAAATATTAAAATATGCCGACCATAATTAGAAATTCCATTAATTATTTTGACAGCTTAGGAAGAAATCACAATTTCTTCTGCATGAAACTATCATAGGTAATATGAATTAAATATTTAGCCAAAAAGTTGAAACTTGGGTTTATATGGGTTAAGGAACAGTATGGAATTACTACAGATTTACAGCATTTTTATTTTTACTTTCCAGGTTGATGTTCTGAAATAATATAATAATACAAAGTTTAGATAAGTTGATAGAGATCTTAGGTCTAAAACAGAGAATAAAATATGTTTGCCGTCTATCTAGTTTAGGCTACGCGGCACAGATATAGACACAAACACAGACACACATACACACACACACACATACACACACACACACACACACACACACACACACACACATATATATATATATATATATATATATATATATATATATCGTCGGGGGAAATAAAAAAACAATACAACATTGGAATGTTCCATTTATACTGGTGTTCCATTTATACTAGTGTTTTGTTTTTTGTTTATTATTATTATTCACTCCTTTTGAGTTTTCACACCGGTATTAGCTGATGGTATTTCACTGGGGTCTGAGTGACAGCAAGTCTCCTCAGATCTTCAGGATTCTTCTGAGTATTCTGGCAGATTGCAGCAGTGCAGTGTTCTGAATGGTTTCAATCCTTTCTTTGATTTCCCAAACTTTCCAAACCCTTTTCTAATCCTTTTGGGACTGTTCCAAGTGCACCAACCACAATTGGTATCACTTTCACTTTCATGTTCCATAACTTTTTCAGTTCTCTGGTAAGGTCCAGATATTTGTCGATTTTTTCATTTTCATGTAGCTTCAACCTGTGATCTGCTTGCACTGCAAAATCCACCAGTTGACAAGTTCTTTCTTTTTTGTTTATCAACACTAGGTCTGGTCTTCTTGCTGGGATAAGGTGATCCGTTTTTATTTCAAAGTCCCAGAGAATTTTATGCGTTTCGTTCTCAAGAACAGTTTCTGCTTTATGCATATACCATTTTGTTGTGTGGTCAAAATTTAATTATTTTTTTTGCATAATTCCCAGTGGATAACCTTCCCAACCCAGTCGTGTCTAGTTTTGTATTCTCGTTGTGCTAGTTTGCTAAATTCGCAGATTATATGGTTTACAGTCTCATCTCTATTACCACGAAGTCTACATTTACTATTTTGTTGGGTCATATCAATTTTCGCTTTTATATAGTTTGTCCTTATGGCATTATTTTGTGCAGCAATTATTAATGATTCAGTTTCTCTTTTGAGGTTTCCTTTTCTTAACCATGTCCAAGTCTTTCCATGTGCAACCTCTTCGATTTGTCGTTTGAAGTGTCCATATAATTGTTTTTCTTCCCATTTTTGTTTTCTAGTCTTTGTTGTTTTTCTGTTTGTCCATTTTAAGAATGGTCCTGAGTATCTTATCATGGGGACGGCCCAGGTATTGATTCCTTTGATCAGATTTCTGCTGTTAAGTTTGGTTTCTAGAAGTTTTCTAGTTCTCCTGAGATATTATTTTTTAACTTTTCCTTTCATTTCTGTTTGCTTAATATTGTCCGCTTCTAAAATTCCTAAGTATTTGTAACTTTCATTTTCATCAAGTGATTTTATAGTGTCCTGATTTGGTAGTTGTATTCCATTCATTAATTTTCTTTCACCCTGTTTCATTACTAGCATAGCACATTTTTCAATTCCAAATTCCATTCCTATATCTTGGCTATATATTCTAATAGTTTGTACCAGGGTTTCTAATTCTTTTTCATTTTTTGAAAAATTTTTTATGTCATCCATGTACATAAGGTGGTTTATCTTCTCTTGTGCGCTAGTGAATTTGTATCCCCCTGTACATTTTTTAAGTATATGACTGAGAGGCATCATTGCTATAATGAAAAGTAGTGGTGATAATGAGTCTCCTTGGAAGATACCTCTTTGTATTTTTACTTTTGCCAGGGATTGTTTTCCGGCTTTTAATTGAACTCTCCAGTTTTCCATGGCTTTTTCAATGAAAATTATGATGTTATGATGTCATATGCTTTTCTGTAGTCGATCCAGGCCATTGCAATATTTTTCCGTCTATTTTTTACTTCTTTAAGAATGTATTGGTCTATATACAGTAAATCCTGTGTTCCTCTTTTTCTCTTGCGGCATCCTTTCTGTTCTTCTGTGAAAAGGTTTCGCCGATTGAGTGAAAAGTATATTTCTTCTTTTATAACGGCAGTCAATATTTTCCAAATCATGGGTAGACAAGTTATCGGTCTATAATTGCTGGGGATGTTTCCTTTTTGAGGGTCTTTCTGGATTAGTGTAGTTATTCCTTTCGTCATCCATTCCGGTACTTCTGTTTCTTGTAGACATCTGTTCAGTTGCTGGGCCATTCTTTTGTGGATAGAAGTAAATTTTTTGAACCAGAATCCATGTATGCCATCGTGGCCTGGTGTTTTCCAATTTGTTACTTTCTTGAGTACCGATTTGTGTGTAATTATATGAATACTTGCTACAGCCCTTCCTCAATTTCCATCAGTTCATTCTTAATATCACTTATCCATTTTGAGTGCTTATTATGTTCTTTCCTCATCCATATATTACTCCAAAACTGTTCTGCTTCTGTTGCATTTGGGTGTTCCCTAACTGTTTGTTGTGTCTTATCACTTTTTTGTGGGTTTGTAATTAATGGCAGTGGTTAAAGATATTTATGTATGTTAGTACTAGAATCAAAGTTCATTTTATAATAATAATAATAATAATAATAATAATAATAATAATAATGGAATGACAATAGTAATTTCAGCACAACCAGCCAAAGACTGACAGACCAGGCAAGAATGATCCTGAATAAAAAAAGTATTCTCTGATCTCGAGATAATAGAAATATGTGGACAAGAAAATCAAGAAATACAAACCGAACAGGAATCAACCAAACAAAGTGAACAACGCACTGGCAACCAAAACTGTATACAACCTACCTTAACAACACAGGAACTAACACCAAAACAGAGAATGGATATAGAACTTATACAACAAATCATGAATGACAACAAGAGTACATTACCATCCCTAAGAAACATAGAATGGAAAAAAGTCAAGAAAGAAACTGAAAAGATAAACAAAATATTAGTGAACATCCCAACAAACAATATCACTGAACTCAACAACCTTATTTATGCAGGACCAAAACTAGTCTGCGACAGAATTAATGCACCCCTTCAAAACACTAACAGAAACAGAGAACCAAACAGAAACACAAAATCTGGGTGGGAGTTCAGATTGGAAGAACAAATAAAAAAACTGCGACAACAAACAAATATGTTAAACAAAAACACAAACACACATGTAACTAAAAAGGTTAAAAGACAACAGAAAATTAAGTTGGAAGAATTAAAACAAAAGATATCGGCTATAGAAGGAAGACTCAAAAGGTATCGAGAAAGAACTAAACGGTAAAAACAAAATAGGACCTTCCAAAACAATGAAAAGAGATTTTACGAACAAATTAATGGAGCAAAAACAAACATTAGTGAACACCCAAATGCAACAGAAGCAGAAAAGTTTTGGAGTAATATATGGATGAGGAAAGAACATAATAAGCACTCAAAATGGATAAGTGATATTAAGAATGAACTGATGGAAATTGAGGAAGGACCTGTAGCCAGTGTTCATGTAATTACGCTTAAATCCGTACTCAAGAAAGTAGCAAATTGGAAAACACCAGGCTGGCATACATGGATTCTGGTTCAAAAAATTTACTTTGAGTAACAAGATGACAAAGCAAAGACGGTGACAAGGGCTATGAGACGAAGCTATCAATGGAAGCAGTTGTCCAATCTGGTCAAGAACCAGCTGTTCGATTTGGTCAAGGACCAGCTCTCCAATCTGGTCAAGTACCAGCTCTCCAATCTGCCTTAGAACCCTTTTGGGACTTCTTTTATGGGTTCCAAACCCCTGAATCCAGGGCTCTGATTGGCCAGCCAACAGAAATGCCGGACCAATGGCCCTACAGTGTAAACATCGGGAGGTGTACAAAAACCCACCCACGCAGTCGCATTTGATTGGATGGCCAATCGAAATCATGGCCTTGGGTTACACATCTTGGAGGGGGGTCAATAAGTCTCCACCCAGTTTCCTGATTGGTGAGGCCCCTGATAATATTTTTATTATTGTATAGATAGTCTTGTGCCAGACTTATCTGTTAGTTGCTATGATAATTCCCAGAAATTGGCCTAAGACCACCCGACCGAATTGTTATTCTTAACTAATCAACATTTTAAAGATTTAATCTTTAAACTGTTTTTGTTCGAATAATTTTTATTATCTTGTGCAGTCTTCACAAGAATAACAATAGATATGAAGATATCAGCAGTTATATAAACCAGTCATTTGTTTTTATATCAACCAATTTTTTAGCCTTTAAAATCTCCCCTGTTCGAGTAATAAATTTCCTTATCTTGTATAGTCTTCATGTAAATGATAACATTTGTATGAAACAGTATTTTGCTTTATATCAACCTATTTCTGCCATTAGAATTTCTTTTGTTCCAGTAATTTATTATCTTGTGTTGACGTTACCCCTACCCCATTGACATGTACTCTGATATAAGTCGCTTGTACGGCTCAAAAAACAATTGTTATTTTTATATCCAAAATTTTTTTTTTTTCAACTATCTAATGAGATATCGCCAATCAGTCCATAACACTACTACATTGTTATAAACTGAACAGATGCCTACAAGAAACGGAAGTACCCGAATGGATAACAAAGGGGATAACTACACTAATCCTGAAAGACCCACAAAAAGGAAAGGTCCCTAGCAATTATTGCAGTTTTTTATTTTGTTGATTAGAATTTTTGAGGGCGTGTTTAATTTGTTCATCAACTATATAGTTAAAGAAACCAGTGAATGCTTGTTTTATGTTTTTTAACTTCTTATAGAATATTATTTTCGAGGAGAAGACTAATTTAGGTTAGTATTGATTGATTTTTATATCGGAAGGGGTATTTACTTTTAAAGTTGAGGGTACAGGAGTACAATAAATACTCATTTTAGGTGTTCTTATAGATATTAATAATAATAACTTCACTACTTCTATCTACAACAAATATACTAATAACAGCTCTTGCACAATGACTTTTGGGAGATTGTATCTCAAAAACCAAAATATATACGTAGGTTTAACAACAACAATAACTCTTTCGAGATGCCTCATTATTCACGTTTCTGATATCAGCTGAATAGCCTAAAACATGAAAAAAATCCGGCAATAAGGAGAGGGGAACCTACTGCTTGGGCGACAGCTTAACTTCCATATCAATCCGCCCAGGTTACGGGAGTTCACGTTTTTTGGTGTGTTTTATTGTTGTTGTTTTTTGTTTCCTATACTACACAATTATCACTAGTAGACGGATGTATACCAATGATATATATATATATTGAAGTGAGGGTTCTACGTATGATCTTATATAAGTTTACTAAAAATGGCATTGTCTTATAAATTTAACTAATGTTAAGTGTTGAAGAAATATAATATACTTAAAATTAAAGGCCACTGGAAATGAAGCATCGGAAAAAAATAGATAAATGATTTGCAATATTTCGTGAAATCCTATTCAATTGAGAATAAACAAAACAAAATTTAAACAATTTTATATTCTTCAACATAAATTAAGTCTGAATTGATGTGTAAATATCGTTCTTATCTGTCTAGTGACATCCGGGCAGTTCATATGTATCTGAATTGTAAGCGTTTTTTTTTATTTTTCAGTTGGGCATATATATATATATATATATAAAAGTAATTGGTAATTTGCTTGAAGCATTGTTAAGTATGTTATAAAATAATAAAATTCGAAGGCAATACAATGCGTAAAAAATAAAGACAAAAAGATGTTTATATGTCTAATCGATTTCAAAGCGAAGCTTTATCGTCAGAGACGGATTTCAGAAATGACGTGCTTATGTTTTTGTTTTTTTTATATTTTGTGGTTATAATTTCTCTTCTTATTTCCTTTTCCTCTCCTTTTTTCCTCTCTTTCTTCTTCTCCTCCTTTATGAATGGGCGAATTATTTTTCTATCAATACTAATACATAATTTAAGATAATCTTTATTTACTTATTTACTATAAAAAAATAATTTAAATTAGAGAACAAAGGGGATAAAGGGAAAAAAAAGAAAAAAAAAAAAAAAAGAAAAGAGAAAAACACAAAAAAAAAGAAAGAGAGGGAGAAAGAATAAAAAATGAAAGGTGAAAGCGAAACAAAAGCTAAGTATGTTAAAAAAAAAAAAAAAAAAATTTTCTATTAACGGTTTTTATTCATTTGTTCACTTTTGTTTTTGAAATTATGACACGCTCAACACGTTGCTACACATTGCTACACATTGCTACATTGCAACATCTTACCGAATGTCAGCCTTGTTCTCAACAAACTTTTAAGAAAGAAAAAAAAAAAGAAAGAGAGAAATAAGAAATTACAGTTATTCGCCCATTCATAAAGGAGGAGAAGAAGAAAGAGAGGAAAAAAGGAGAGGAAAAGGAAATAAGAAGAGAAATTATAACCACACAAATATAAAAAAAACAAAAACATAAGCACGTCATTTCTGAAATCCGTCTCTGACGATAAAGCTTCGCTTTGAAATCGATTAGACATATAAACATCTTTTTGTCTTTATTTTTTACGCATTGTATTGCCTTCGAATTTTATTATTTTATAACATACTTAACAATGCTTCAAGCAAATTACCAATTACTTTTATCCCTATGTCTGAGCGAGACAGAATTTGCGATCACAAGAAGACTATTCCAACTATCAGAAGGACGTGCTAAAATGGGCTGCCGAATCAACTTTCTTAAAAGATGTCTAATTAATAATATAACGCCGAACACTATAAGAAATATTAAACTTCCAACATGCTTCAAAACACCAAGCTTTCAACACTCACTGAACAACCTACACAAGTTCTGTATAAAGAAATCAATACAATATTTACACCTCACACTACATAAACAGATCAAGGAATATGAACAACTACTACCGAAACTGTCCATAACTTCCAGATCACTATTGAATACTACTTTATCGGCTGTTAATCAAGGCTACCACAACTGTGTTGACCACAACAAGAAACGTCTTATAAAAAATTCACGTGGTTACACAAAAAACAACAACAGCGACATAATAAACACCATGCAGACTTCAACATAAACATAAGATGTACATATCTGATGATGCAACTTCAACTCCAACACCCAAGTAACAGACCTAACAAAATCTCTTTCGAATGATGAATTTGGAGCTACTCAGTCTCGGGCCTAAATTTATCATGTCACAGAAATTGAATAACAAACTTCTACTCGATATTGAAACCAATTTCTGCAGAAACGGCCTACCAACTCAAATGGTTATCCAAAATCCAAGAAGAACATAACACAACAACAACAACCACTGTTAACACATTTCCCACCTACACTCTAGATCTCCCTATACACCACCTCCAGCCAACAAAGAATTGGACTCTAAATTATCAAGACTCAAGAGATCAATATTCGACATACTGAAAAGACATACAAGGACACCACAAAAACAAATTTATCTAATACTCAACGACACACTCTATCAACATTGAAAAATAAGGAACTTATATACCTACCCTCGACAAAGGTAAGGAATTTTGCGTCATTTCCCAGAATACCTATAACCAATTGGCTCTAGAACACCTTAATAATAACAACATTTATTCAGAAGTAACAAACATTCAATCAACACAAATTGAAAATTTAATCAACAGTACATGGATTAACATATGTAGACATAGAAATATATATAGTAAATACAAGAATAACTTCATCACTAGAAACAGTAAACTACCCACTTTCTACCACCTCATTAAAACTCACAAAACTGACTCAACACTTCAGATCAGACCAATCATTTCCAGCTTGGAAG
Source organism: Doryteuthis pealeii (assembly GCA_023376005.1). Taxonomy (NCBI): domain Eukaryota; kingdom Metazoa; phylum Mollusca; class Cephalopoda; order Myopsida; family Loliginidae; genus Doryteuthis; species Doryteuthis pealeii. The sequence continues at coordinate 64,365,168 of CM042156.1, forward strand.
GACCTCTTTACAAGATATCATGGCTTCTCTCACAAATACTGAAACCTCTACTATCCACCTTTCCAGGACATGTTCAAAACTCCAATGAAGTCATCCATAGACTACAACAATTAAATACTGGAGTACTTAAACAAAATAATTACACATTCAGCTCACTGTATACCACAGACCTCATATCGGAACATAATCAAAACCTATACTGTCACAATCTAACTAGCGGACATACACCAACTACTATCCATTATAGTAGACACACCTATTTCACATTAACGGACATATATATAAACAAATGTCAGGATTACCCATGGGATCCAGTATCTCAGGAATATTGGCCATTGCATACATGGATACACTGGAACGACGAGCACTAACCATCTGCCCATCATGCATTTTCTTCACCAGGTATATTGACGATATACTTATATTAACTCATCTAAAGAAGAAGCCAATGACATAGCTGAGAAATTCAATAGTATAGACAACCACATCCAATTCCAAATAGAACATCCAGATAGCACTCGTTCCCTAGCACTTCTAGATTTTAGAATAAGAATATCACCTACAGGCAAAATTTACACTTGCTTCTACAAAAAAAACACCACTAAGGATCTCTTTGTACACTTTAAATCAGCTCTTCCACTCAGTTCCAAGACTAGTTACATCATAAATGAAATTAATAGAATACACAATAGATGTAGTGAAGAAAACAGACAGAATCACTCACACTGCACACTTTATGAACACCCTCAAAAAAATGGCTACCCAACTTCATATATACGCCATTTAAATAAGAAAAAACACACAACACACACTCTAACACCTGTTTCCTGAAACTACCACATTTCAGTGAAACAATCACTAAACAAATACGCAAGGCTATTCATAGAGAGGGACTAGATATCCAACTAGCCCACTCTGGACCCTCACTACGCCAACATCTAACAATAAAACATAAAAATGTTATTACACCATGCTCACTAACCAACTGCCCAATAAAAGACCCTAACTTATGCCACAAGACCTATATTTACCGTCTAACTTGCTCCAAATGCCTTAATTTCTACATAGGTAGTACAATTAGACCCCTCCACATTAGAATCAAGGAACACATCCACACACGTGCATCCTCATTCCATAAACACCTAATCAAATGCAAAAATAAGGACAACAATTTTTCAGTTAAGATAGAGGCTATAATACGCAACATTGGTAATCTCAGAATTAGAGAAAGTTTATTAATAGCTAAATTAGGTCCTAATATAAACAATAGATTAGAATTAAACACAGAATACATAATTAACTAAATTTACACGTTCCATATATAGGTTTTAGTTTATTTAGTACACATGTTCTCTCATATATATATAATTTTCCCTACCATAAATTTTAAACCTACCAACTATCAATAGATTAGAATTAAACTCAGAATACACGATTAACTAAATTTACACGTTTCATATATAGCCTTTTTTTTTTTTTTTTTTTTTAATTTTTTTTTTTTTTTTTTTTTTAATTAAAATTAATATATATATATATATATATATATATATAAGTGATGGGATGATTGAGAATGAAAAGAAGATAATAGAGAAATATAAAAAAAATTAATTACGATTAATTTAACAATATTGACATACTTATTAACTACTTTACATGACATTATTTCTTTAAACCATGACACTATTTCTTTAAACCATAATACCCTCTTAGGAGTACGGTCAGTCTAGAACTATTAATAAATATTTAAGGAAAAGTGGGGAAAAAAAAAAAAAAAATAAGAATAAATAATAACAACAAAAGAATGAAAAAAAAAAAAATTAATAGTTAAATAAATATATAATTGAAGCAGTACATTATGCCTTTTATAATTCAAATATTTGATTTATGATATTTAATCTATCTGAAATTTAAGGGGGAATGGTTTGTCTTATTTTTATTGTTTTGAATTTTACATCAATCCTAATATGTAATTATATGATATTTAATATATAATTAATATAATATTTAATCTATTTAAGTTTAAAAGAAAAAGAGAAAAAGTACTCATAAAAGATATTTTCTTAAAAAGAAAAAAAATAATAATAATAGAAAAGAATCATTTATTTTTTCTATCAATACTAATACATAATTTAAGATAATCTTTTATTTACTTATTTACTATAAAAAAATAATTTAAATTAGAGAACAAAGGGATAAAGGGGGAAAAAAAAAAAAAAAAAAAAAAAAAAGAAAAGAAGAGAAATAACACAAAAAAAAGAAAGAGAGGGAGAAAGAATAAAAAATGAAAGGTGAAAGCGAAACAAAAGCTAAGTATGTTAAAAAAAAAAAAAAAAAAATTTTCTATTAACGGTTTTTATTCATTTGTTCACTTTTGTTTTTGAAATTATGACACGCTCACACCGTTGCTACACATTGCTACACATTGCTACATTGCAACATCTTACCGAATGTCAGCCTTGTTCTCAACAAACTTTTAAGAAAGAAAAAAAAAAAAGAAAGAGAGAAATAAGAAATTACAGTTATTCGCCCATTCATAAAGGAGGAGAAGAAGAAAGAGAGGAAAAAAGGAGAGGAAAAGGAAATAAGAAGAGAAATTATAACCACACAAATATAAAAAACAAAAACATAAGCACGTCATTTCTGAAATCCGTCTCTGACGATAAAGCTTCGCTTTGAATCGATTAGACATATAAACATCTTTTTGTCTTTATTTTTTACGCATTGTATTGCCTTCGAATTTTATTATTTTATATATATATATATATATATATATATATATATATATAGATAGATAGATAGATAGATAGATATTGAAACACGTGTCTGTGGATTACTTATTTATTATATATGCTCCCACTTTGGTCGAGCACTTTAAATAGGGATTTAATTGCAGATTCACCGTATCTGGCGTGTAGATAAACCTCGCTTTGTTTACAAAAGTTTGAGGCCTCTAGTGAATTCATTTCCGCTTAGAAATGTAGCGATTAAATATTATCCTATATTCGACAGCTGCCTCTGGCCGTACGGGTAAGAGGATTGGCGAACGAAAGTTCATTCGGGTCTCAAACCCGGCCAGGGGTAGCTGTTAATTGTATAACCACACTGATGAGAAGTGATACTTCGAAACACGTGTCTGTGGATTACTTATTATATTATATATATATATATATATATATATAAGTAATCCACAGACACGTGTTATATATATATATATATATTATATATATTTATATATATATATATATAACACTAAAGTGGAGGAATCATATGTGATTAGGGAGGTAATATTTTATTATGGAATAAAATATAAAATAAATGGGGATACACGAAGGCCTTTAAGACCGGTACTTTTCAAGTATATACACAGGCGACGAATAAAAGTCAGATTCATAAGAACGAATGGGGGTGGCCGGTGTATATACTTGAAAAGTACCGGTTGAAAAGGCCTTCGTGTATCCCCATTTATTTTATATTTTATTCCATAATAAAATATTACCTCCCTAATCACATATGATTCCTCCACTTTTAGTGTTATATAAGTTCTCCTGTACCAAATATATATATATATATATTATATATATATATATATATATATATATATAAGTTAAAAGAAAGGAAATGAATCCGACGGTATGAGTATAGATAAAAGGATATGAAAACAACAGAATATGCTGTTAAAGTGAAAACGACTTTCGTCTCCGCTTTTGATAGTACGGAGTATAAACAAGCTCTGAAGATGATTTTTATAAAATAGAAATATTGTTCAATTAGGTATGAATATGTTATAAGATGTTTTCACTTTAACAGCATATTGTGTTGTTTTCATATCCTTTTATCTATACTTATATATATATATATATATATATATATATATATATATATATATTATATATATACAATACGTAAATCATTGTTTAAATTACACTAAAATAATATTAACAGTGACATCTCACCTTATAAGATATATTTACTAAAATTATATGTTTGGTTTGGTTTGGTTTTGTTTTGTTTTACGGCATATCAACCTCAGTGGGTCATTTAATGCCGATAAAGTTTTGAAATAAATCACTTCTTAATCGATAATACAATTTTTTTATTAATACATTTTTCTATTTAACCCATAGATGGGACCCTAACAGGCCTACGACTCCGGGTCTGAGTGGACCAGGGAGCAATGGTGATGAAGGGGTGCTCCACATTCCCCAAACCTCCAAAACTGGAACCTCACCATCAGATAGTGTTTAGCGTCATTTCCAGGACATGTAGACCCTCAGTCACAGCCTTCTAGCACCCATATGATAAAAAGGGGTTTGGGCTTGCCATAAGGGCAATAGGGTTGGGAAAATCATATAGGTGCTAGGACTTGAAGTGATCAGCCGATTGATCGCCCGTCTAGCCCAAGATTGGGCCAAAGTTGAGTATTGCAAGTCATGAACTACTCATCCACCTGGGTTCTATCCTTAAGCATCACGGGTCGCCACACACAGCCAACAGGTGGTCCCATTGGGGGAGTCTTACTCCTCTGCAGAGGTATAGTCGGTGCATTCTAACGCCCCAGCCGACAGGGCGGAAAAATTATATGAAAATATTTTGAAATACTATACATAAAATGTATTCAAATAAATCGTTATTAGATTAAATTACGGCCTCCAGACGACTTCAGAATTTCCTGTAAGTCTTTCCGGTGGTCTTCTTCTTTAAATTGGAAACTCTTGCCTTTATCGTTGCTTTCAGTTCATTTTCAGTTTTATAAGAAGTTTTTTTTTTGTCTCTCGCACAACCACGCTCCACACATAATAATCAAGGGGATTAAAATCTCTGTGTGTATCATCATCATTTGATCAACCTAAGTTTTCGCTGGCCAGACAAAACTGTTGCGTCTACGTTTAGGCACTTATAGAATAAAATGGTCTAATGGTTAAAGTCATAGAAAATGGATTCGTCGACCCGAGTTCAAATCCTGGACGAAGCTGTTTGAATTTCAGTAGTGCTAATACCCTTGGGAAAGGTATGAATGTATTTCTCCCTCCAGCTATGGGCAAATAGCGGGGCAGACTGGGCTCTTTAACCTTGGCTAGGTAACCCGTTTAGAAGAAGGAAAACTCTGAATTCAAACCCGTTAAACCCCGCTTAAGAAATTGCCCTTGTGTCACATCCTACTCGTGCGGCGGGTTTGATAAATATATATTGAATAAATTCGCATAGGCGACAAACTGTCAGTTATCAAGCGCCGTTGTGTTCATATCTTCGCTACTATAACTTATATATATATATATATATATATATATATATATATATATATATATATATAAGTATAGATAAAAGGATATGAAAACACACAATGCTGTTAAAGTGAAAATATTTTATATCATATTCAAATATTTTATATCATATTTCATTTTAGCAGCATGGTGTGTTTTCATATCCTTTTATCTATACTTATAGCGTCGGATTCATTTCCTTACTCTTAACAGACACACACACACACACACACACACACACATATATATATATATATATATATATATATATATATTATTTGTGTATACTTATTAAACTCAGGCTTCACGTAGTTATAAGTTGGTACATAGATGAGAGGTTTATTGATATTTGACAGCTTTTCTACTTGTCTCTTGCTTTGAGATATAGAGAATACAAATCCTTTCAAGTCACTGTCGCAAACATAAGAAAGAAAGAAAGAAGAAAGAAAGAAAGAAAGAAAGAAAGTTTTATTAATTACCTGGCTTTGCTTCGTGTCAGCTCACAGATCACAAGTTTCTTACAATACCTGTGTGTCGTCGGGTATGACAGTAAACTGGATCCACTGCTAAGTATGGAGTACACTTTTGATGTGTGCAAATTTCGACTCCTCCTGCTAGTCCATAAAAAGCGGATTATTGAAGGAAGATCAGTTAGTTTTGTTTTTGATCTTCTGCCTCTGACTTCAGTAAACAAGTTTGGACTTTGAAATCAATGGTAATAAACGCCTTTTAATTGTATAGTATACCATACTATATATATTATCTAAGCAGGTTTTATTAAAAAAAAAACAAAGAATATTTCTTGATCTTTTAAATGTATATGTTCAAACTTTCTTGTCGTTTTTCTTATTTTGGGATCCAGATGGTAGAGAAACTGTCCTATATTTTGTAACCAAGCACTTTCAACCATGTCCATGGTGGTCTTCGGGGGAATTATTGTTTTTATAAGAGTCAATAGAACGTTACAAAGGCTTTGCAGTCTTATATGACGGTTCTGGGGTGATAAGAACACCCCTCGCTGATACAATGGACTAGTCTGAAAAGATTATTAATTCTGTACATATGTTGAACAAGAATAAAAATAAACATAGTCGACTTCCACAATTGTCTCATGCGTTTATTCATTACTTTACTGTCGGAATACAATGTAACAGATTGGAATCTCATCCTCGTTGTCAATTTGTTATATCGTAGTACGACTGTAAAGTAATGAATACACACATGAGACCATAGTAGAAATTAACTATATTTATTTTTATTATTGTTCAAAATATGTACAGTATTTATAGTCTTTTCAGACGATTCCATTGTGTCCGTGAGGGGTGTTCTTATCACTCCACAACAATGACCCAAGAAATCACTACGCTGTTAGAGGATTAGTCTGATTCGGAAACCAAGTCTTATTTTGATACGAGGGTAATCCCAAATGATAGGTCTCCAAAGTACTAGGGACACAGGGAAACTGTTCGTGCGGATATTGGCAATCATGACGTGTTTTTTGTGCATTCGGCTGCGCCTGTCCCTGCTCGCGCCTCGCTGCTACGTGCCAGTTTTGGCTTGACTGTTGCTTCTGATGGACCTCTGGATTGACGCCTCCACTAAGTGGGAAGTTCTGTAGTTATTCGGTTTTAGAAGGCAAAAGGCATTACATCGATTACAACTCATCATCAATTAACGGAAGCGTATGGCGAGCCGTTAAGGAATATCAAAATCGTCCGCAGACTTTGCAACGCCTTCTCAACACATGCCGGCGAACCGGTATGATATGGGTGTACAAAAACTCTCTCAGCGTCTACAAAAATGCAAATTTATGACCCAAAAATCACCTCCCTGGTAGAGGATTACTCTGATTAAGAGAGCAATTATTTTTGAATTCAAGGATAATCCCCAAAGTACTGGGGACACAGGGAAACTGAATTGAAAAAAAAAGATTTCAGCAGGAAATAGCAAAAATGTTGATATAGCGTAAGATCCAACAAACGAACATTTTTATATTTCTGTTTTTTTTTTTTGTTTTGTTTTTTTTTCAAATGCAATGACTGATTCAATTTGCCTGCAATTTCTCATGCAGTTAACCCCACCCCCATCCCCGACCGTCATTATCAATGAAAATGCGTGTTCTACTTGTGTTTCTTAATTATAATTGGATTTACAAGTACCTTGTTTTAATTTAAGTCCTCAGAATATTAGCAGAAAAGAGACCCTCAACTGCCTTGCAATTTATTTGTTATTGTGGGCAATTGATTTGAAAACATTTCGGACAAGCATTTTAAACGACAGCAAAATAACCATCAAAATATTAGGGTGTATCAAACCGTAGAGTCGTAGAAAATAGACTCGTCGATCCGAGTTCAAATCCTGGACGAAGCTACAGACAGTTCACATAATACCACTGGGAAAGAGATGAATCCAACTACCCTCCATCCAGCTATGGGTATTCAATGGTGAGAAGACGGTTGTCAGTAAATACTTACTACAGGTTAAATGCTAAAATATACAGGGTGTCCCAAAATAATGTAAACACTCTTTAAATATTAATAGTTAATGATATAATGTCCCAAGTAGCTTTTATCTTATAAAAGTTCATTTGGTAAGTTTTTTGTATATTTTACTCTCAAATTCTTTAAATGTGTATTCTTTCTTTTGTACCAATCTTATTTACAAGTCAAAATACATGAATCAAATAAGTTATAACGATTCAAAGAGTGTATACATCATTTTGGGACACCCTGTATGTATATTTACAGGTGTCCCAAAATAATGTATACACTCTTTTTTGTATTCTTTCTCTTGTATCAATCTTATTTACGAGTCAAAATACACTAATATATTACATTAATAAAGAAAGAAATTGACTGGTTGATAAAAATGATGACGTTAGTAAGATTTATTGATGATTGTTTGTTAAATAGCAATATTTGAGCAAAGCTTTTGATTCATACTAACTTTGTTTTATCTGGAATTATTTCCCAGTATCATACCATTTTGGACTATATGAATATGGTAAAAGCTCAAGTCTCAAAGAATATCCGGTCTTCAGAATGCATTGATATTAATAATAAAAATGACGACGTCAGCAAAATTCGGTAATGTTTAGCGTTTGGTGACTTGAATGTGTATGCTTCATACCACTATTAGGAGCAAAACCTTAAACTGTATTAAGTTATAACTAGAATGATCTGTACATATACCACACTATGACAATTTAATTATTACAACATTTGGTATGTTTACTTAAATTCTATTGGAGTAAAAAGTGGAAATCAATACGACAGTATGTGGAGAAAAGTAGACAAACACGGAATGTTGTACAGGATTGATGTTTATTAATGGAAGTGATGTCGGCATTATAACGTTTCGGTCTATCAGACCTTCCACAGGACAGGGACTGAGTTCTTGCATTGAAGGATTCAGTTTTTTACTGACGAGTGTCTTGCGGTCGTGATTGGGAAGTGGGGGTGGGCAGCTGATGATGATCTACGGTGAATGTTTAGGATAGTAGTAGGAATTTTTATTTTTATTTTTAAGTGCTATTGCAATACTTCAATATGTAAAAAGTATAATAATCTTGATTTAACTCTGTCACTCTTTTCTTTTTGCTTTCTTTCCTTCTGTTTATGTTTTCATTATGTTCGATTGAAAACAATAGCGTTATCGCTTCCGCGCGCTCACCCCCTATATCTATCTTTCCTCTACTCTCTTTCTTTCTTTCTTTCTTTCTTATATCTTTCTGTGTAGCATGTTCATTTTCTTACCTTTCTTACTTTATAATAAAAACGGGATGATCCATTATTTAGCTGAGGTGACAACACTCATAAGAAATAAGAATTCGGTGAATAAAAACATCAGATAATCAGGATTTACCTTTGTCATTTCATCTTGGACGATTTGGATGGCAGCATTTTTAACCAGGAGTGTTTCGAGATGATAACGGTCGTACTTTTAAGGAACACGAGTATTGATATATAGATGATAATTTGTATTCAATAAACCATTTTTACCTTTGCGCATTTTTCCCGAGAAATTTCGGAAAAAAAAAAAACAATCTTTCATCTATGGACTGTTAAAAAATTTATTCCAGGCCAATTCAGGGATGCATTTGATATGTTAATGTTCGTGGAATAAACTTTTGATCCATAACAAATTTGCTTTGATAGGAAATATTTCCGGTTGGTTGTTTGATTGGTCGGTTGGTTGGTTGGATTTTACGACATGACAACTGCCACGGCCGATAATCTCGGACACAAATTACATTTATATTTTGCCCGGAATCTGAGATTCAGTTGTTCAGAGTACAACTCCAAGGTTCCCGTAGAAGAGATGTCTTTACAGGTGGGAACACATTATCAGAATGAAGATAATAATTGGGATAGGAAAGACGACAAATACGTGATTTCGATGTGAAGTGTTTAATAATCGATGAAGAACAAAATTAACAAAAAATAGCATAGAAATATATAGAGCGAAGTTTCTTTTTGTTTTTGTTTGTGAGAGATGTGAACAATATTTTTAATTGGTTAATAAATAAGGATTACTTTGGGTCATATCATTCATTCAGTGTCAATATTCAATTCGATTGTGGATGTCAGCGGGTTAGATCAACGTCTTTTTCTCTGCTTTTTTTATGATATAGTGTATTTTCCTAAGCCCGGACGCCAGCTTCATCAGTAAGTCAGACGCTTATTTTTTATCAATGTTTTTCGAAAACGAGCGTTTTTTTTAATTAGATTAAGCTGCCGTGTCGCGCGCGTGCAATTAATTCCACTGATGCT
>CM042156.1:64380200-64395200 GCA_023376005.1 Doryteuthis pealeii
AGCATATTGATCGGCTGGGGGGGAAGGAACAAAATAGAACGGGAAAATTATTTTTAGCAGACAAAGATTTGTGAGCGACCAGTTGAAAATTGACCTCTGAGGGAGTCAGTTCAGAGCACTCATTGTAGGTCATTCAGTTATGCATTAATGTCTTCTATACTTCAAATAACTTGATAGAAAACCGGAAGCTTCAAATTTTGTGCAGAAACACCGGAAGAACCAGAAACGGATATGTTCCCGCACTTCAGCGAAAGTAAGGGAGAAACTCTGGTTTTGGAAGAGTAGTTGCCTAACGGCCAACGGAGAAACGGGAAGTCATGTGTAAGTTGGGTCCTAATATAAGCCGAGTTAAACTCGAGCAGATACGCAGAGTAATAGTAAGAACGAAGTGCCCTATTAGTAGACAGGTTAGTCAGTGTTTCTCTCTCTTACTGGACAACTTACGATAGCGAGCTAGAATTAAACCCTTACGCCTGACTTGAAAATTTACTACTGTGTTCGAGTGTTGCTTTTTCTATGTCAACCTTCATGCCTATTACTTCGATATATTACCGACCGACAGAAATTTGGAGAATTAATAGTTGTCTACTTAAAGAAGATTATTACCAAAATAAGGAGGACCTATGAGATATACCACAGTATGATAATTTAATTATTAAAGCGTTTGATATGTTTACTTAAGAGCTGTTGCAAAATAGTGTAATATGTAAAAAGTATAATAATCTTGATTTAACTCTCCCAAATTCATTTTTCCTTTCTTTCCTTCTTTCCATCTTTTCATTATGTTCGATTGAAATAAAATAGCAGTACTGCTTCTGTGCGCTTAGCCTCTCTCTCCATCTTTCCCCTACTTTCATTCTTGTTATATTTTCCTGTGTAGCATATCTCTTTCTTTCCATTGTTTCTAATAAAAACTGTATGGTCCGTTATTTAGCTGAGGTGATGACACTCATAAGAAATAAGAATTCGGTGGATAAGTAACAACAGATAATCAGGATTTAAATTTTCACATTTCATCTTGGACGATTCGAACGGTCTGATTTTAACCAGAGGGTGTTACAAGATGATAACGGTTGTACAATTAAGAAACACGAGTATTGATATATAGATTTTCGATTTCCCAATGGTTTTTATTAGCAGATGCAGATACTTTGGCAACCATTCAGATCCTTTTTCAGTTTTCCCAATTTCCTCATCAGATGGATAATCATCGCATTGATAATTTGTTGATCGTATATCATTTAAGATTATCTTTGAATGTTTTTAGATGATGCGTTCTGCCTCGTCGTTAATGCTATTTTTCTACTATTGTATTAAGTGTTTGAATATCTAGAGTATGAGATGTACGTCTATTTATAAACTTTCCCAAAATCATCAGCAGACATTTCCGGTAAAAATTGGCCAATAAGAAACGTATACAGAACGCATTTAAGATCGTTGGTACTTGTCCGTAAATCAATTGCGAGTTGAACTTTCTGCGATCAAGACTTACATACAAGGATTACAAGAACTACTAATACTACAGACTTTCTGCCACAAGGAGTATCTATTGAAACTGTATTCATTCCTACCTAAGATTTCAAGGAACATTACCGATTAGGATTACAAGAAGATCTACTGATACTAACTCTTTTCTACTAAGGATTTCAAGGAACACTACAAGACTAGGATTGCAAAAAATAACCAACTGAGCCCATACTCAATATCAACTTGGATTTATCAACAGAAGAACTAAAATGGGGACCAGAATTTTAATACTAATCATCACACAAAATGTAATTTGAAATATTCTTACAACGAACGTTACTTTTTTCCATTTATTTCCCAGAAATAGACAAATTAGATTTTCTATATATCTATTTGTCTTTTTATCTATCATATTTTCAATACGGTAAAAACTCTAGTTTCAAAGAACAAGCTAAGCTCAGACATAATTGATATTAAACATAAAAATTATATCAGAAAGATTAAGTGAGGTTAATAGTTTGTTGATTCTGTTATGTATACATCATAGCAATATTGGGAGCAAACCATAACATCTTTAAATTCTTAACGATTCATGGTCAATAGATCATTTTCCTTTTTGCTTATTTTTCGGAAAATTTCCGGTATAGACCTATTTTAGTGAATGAAAAGTAAAGGAAGGCATTTGATATGTTAATGTACATCTGATTCATGCGAAATTCATACCAAATTTATTTTATTATGTATGAAGTACTTCCTGATTTGACACCATTATGGAAAATATCGGCTAAATTTAAAGGGTTATATATATATATATATATATATATATATATATATATATATATATATATATATAGGGTGTCCCAGAAGTCATGTATTATCCAGGTTTTGAAATACAACACCTTTAGTTATTTCAAAAACATATTCATTGATAGTGATTGTCGCAATTAATTTTCATTTATTAAAATTATTCTCAATAACAGTGATTTGAAATCAACAAAGGTGTATTTTTGAAAACCAGGACGGTGTCTAACTTCTGGGACACCCTGTATATATATATATATATATACAAGATGTGTCAAAAAAGTATTGAGATTTTTTATACTTTTTGACACATCTTGTATTCTGAAAAAATTAACGTTCCATTTATTTTCCATTCCTATGTTGGTAAATACAGCTTCAATCTAGATACTTTTATGACATACCTTATATATATATATATAATATATATATATATATATATATATATATATATGTGTGTGTGTGTGTGTGTGTGTGTGTGTGTGTCCGCGCGCGTATTAACCATCCCTTCACTTTACCAGGATGTGACACAATATCAATTTCTTAAGCAGAGTTTAATAGGTTACTAAGTCAAGATTAAAGAGCCCAGTCCGCCTTACTATTGACCATATTTTTCGTAGCTTTTGTTGCTTTTAAAATCTTGAAATGAATTTTAAAATTTGGTATATATATTGCGATCATATATATATATATATATTGCAGATTATATGTTTGCTATATTTCTAAGCAAATAGTGCTCAATAGCATTGATAGAGCGTTTATATTCCAGATAAGGTAGAAACCCCTAAACAAATTTCCCCACTTGAGTGGAAAGAGGATTGAAATAAATCCGACAGAATATAGTGGAAATATGAGCAACACAAGAACAAAATCAATAAAATGACTGATGTTGCCGAGCTCAAAGCTCTAGCGAAATATATCCTAAATTCATGAGTTTTGTCCTTGTGTTCCTCATATCTCCACTACATATATATAAGTAAAAGCAAGTCGTTGGAAAGGCCTCAAGTCAGTATCAGCCAGCGAACAAGGAAGTATCCCCTTTTCACTAGCACTAGACCAATGAGATTGTTACTTAACGTCTGAGGTGGAGTGCCACACATACCATCAGCTCCTTATTTTACCGTACAAATCCCTGTGCTACTCTATTGGTGTGGGCCGGTATCGAACCAGGAACCTTGTAGTTCCTAAGCGGATGCTTGACCGACTGATTCATTTTATGATTTTAAAAGCAGTAAAAGCTAAGGAAATAATATGGTTAGCTAACTGAGGAAGATGTAAAATTTAAGAAAAGGAAGATATAAAATATTCTTTTAAATGGGACAAGCATATAGAAAAGAATTCTTAGCGGGAAGAGAAAGTTAAAAGTTAAAAGTTAAATGGTAGCTAACCAATTTTTTTTTCCTGGCTTTTATTGCTTTTAAAATTTGTGAAGGAATAAAAAAAAGTTAGTCTGTTTATTGCGATCATTAAATTCTGTACACCACATAATACATATATATATATATATATATATATATGTGTGTGTGTGTGTGTGTGTGTGTGTATGTGTGTGTGTGTCTGTGTGTGTGTATATGTGTGTGTGGGTGTGGGTGGGCATGCGTTTGTGTGTATGTGTTTTTGTGTGATAAAATAAAAGCTTAAATATCAGTCATAAGTTTATTTCAACCGATATTTCCATATTTTTCGCCTCAAATAAATAATGGTTGAAATAAATTTATAGCCTGTTGTAGCATTGATGGCGTACTCCACACTTCTTAGTTGTTGGATTTTACGGCATGTCAACCCTTATATATATTATATATATATATATATATATATATATATATATATATATATAATATTATATATATTATATATATATATTAAGTCACCCCACATGCGCTCGAGCATACCATCCTGCCATGTTTTCTATCCTCCACGGTTCCAACAGAAATCACCAATTGAGATTCCTTCCAACCCATCCTTTGTGTGCAGAAACAATTCCACCAACTGCTTCTTTTCAACATCTCAAGCCTTAACCTTTCGAACGGTGGAATCAGGAATTTTCGACACCCCCCCCTCACGGTTTGTAATTCCTCTGAATTTCTCTCTTACTCAAAAGCAAAGGAAAAGGAAAAAAATAAATAAAAAAAGAAAGAAAGAAAAGGAAAAAAAAATATTGCTTTATATCATATATATATATATATATATATATATATATGGGGAAAATGAGTAAAGAAAAGAAATGTAGATGGATAAAAATGAAGTTAATCGATATCACTTTTAATCGATATCACTTACACGTGTTTCGGTCCGTTTATCAAAATGTATACGGATTACGCTATTATTGTTATTAAAATACTCAGATGAAGTTGAAATAATAATAATAATAATAATAATAATAATAATAATAATAATAATAGGGAAACGGCAGATGGACAAACAGAAAAACGACAAAGACTAGAAAACAAAAATGGGAAGAAAAACAATTATACGGACGCTTTAAACGACAAATAGAAGAGGTTGCCCTTCAAAAGACTTGGACATGGTTAAGAAAGGGAAACCTCAAAAAAGAAACAGAATCACTTATAATTGCTGCACAAAATAATGCCATAAGGACAAACTACATCAAAGCGAAAATTGATAAGACCCAACAAAATAGTAAATGTAGACTTTGCGGTAATAGAAATGAGACTGTTAACCATATACTCTGCGAATGTAGCAAACTAGCACAACGAGAATACAAAACTAGACACGACTGGGTTGGGAAGGTGATCCACTGGGAATTATGCAAAAAATTAAATTTTGACCACACAACAAAATGGTATATGCATAAACCAGAATCTGTTCTTGAGAACGAAACGCACAAAATTCTCTGGGACTTTGAGATAAAAACGGATCACCTTATCCCAGCAAGAAGGCCAGACCTAGTGTTGATAAACAAAAAAGAAAGAACCTGTCAACTGGTGGATTTTGCAGTGCCAGCAGATCACAGGGTGAAGTTAAAGGAAAATGAAAAAATAGACAAATATCTGGACCTTACCAGAGAACTGAAAAAGTTGTGGAATATGAAAGTCAAAGTGATACCAATTGTAGTTGGTGCACTTGGAACAGTCCCAAAAGGATTAGAAAAGGGCTTGAAAAGTTTGGATATCAGAGGAAGGATTGAAACCATTCAGAACACTGCACTGTTGCAATCTGCCAGAATACTCAGAAGAGTCCTAGAGACCTGAGGAGACTTGCTGTCACTCAGACTCCAGTGAAAGACCATCAGCTAACACTGATGTGAAAACCCAAAAGGAGAAATGTAAAGATATTCCGTACACAGAGATATTGTTACGACCTTCATCAGAGTGAATTTTTTATTTGAAATAAAAAATTCACTCTGATGAAGGTCGTAAAAAATCTCTCTGTGTACGGAATATTTTTACATTTTTCCTATTATTATTATCATTATTTCAACTTCATCTGATTATTTTAATAATGATAATAGCGTAATCCGTATACATTTTGATAAACGGACCGAAACACATGTGTAAGTGATGTCGATTAAAAGTGATATCGATTAAATTCATTTTTATCCATCTACATGCTTTTCTTTACTCATTTTTTCTTCATATTGTCGGATTCAATTTCCTTTCCATTCTTACACACACACACACACACACACACACACATATATATATATATATATATATATATATATATATATATATATATATATATATGGGTTGACATGCTGTAAAATCCAACCAATCAATTAGTGTTGAGTACACAATCAATGCTACAACTCCCAGGTCCACTCTGACCCGGAATGGTAGTACCTTTTAGGTTTCAATCAATTTGTTAAATAGATAAAATATGTGTGTTAAAAATGTGAATATCCATCAAGAATAAATAAAAGAAAACATCTTCGGCATAAAATCACCCGTGGGTTTACATACCGTAAAATCAACCAACCATAGTAAGTAAACTAAATGTGAATACAGTTAGTATATTGGTATAAGAATAAGAAGAAAGGAGACGTATGAATATTCAGACGGAAAACAAAATTATGACAGCTTAAAAGACCACCGACTTTGACCCTGTATATACATGAGTTCGGATCAATGTCCATTTTTATTTTGAAACTTGTATCATGTATTCATATATTATTATGTTAGTAAGTTATTATTTGTTGTAATTCTGTTATATTGCTTCTAAGTTCAATATTCTTGGAGTTTCCGCATATGCAGTCTTTTGCAATTTTATTTTCCTTTTGCAAATGTAGACTAGAGACCTATATATTGTAAGCACATATGAATAATAGAAGAATGCATATTCAAATGCAACGGAAACTTTCAGGGAAAATTTCTTCAAGGAACGAAAAAAGAAAAAGGTTCTGCGGGAGAAATAGGATGCTTAAGAACAATGTGAAAAAGTTGGAACTAAACAGTAGCTGAAATATAAATATTGATGAAGACTAAAAATATGACTTAGAAATTATAATGACAAGACGGCTCGCCAAACATTGGGGTTCCTATTTTAACAATTGTCTGATGGTTGGTAGGTTGGTTGGTTGGTTGGATTTTACGGCATTTCAACCCTTGTTGAGTTATTCTATGCCGAAGTTGTTTTGTTTTATTCATTCTTGTCGGGTAACTATTATCATAATGGTGACAACCAGTAGGTTGGTTGGTTGGCTGGTTAACTAGTTGGATTTACGGCAGGTCAACCCCAATTTTATGCCGAAGAAGTTGGATGGATTTTACAGCATGTCAACTCTTGGGTTATTTCATGCTGATGACGTTTTGTTTCATTCATTCCTTTTGAGTATAAATATGAATATTAATGAGAAATGAAAATACAAGTAAAAAATAATTGCAAGGTGGATCGTCAAACAATGGGGGTCCTGTTTGAACAGCTGTCTGTTGGTTAGCTGGTTGGGTGGTTGGATATTATGGCATGTCAACCCTTATTTCTCAGAATTTTTTAGATGAGGCTTGATAATTAGTATTATTCGTATTATTCGGACTATTGTCCTTATCTTCATTGCTATCTGTACAACGTTTCAGTCGATGTGCCCCCGGCCTTCTTCAGGTATTTCTTGGAAGCATATCGAACTCGGGAACCTTCTTTTCGAAATTGGGAACCTTCTTGTCGTATTCGGGAGCTATCATGGAACGTTGAACCTAACTCTTTATTCAGTCCAAGGGGGTATCCTGTTGTCATTAAATAAAGTGTTAGGTTCAAAGTTCCGTGATGGCCCCCGATAACAAGAAGGTTCTCGAGTTCGAAAAGATGGTTCCCGAGTCCGAGATGGTTCCCGAGTTCGACAAGAAATACCTGAAGAAGGCCGGGGGCACATCGGCCGAAACGTTGTACAGATAGCAATGAAGATGAGGTTAATAGTCCGAATAATACAAATAATACTTATGTCAACCCTTGTTGAGTTATTCTATGCCGAATTTGTTTTGTTTTATTCTTCTTGTCGAGTGACTATTATCAGAAGGAAAATAATACCAAAATTTGCCCAGAGAATTTGTACGACACATACATGTGTGCAATAGTGCCAATCAGTAGGTTGGTTGGTTGGCTGGTTGGATTTTACGAAATGTCAATCGTTGTTGGTTTATTTTATGCCGAAGATGTTTTGTTTTATTCATTTTTGTTCGGTGACTATATACCGAAATTTGACCAGAGAGTTTGTACGATACAAACATGTCTTCAACGGTACCAGCCAGTAGGTTATTTGGTTGGATTTTACAGCACGTCAACCCTTGGGACATTATTTTTGATTCATTCCTTTTGAGTATAAATATGATAAGAAATAATGGCAAGGTGGATCCCCAAACAGCGGGGTTCCGTTTTAACAGGTGTCTATTTGTTGGTTGGCTGGTTGGTTGGATTTTACGGCATTTCAACTCTTGTTAGGTTATTTTATGCCGAAGACAGTTTTGTTTTATTCATTTTTGTTGGGTATTAATTCATTTTTCAAACTCACTTTTTAAACCCATTTTTAAGACTTTTATTTATTCAACCAATGGATAAGACGTTAACATTTACTACGACTTTGGGTCAGAGTGAATCCAGGATTAAAGATGATAAAAGGGTACTCCACACTCCCATGAGTTCTAGAATTGGAACATCACTACTAGATGTAGTTTAAGGTCATTCCCAGGACACCATCTTTCTGTGATGATATTGGTGCTTCTATTTAACAGAATGAACGATTTCGAAGTAACATGTCATAATTAACAGCAGTACATAAAGTGTCCTGGTCGGTAAGCGAAAACTCCGGAAGAGCTATGCCCCTCAGACCCGTTACCGTATTTTTCGTAAATAGTATACATTTTCGCTATTACACCGGCCATTTCCGGCGTTGTGAGTCAGCGGGAATTTTCAAGTCTCTTTTCCACTTCTGTTCGACCGCAACAGACCTGTTTGTCGACCTCTAAGCCCTGCATCTCTGAAGATTCTTTCTAGGCAACACAGTAAGAGAGAAAATATTATCTTTCTTTTCCTAATTTACATGCTACATATCCGACTATTGTTTACTGCTATTTTCTAGCCTTATTTCTTTATTGAAGCTCCCTTTAGATATTGTGTATTATAGTCTATTGCGAATATACTCATTGCCGTAGCCTTGCTGTTTCCTTATGTTATGACCTTTGTCTTTTAGTATTGTTCCACTTATTTGCCTCTCTACTATTAGTTTGTATTAGTGTATTTGTTATGTACTGGCCTTCTTCGCTACTCTAAATCGTGTAAGTAAGTAGTCGTTGCGGGTATGTATGGTCACGTGGCGAAGTATGTGTAGTAGTCAGCTACTACCGACTACTGGACTTCAATAAACAACAGATACGTATGTACAAAGAGAGGACCCTTCTTTATTTTCTTCGGTGTGTGGGTGGTGATGGCGCAGAGCTTACAATGTGTGCCCGAGGGGTATTTGCTGACGGGAGACGTAGAGTGTCCTTTCAGCTGCCGGCTGGCGTCTGACTGTGGTCGATTCGACCCTCTGGCTTTTGTATTGACGACACGCCTACGCATCTTTATCTTTTGATCTGATAACGAACGTTTGTCATATATTTCTTTATATTCTCCCTGCTTCCTTGACCGGAAAGCCTCGCTTTCGTTTTCCCCTTTTTTTTTAAATATATCTTTTTATATTTTTCTTTGTCTTTTTGCCGGAAGCTTCGTTTTCCGGCCGAGGACAATACAACATATTATCATTTACCTTAGCGCTGTTTCCTATTCACTGTAAAATTTATTGTTTCCTCTCACTCATGTTTAAATAGCATTATTCCGAGTGATACGTGCTATCGCCTCTTCCCTTTCTCCCTCGCATTATCGCTGCCATTATTTTTACTGCTGCTATTATCATTGCTCTATGCTACCTACCTATTACCTTATGTCCCTTATCCGTTCTCTGTAATTCTTATAATTTCCTAGCCTTTTAAAACCTTGATTTGCCTTGTTATTTGCTGTGTCTGTCACATGTTTCTTTTCTTATTTCAGCTTTTCCTTCTGAATAAAGACACTTTTAACTACACCCATGGTTATTTGCGTTTATTGTTGCAGAGGTTTAACTGCACTTAAATAGACTGTCTCAATGCACCTGGTAATAGGACAAGATGTCATATTAGGAGGCGTAACATAAAGATATTGATGCTTCGATTTACGGTGTGAACGATTATAATTAACATTTCATGGTACATGTCCATGATTATATTGATGCTTCTATTTAGGAAAGAGTGAAGTCTCCTAATCAGGATTTTGTATTTCTTGATCTTTGTTCATATTTCTTGGAACGTCTGTGTAAAGGTGTTGAATATTTATGATTTTCAGTCATTGTGAATGTGGGAGAGATATATAGATACATTTCTTTTGGATTAGATGGCTATTCTATTATATATCTCGGGTGGTGGGTGCTATTCAGAGCTTTTGGGAAATTTGGGAGGAAAATTGCTTCCCAAAGAACGAATCGATAAAAAATGAGATTATCTATGTTGTAGTGAAAGCCTCTCGAGAAATGTAACGAATGTCTTTACAATCCATTCCTATAGTAAAAGCATTATCTATTCATTTACATATATATATATATATATATATATATATATATATATATATATATATATATATACACATAGATATATATACCAACCTCTCCGCATGAGTAGGATGTGACGCGATGTGAATTTTTTAAATGGAGTTTGAATTCAGAGTTTTATTCTTCTCTTAGACTGGTTACCTAGCCAAGGTTAAAGAGCCCAGTCTGCCCTACTATTTACCTATAGCTGGAGAGAGAATATATAGACTCATACCTTTCTTGAGGGTATTAGTACTATGTGAGATGCAAACAACCTAGTCCATGATTTGAACTCGTGTCGACGAGTTCATTTTCTACGACTCTAAACATTATACCATGCACCTCCATTATATATATATATATATATATATAATATATATATATATATATTATAAAATGGGTACACGAGATAACTTACTCGAGTTTCACCATAAGAATCTTCAGGGTTAAATCCACTGAATTAATCGAGACACCGATTAATAGCTGTCGATTTAACGTGTGTGGTCATTGCATTAAAATGTTCGTTGCGAAAGAACGCTGACTTTTGATTCAAAAAGGTCTCACACCGGATGTTGATTTTTTGTGGGATTCAAAAAGTAAACAGTCGATTTGTGTTAATCTATTTACTAGGATGCAGCTGTCTAACAATTGTATGTTCATAATGTTTAAAAGTGGTTTCATTAAAAAGGGGGGGGAGGGGGTTCAAATCTATTTATATTGTTTTGTTTTGGTTAGAGTTATTAGGAAGTGAACCTAGTGATATGTATTGGTGTATATTGTATTCACGGTAATTTTGTTATTATAATTGAAGCTTAAAATAAATTAAAAATAAGATCAAAGGGCAATGCATGGTGAATGAATTTTGGTTTTGTTAAAACGTGTTTGAATTTATTTATTCGAATATATTTTAATTGAAGTTGAAATAATGTGAATATGTGAGGGGTGGAATTATAATCTTGGTGATTTTGTATTACTATTTGTTATAGCTGACACACCCTATGAGACCAATGGAATGTGCCAACAGATTACTATAAATAAACAGGGATAATTGTGGCTTAGAGAGCAAGCCAATGCGAGTGCCAATAACTCTGTTCGTCGGACGTAATTTCCACATCTCTCTATTGTATTGTCTACTTTCTGTTAATACATTTTTCTACTTTTCGTTACCCGTTGTTTTGTTCTTATTTGACCCCTTAAAACCTCACAACACTATTAAAATTGAAAGGCCTAATAAATTAAGACTGGATAAAATGTAAATTAGAAGTTAAAAAATTAAAATTTAAAATTTAAAAATTCTGCATATGTGTATGTATACACATGCACACACATATACCCACACACATATATATACACATATACATATACATACATATATATACATGCACACATAAACACATATACACATACATGTATATAATTCTTATATGCGTATAAAGAATTATTAGAAGAGTTTATAAAAAATATGAATTGTACTACGGTTGGTGTTGGGCTTGCTGTCACGTGTTTTTGCTTAAACGTAATGGAAATATGTAATCATGTATTTATTTTAAGAGTTATATATTTGTAGCGAGAGCGAACGGCAAAACTCACGAACCTGTGATGAGCCAACAACGGTCCGTCGATCGAAGAGACAGCGGGTGGCATGTTGCAAGTGTGGGCGGAAGAAAAACATGTGACGAGTCCGACTAGTTGTGGAGTTAAAATCGTGAGTGTCCTTGAGGCGGCGATTTATAGTGTCAAGTCTCGTGGCTGGCGAGACAAGAGTTGTGACGTCTCGGCCAGACCGAGTATAAAAAACAGTGGCGAGGGGGCAAAAGACGACGAACTTATTTTGTTTAAGATCTTCACTAGTGTTACGGTGTCTTTGGTAGAAGCAGAAGTAAATTTCGTTAGCTAATTAGAAGCTATTTCGTTTTTTTTGTTTCATTAGTTGTCATAATGGCGGACAAGGCCTTCGATATTAGACTAATCCCGGAGTCAGCGGAGCTGCGACCGATATGCCGATGTAGAATGGATCGAAAATGTCGAGTTGGTCTGCGAACTCTGTGCCATGAACAAAGTGGAGCGTGTTTTGCCGCTACGCCTGCGAGGTGGTGCTCTTGCCATGTATCGCCAACTGAGCGAGGAGCGAAAGGCAGACCCAGAAGAGATCAAACAAGCCCTAATAACTGCTTACGTTACTGACGCATTTGATGCATTCGACCAATTTGTGGCTCGACGACTACAGCAAAACGAAATTGTGGATGAGTTTCTGGCCGAGTTACGTCGCCTGGTTCGGCTGGTTGGGGATTCGCTGCCCGAACGTTGGCTGGGGTGTGCGTTCGTGTCTGGATTACCACAACACGTTAGACAGCTTCTTCGGGCAACATCCAGGATGGAGACTATGACCACAGACCAGCTGTTGGATCGAGCTCGAGCGATCATGAAAGACAACACGATGAAGGAGGACCTGGCGATTGCTGCCGTGCGAGTTTCACGGGATGAAACCAAGACGGATGAGACAAAGAAGCTTCCCACCGGGACTCCGCGCAGCACCATAACATGCTATCGTTGCAACGGGCCCAATCACTTAGCAAGAGATTGTAAAGAACCACGCACCGGAGGGCGACCACACCAAAATCGGTGTTACAAGTGCAATGTAGTGGGTTATGTGTCCCACAGTTGTCCGGGAAACGGGTTAGGGGAATAGGCTTTAGTGCCAGTCTGCTCCTTGAGTCCAGTATGAATGAGGCACTGCCAGCAATTACCGTACGCATCAATGGGATGAAGAGTTTAGCATTACTGGACACAGGTTGTTCAAGGTCGCTCGTGTGTAGACAGCTCTGTCGCTCCTGGAAGAGGAAAGAAGTAAACGTTTTCACTGTCGGTGAAAGATCTCTCAGGTGTTCCGGTGTCGGTCGTATTCAGCTAGACGTGAATAACAGTTGTCCTATCGATGTTGAGGTTCTAGTTATGGACGAGAAGTTGCTGGGGTTCGACCTTTTGCTGGGATTTGACATCATTAAGAAGTTGGGAGGAGTATGTATGACCAGTAACGGGGCAGTGAGCTTTCCTCAACTTGACCGACCCTCATGCGCGGCTATCACCATCAACGAGCCAGACTTCGATGTGGAATATGACCAGAGCAAGAAAATCTGGGTTGCGTCGTGGAAGTGGGCCAAGGGCCACCGCCCGTTCAGCTCAACAACAACATCCCTGAATACCGAGTGCTCGCTGATGTGCGCCAGGAATACGATGCTGAATTAAGCGAATGGCTGAATAACGGTTGGTTAGTGCCGTACCCCGAAAAGGAACTTGGTCCACCGAAAGGACTCATTCCCCTTATGGCAGTCGTGCGAGGCATTAATCTAGCCCAGTGGAACGCTAGGGTGCTGCATATTTTCACAGACTCGGTGGCTCTGACATGTTAACCGGAAAGGCGCGAATTACTACAAAAGCCGCCAGCGAGATGCTAATTCGACGACGGCTAGACACGTTTCTGAGTCTCGTGCGGGAATACAGCTTAACGGTGGATGTGTCGCTGGTTAAATATTATGCAAATAAAGCTGACCAGTTGAAGAATTCCCCCATAAATGGCTGCATAGCATACAACAGAACGTGGAACCTGTGAACCAAACCTGTGGCGTTGCAGTGAGTTCAGAACAGTTGGTTGCCATTCATGCCAAAAGTGGTCATCCGGGCATTAGGCGCTTGCTGTACTTCGCACGACATACTCACCGTACTGTCACTAGGGCGGATGTGCGAAGGGTAGTGAAAGACTGCCAGACGTGTCAGTCGATCGACACACCGCCGGTACGCTGGGACAAGGGGCATCTGAGTGTGACGAACAATTGGGAAAGAGTGGGAATGGATATCACACACTACGATGGTATTCATTACCTTACCTTAATTGACTGCGGGCCATCACGGTATGCAATTTGGCGACCGATACGTCGGCAGGACTCTACCAGTGTCACTCGCGAACTGGAGGCTGTCTTTCGCAAGCTAGGTCTCCCCTTTGAGCTTCTCACAGATAACGATACGGCATTTACTAACCACCGCTTTCAGCAATTCATACAGTTTTGGGGTGTCCGTGTCCACTATCGGTGTGCATACGTACCGTAGCATAAAGACCATTGCAGCACGAAAACAGTGCTCAGTCCTCGAAGCTGTGTATTGGTACAATGTGACCCCCAAGGATGGAGTTTCCCGCCTCACCGCACCAGCAAACGCAATTTATAACTACTCTGTGCGGATACGCGGCATAGATCCCACGCCCCCACCTGTGCAACCCCAGCACAGTCGATTTAATATTGGAACAAGGTGTGGATTAAGATACCGGGCGGAAGATGCACGAGTGTATGCAAGCGGGGAAAAGTGACCAATGTACGCAATGCACAGTCGATGTGGGTCGACGGGACGCTGCGCCATGTGAAGGATCTGCGTACGGTTATGGGATCTAGTTCGTCAGACACAGCGGATGACGGCGAAGAATCTACACGGAGTATGAGACTGATCACCATCAGCGATGTGCACGGCGATCCCCCAAAGACAAGTAACTACGAGTCTGATGTAGATACACCAGGTGACACCGATACAGCCGAGTCATCCGACGAGGTAGAAGTACTGCCGCGAAGAAGCACTAGGCGTAAAAGACCCGCCCCGGGTTGTCACGTCTGTGATCTGCAGATCATGGGGGAGTGTAG
>CM042156.1:64400200-64402700 GCA_023376005.1 Doryteuthis pealeii
GGTAGCATCAATGGTGGAAGTGAATAATACAATTATATATCTCGTCTTAAAAAAATTAGGAAGATAGCCATTAAAAAAAGGTATGCAGCAAAACATCAAACCCTTGATAACTGCCAGTATTATTTAAAAGTCAAATTGTCAAATATTAATCATGCTGACTGACTATAGTAAACAGCTGATTAGAACTTGGCACACAGACACAGACACAGACACACGCACACACACACACATATATATATATATATATATATATATATATATATATATATATAGTCAGGGCGCCCTAAAGTCGGTATCGGCCAATCAGCGAGGGACTCTATCCCCTTTTCAATAGCGCTAGACCAAGGAGATTGTTTTGGCGTCTGAGGTGGAGCGCCACACCTACCATCGGCTCCTTACTTTACCGCACAGATCCCTGTGCTACTCATACGCTGAGTTGTCGAGGACCGGTATCGAACTAGGAACCTTGTGGTTTCTAGCGTGACGTACTATCGACTGATTTATATATATATAAGAGAGTTTTATAATTTGCTTGAAGCATTGAGTATATATTGGTTTGGAGGTTGATTTTGAAGGCTATCACAATGCAGGTGTAAAGAAAAAATGTAATAAAGTAACACTGGTGTTGGTTGTTAACCTATAATTTATTTTTTGATATTTCGAGATAAAATCTCTTCTTTTTTTTAACTAGAAATGCCATAACAAGACAACAACGACTTCAGTTCCAGTGTCCTTCTGAAAAAGAGATTTTATCTCGAAATATGAAGAATAAATTACAGGTTAACAAACAACACCATTGTTACCTTATTATTTTTTCTTTACACCTGAATTGTGATAGCCTTTGAAATCAACCTCCAAACCAATATAATATAATATATATATATATATATATTATATATAATATATATATATATATATATATAGAGAGAGAGAGAGAGAGAGAGAGAGAGAGAGAGAGAGAGAGAAAACGAGAGATACATGGTCAACAAGTGAGTGAGTAAAAGAGAAAGTGCAACGTTTACTTTAATTATACGCAGTTCTTTTCACTGAAAGACAAGACACTAACAATTGTCAGGTCCATTTTCTCACGACTTAAAATTCGTAAGCTTTGGTTAAGAAAAGTTTTATCAATGACCTCGTGTTTTGATGTCAAAGAAAGTATAAAAGAACAAAATATGAAATCAATTTAAAAGAAAAATGCCCTCAACCATTCTATCATTTTCCCAACACATAAAAATGAAATAAATTAATAATGCGTCAAGCCCAAGTACCTATATGATTGTCCCAAACGTATTGTCCTTAAGGCAAGCCCCAACCCTTTTTTATCATATATGTGATAGAATGTGGTGGCAGAGGGTCTTCATGTCCTGGGAATGACGTTAAACTGATGCTGAAATTCCAATTCTGGAACCCTAAGTAATGTAGAGTACCCCTTCATCATTATTACTTCTAGGTCCACTCTGTTCTGGAATTGTAGTACTTATTAGGGACTCATTTTTGAGTTAAATAGAAAAACATGCGTTCAAAAAATGTGTTTGAAAAAGTTTTTTTTAAATGAGTACCCATCACGAATGAATAAAACAAAAACGTCTTCGGCATAAAATAACCCAACAAAGTTTGACATGGCATAATCATAGGTTTGTGTGGAAGATATTTTAATAAATAAATCTCTTTTGTATAATAATTTTCTATTGTTTAAAAGTTGAGTTTAGAGAGAAGTACATCACCATTACTCCCAGGTCGACTCGGACCCGTAGTCGTGGTATCTGTTAGAGTCCCATCTATGGGTTAGATAGAAAAACATGAGTTTAAGAAAAAATTGAGTACCCATCAAGAATGAATAAAACAAAAACTTCTTCGGCATAAAATGACCCAACAAGAGTTGACATCCCGTAAACCAACCAACCAACAAACTACCTAGTTATGTGAAGTAGTCTACTAATGTTAGATGCTTACCATGAAGTATGGATCTGTACCGAAAAGGACTTTAAATCTACATAGAATTATCCTTTCAAGTAAGGTAACTTTTGGGTCTTCCTGTGGATAGACATTTCCCAATAAGTTCTTTTTGTGTATTATCCTTTGTGAGGTTAGTAATCCGATTTTTGTGTGTGTGTATGTGCGAGTCTCTCAGATTTTAGATATTCCTTTCCGTGTACCTTGCCCGCTCCCCAGGGTCATTCGAATATCCCATTCAATTGTCGGTTTTTTCTCTTGCTAATACGCAGTCGTATATCGATTTCGAGGGAACTTTACTTTGCTCTTGTTCACACGTCGAACTTATTTGAACAACCAGCAAAAGAAGTGATTGGCAAATGAACAACCGGATCTTATAGACGTATTTATTTACTAAGCTTCGCTCTAGTTGTGGCACATGACCAGGCGTATGGGGTACCCAGTGAGACGCAAACTCACTAGTAGATAGACCCGATTGATTGATTGATTGATTTTAACGGCATGTCAACACATCCAGGGTTATTTTATACCAAGCGGTAGGTTG
>CM042156.1:64405200-64457700 GCA_023376005.1 Doryteuthis pealeii
TATATATATATATATATATATATATATATATATATATATTATATATGCTCATGCTAATAAAGAGAGCAGATTTGACAGATGATAAATGATGATATTATGGGATTTATAAGTCATAACTTAAGCTTCCATGCTTAGGCAATCTTCAGATGAGCCAATGGTTGAGATTTAAAAACAGTAGTTTTTTAGCGTTTATATAAAGTGAAGCGTGTTCACCCGATGGAATGTTAATAGATGCTAAAGTTTTTTTTGCTTTAACTGTGGCTTCGTTTAGCGTTTTATTAGTGTGATCGTGTTCACGTGATGTGTAAATGTATATGAGCTAAGCTGTTCGGTAAAAAAATGATTATAAAACAAACTTGCTTGGTCTTAATGGACCTGGTGTCCAGATGGATTTTTTTTTAAATTAGTAAAAGGAGGGCGAAAGATATGGGATTTAATTACGAATCTAGGTAGTAAGTGGCACATAAAAATATTCATAATGATTCTTGCATTAAGAAACGCAGTTCACTACTATGTTATTAATACAGTTTTGTTGTATTTGTAGTAGACACAATTTTTTCTTCGATGCACGAGATCGCTATTGTACGCTAGTCGCCTTTGTAGCTCTGCGGCTTTTCCTTTATATTTTCACATTTATTATAGGTGTTTTGCCGTTTTATCTTTAATTTGCATAATATAATTTGCGAATAAGCTAGTACTTGTTTCTATTACATCATATATATATATATATATATAATAATAAAAGAAAAATTTGAAAATACAATATTCCGAAATTGGGATGAAATTTAAAATGATGTTAAAACATTTCCGGTAGTACAATTGAACCTTCATCACGGATGTCTCTTGGGGTGAAGAGGAATAATGATGGATGTTTTATATGTGACAGGAGAGAAAATCCTTTTAGTTATGTAACTGTAATTTGATCAAGCGTTTTAAATTTTGAAAGGGCAAAGTGCGATCTTTACTCACAGACGAAGGTGTTCATGGGGAGCCGTGACGCGCCACTTGAAAAACTTCAATTTCATGAATGCACAATATTTAGCCCATATTCAAAACAAAGACTACGACAGTTTTTTTGAAGCCTGTGCAATTTTCGCATTTTACCCTCTCTTAATAATCGACATGGTTTTTTTCATATATCTCCGTTTTTAGCTAAAATAGTGTTAAACAATTCAAAATACCAGGCTTCATTTAATTATTTTATTTAGTTATCATTCCCACTTGTTCCCTAATACGACATGTATTTTTATTATATCTGTTTCTGTTAAATAGTGTTAATAATTACTAATACCAGTCTTCATTTAATTATTTATTTAGTTATCATTCCCACTTTGTTCCTGTTTCTTAAAAATAATAGTCCATTATACTTTTTTCGTCTTTTGCATTTCTTTCGAGCGGCAGTCACGCGTCATGACACTTCGCGTGAGTAGATCGCGACTTGCCTTTCAAAATTAAAACGCTGATCAAATACAGTTACATAACTAAAAGATTTCATCTCCTGTCACATATAAAAACATCCATCATTTTCTTCACCCCAAGAGGCATCCTGATGAAGGTTCAATGTAACCGAAATGTTTTAAACATCGATTATTAAATTCATCCCAATTTTGGAATACCTTGTTTTTTTCAATTTTCTTTATATTGTCGGATTTAATTTCCATATTTACTCCATATATATATATATATATATAATATATATATTATATATGTATATATATATATATATGTGTGTGTGTGTGTGTTGTGTGTGTGTGTGTGTTTGTGTATATATATATATATATATATATTATATATATATATATATGGTAATATATATATATATATATTATAGTATATCTATGGCATTGTTTATATACATTTTATCAAATGTTACTATTAATTAATATCACATAAATCTTTTTCATTTAAATTTACGATTAATCTTAATATATTCTAATAAAATGGCTACAAATCACTAGTCATTTCTAAGACGAAGAGAAGAATAATTAGTTGCTACACTCAATTTTTTTTATTTTACTTTTATTTCAACACAGACAAGAGAGAGTGTTGTATTTTTCATTTTCCAATTTTTCCCTTTACCTGAATCTGTGATGAAAGTGGATTCATAGAAAGAATTCTTCTAAAATAAAGTCTCTATTTTTTCCATGTCATTTATAAGATACAGGAGGCATTTGTGCATTAATAGTTATGTATCGTGGTGGTGGGTCCATTTAAGGAAGATATAGAAGGTGTGTTAAAAATCTTGCGAGATATTTTGTACTTTTTGACACACCTTGTATTCGGAAAAAATAACGTTCATTATTTTTTTTTTCAGATTAAAAGGTGTAATAAAAAGTAACAATTTAAAGCTCCATTTACCAAGATAGAAATGAAGAAAGAATAGAACATTATTTTTG
The DNA here is from genome assembly GCA_023376005.1 of Doryteuthis pealeii. Lineage (NCBI taxonomy): Eukaryota > Metazoa > Mollusca > Cephalopoda > Myopsida > Loliginidae > Doryteuthis > Doryteuthis pealeii. Next base: position 64,407,597 of record CM042156.1, read on the forward strand.
CAGAATACAAGGTGTGTCAAAAGTACAAAAGTCTCGATATTTTTTACACACCTTGTAAATTCATTTCTATTACTTATATACTTCTTATTGTTTTACTTTATCCTGCTATTCTGGATCTGAGTAGCCGCGTCTCTGTTGGGCTGTCATTCTCTCTGTTCTACGAGTCTGGAATCTGTTACTTCTTGGTATTTCTTGTCTTGTATCGTTACCTAGTTTTTAATTAACTAACACAAGATTTGCTCTTTTATTTCAGAGTTTTTTTATTTTCCAGTCCAATTAACCATCAGGAAAATGCCTCGGAAGACAGGACCGCTGTAATTGCATTTAAATGGCCTGTCTGACTGATAACATGTTTTATCATCATCACAAGATCACGTTGATAGCACGGATTCCATAACTCCTTCTCGACAATCGTCCCTATCGGGTATTGCCCTGGCAAGGTTTTAGCGTTGCATTCAGTGTCCGCACAGAGCTGATCGATGTAGTGTGTTTTTTCTGATCACCTACACTGGTATGTGCATGTTTTTGCTCAGGTGATCAATACAACGGTTTTCTTGTGGGATGATGCAAGTATTTGCAATATAAGTATTCAGCTCCCATCAAGCTTATTCTCCAAGGGCTTCGTTAGTTTACATGTGGTGCTACACTCTACAGATACAACATTGGTTGTGGGTGATGACCCGTGATACTTAAGGATGAAACACTGGTGGCTGAGCAGCCCATGACGTGCAAACACACTCTTAGGTCATTGGCTAGACGGTCGACGGAAAGCCCCCCCCCCAACATTGACTGGTAAGCATAATGGTGGAAGTGGAATAAACAATTATATATCTCGTCTTAAAAATTAGGAAGATAGCCATTAAAAAAAGGTATGCAGCAAAACATCAAACCTTGATAACTGCCAGTATTATTTAAAAGTCAATGTTCAAATATTAATCATGCTGACTGACTATAGTAAACAGCTGTTATTAGAACTTGGCCAAGACACAGACACAGACACACGCACACACACACACATATATATAAATATATATGATATATATATAATATAATATTATATATAGTCAGGGGCGCCTAAAGTGGTATCGGCCAATCAGCGAGGGACTCTATCCCCTTTTTCAATAGCTGGCTAGACAAGGAGATTGTTTTGGGCGTCTGAAGGTGGAGCGCCACACCTACCATGGCTCCTTACTTTACCGCACAGATCCCTGTGCTACTCATACGTGAGTTTGTCGAGGACGCGGTATCGAACTAGGAACTTGTGGTTTCTAGCGTGACGTACTATCGACTGATTTATATATATATAAGAGAGTTTTATAATTTGCTTGAAGCATTGAGTATATATTGGTTTGGAGGTTGATTTTGAGGCCTATCAAATGCAGGTGTAAAGAAAAAATGTAATAAAGTGAACAATGGTTGTTGGTTGTTAACCTATAATTTAATTTTTTGATATTTCGAGATAAAATCTCTTCTTTTTTTTAACTAGAAATGCATAACAAGACAACAACGACTTCAGTTCCAGTGTTCTTCTGAAAAGAGATTTTATCTCGAAATATGAAGAATAAATTACAGGTTAACAAACAACACCATTGTTACTTATATTTTTTTTTACACCTGAATTTGTGATAGCCTTTGAATCAACCTCCAAACCAATATATATATATATATCATATATATATATATATATATATATATATATATATATATATATATATAGAGAGAGAGAGAGAGAGAGAGAGAGAGAGAGAGAACGAGAGCAACAGAGATACATGGTCAACAAGTGAGTGAGTAAAAGAGAAAGTGCAAACGTTTACTTTAATTATACGCCAGTTCTTTTCACTGAAAGCAAGAACTAACAATTGTCAGGTCCATTTTCTCACGACTTAAAATTCGTAAGCTTGGTAAGAAAAGTTTTATCATGACCTCGTGTTTGATGTCAAAGAAGAAGTATAAAAGAACAAAATATGAAATCAAATTTAAAGAAAAATGCCCTCAACCATTTCTATCATTTCCCAACACATAAAAATGAAATAAATTAATAATGCGTCAAGCCCAAGTACCTATATGATTGTCCCAAACGTATGTCCTTAAGGCAAGCCCCAACCCTTTTTTATCATATATGTGATAGAATGTGTGGCAGAGGGTCTTTCACTGTCCTGGGAATGACGTTAAACTGATGCTGAATTCCAATTCTGGAACCCTAAGTAATGTAGAGTACCCCTTTCATCATTTTACTTCTAGTCCACTCTGTTCTGGATTGTGTACTTATTAGGGACTCATTTTTGAGTTAAATAGAAAACATGCGTTCAAAAATTGTGTTTGAAAAGTTTTTTTTAAATGAGTAACCATCACGAATGAATAAAACAAAAACGTCTTCGGCATAAAATAACCCAACAAAGTTTGACATGGCATAATCATAGTTTGTGTGGAAGATATCTTTAATAAATAAATCTCTTTTGTATAATAATTTTCTATTGTTTAAAAGCTTGGTTTAGAGAGAAGTACATCACAATTACTCCCAGGTCGACTCGGACTCCGTAGTCGTGGTATCTGTTAGAGTCCCATCTATGGGTTAGATAGAAAACATGAGTTTAAGAAAAAAATTGAGACCATCAGAATGATAAACAAAAACTTCTTCGGCTAAAAATGACCAACAAGAGTTGACATCCCGTAAACCAACAACCAACAACAAACTACTAGTTATGTGAAGTAGTCTACTAATGTTAGATGCTTACCATGAAGTATGGTCTGTACCGAAAGGACTTTAAATCTACATAGAATTATCCTTTCAAGTAAGGTAACTTTGGGTCTTCTGTGGATTAGACATTTCCAATAAGTTCTTTTTGTGTATTATCTTTGTGAGGTAGTAATTCCGATTTTGTGTGTGTGTATGTGCGAGTCTCTCAGATTTTAGATATTCCTTTCCGTGTACCTTGCCCGCTCCCAGGGTCATTCGAATATCCCATTCAATTGTCGGTTTTTTTTCTCTTGCTAATACGCAGTCGTATATCGATTTCGAGGGAGGGACTTTATTTGCTGATTGTTACAAGTCGAACTTATTTGAAACACCAGCAAAAGAGTGGATTGGAAAATGAACAACCGGATCTTATAGACGTATTTATTTACTAAGCTTCGCTCTAGTTGTCGGCACATGACCAGGCGTATGGGGTACCCAGTGAGACGCAAACTCACTAGTAGATAGACCGATTGATTGATTGATTGATTTTAACGGCATGTCAACACATCCAGGGTTATTTTATACAAGCGTAGGTTGTGAGAGATGGTCAAATTTATTGTTATATCATTTTTTCAAGATTTTTTTTATTTGAAAGAACGTTGTTTGCAGATGTTTATTGTGATGTGGGTCGACGGGACGCTGCGCCATGTGAAGGATCTGCGTACGGTTATGGGATCTAGTTCGTCAGACACAGCGGATGACGGCGAAGAATCTACACGGAGTATGAGACTGATCACCATCAGCGATGTGCACGGCGATCCCCAAAGACAAAGTAACTACGAGTCTGATGTAGATACACCAGGTGACACCGATACAGCCGAGTCATCCGACGAGGTAGAAGTACTGCCGCGAAGAAGCACTAGGCGTAAAAGACCCGCACCGGGTTGTCACGTCTGTGATCTGCAGATCATGGGGGAGTGTAGCGAGAGCGAACGGCAAAAACTCACGAATCTGTGATGAGCCAACAACGTCCGTCGATTGAAGAGACAGCGGGTGGCATATTGCACGTTTGGGTGGAAGAAAAACATGTGACGAGTCCGACTAGTGTGGAGTGTCTTGAGGCGGCGATTTATAGTGGCAAGTCTCGTGGCTGGCAAGACGAGAGTTGTGACGTCTCGGCCAGACCGAGTATAAAAGAACAGTGGCGAGAGAGCAAAAGACGACGAACTTATTTTGTTTAAGATCTTCACAAGTGTCTTTGGTAGAAGCAGAAGTAAATTTCGTTAGCTAATTAGAATATTAAATGTTTGGGAGTGGTATTTTTTCTGAAAAAAGATTGTGATTGTGGGGGATTTAAAATTTATGTTTGGTTAGTGTGTATTAGGGTTAAAATTAAATTATATGTAAGGCAGATAATATTACGTTGACTCGTTGTAATAGTTTACATACTGGTAAATAAATGTGTTCAAATGTGAATGGCTACAGTATTGGCAGTTATATATTGTAAAATAAAGTTTTATTATTTATTTGGTTATTGGTAAGTGTTGTGGATTAAATAAAATAAAATAAACTAGAATAAATAAATTTGGTGCATGCATTTCACGAAGATTTCAGACCTTTGGTTTAATAGCTCTGAGGGATTATGGTGGCATGCGATTGTTAATTTCTCCTCAGTACAAAGGTGGCAGAATCTGTACTCTCGGGTTTGTAAGGTCTAGATCTTTAACGATTTCCCATTTGATTATAGGGCCTGTGCCGTGTTTATTTTTTGAAGTCCCAGGCGTATTTAGAGAGGGAGGTGCTGTTCTTATACTTAATGTTGCTAAAACTATATGTATGATTATAGTACCTATTTTTGAAAGGATTCCGAGTGGAATATATATATATATATATATATATATATTATATATATATATATATATATGGGGGTGCGTGTGTGTGTGTAAAATCTAATCTTATAGTAAAAGCATTATATATTCATTTACATTATATATATATATATATATATATATATATATATATTCGATCAACGTTACCTGATGAATGCATGCGATTTTGCATGCATGAAATCTAAGGTTGTGACTGTTCTATTGCCATCAAATAAATAGATATGTAATACCTTTATATATTTATTATATTATATTATATATATATATATATATATATATATATATATATATATATATATATATATATATATTATCAGAGAAAATAAAAATAAATCGTACAATATTCAAATATATAAGATATGAAAAATCAAGGTATTCAGTCGATTATTTTCTTATAGCTTGAGTATATGCCAACGTTACATAATATTATATATATATGTGTGTGTAGATATATACACCCATGTATATATACACATATAGATATATATACACTCATATATATATATATTATATATATATATATATATATATACATTTTTGGTTTACAAAGTTGATATCGTTGTAAATCTAATAACTTGTCAATCAAATGGTTTCAGCTTTTAACAGCTTATGCAGAAACAATTCTATGTTTAATGTTTTATATTTTGATTTTTCAGTGGAGAAGAAAAGACGTTTAATCATGAAACATAAAACTTTGATTCCACATATGTTGTTAAAATGTAAGATCATTTAAACGAGAATTGGTCAAGTTATTTGATTCCGACGGATTTCAATAATCGAAAATACCCCGCACCCACCGATATCAAATTTCTTAAATATCCAATTGAACACTAATGGAAGTCTTTACTTTCTCCAAATACCATTTTGTAGATATCACTTACATAATATCTGAAAAAGAATGTCCGGAAGCAACTACACGAATACCTACCCACCCTCTCTCTTGAACATAGAAATAATAAACTTTAATTACCCATGACATTTTACAATTTAAGAATAATCTAACACCAATCTTTATAAGAGTTGAATAATATTTATTTTATTTTCACTACATTTTATTTAGATTGAAATGTCACACGACCACTTAAGCTGTATGTAAAATGTATTTTATTTCTTTCAATGTTCTCATTCTATTTACGTTATTAATTCAATTTTTGTACATTGATATATATATATATATATATATATATATATATATAATATATATATATATATATATATATATATATATATATATAGAATGAATAGAAAATTAATGAGAAAATGAGAAAAATATTGGCTTAAAAAGATGCTCAATGCTAATAAAGCAGAGCAGATTTATAATGAATAATAATGATATTATGGATATTATAAACTCATAACTATAAGTTTCATGCTTACGCAATCTTCAGATAAGCCAAATGGTTGAGATTTAAAAAAAACAGTAGTTTTTTAGCGTTTATATAAACGTGAAGCGTGTTCACCCGATGGAATGTTATAATGCTAAAGTTTTTTTTCTTTAACTGTGGCTTGTTTAGCGTTTTTATGACGTGGATCGTGTTCACGTGATGTAATGTTATGACGTTAAAGCTGTGTTAAAAAATGAGTATAAAATAAACTTGCTTTGGTCTTAATGGACCTGGTGTACAGATGATTTTTTTAATAAATAAAAGGAGGGCGAAAATTATGGGATTAATTAGGATCAGGTAGTAAGTGGCACAATAAAAATTTATTCAAATTCCTGCATTTAGAAACGAGTTCACTTCTCTTATTTAATAAGGTTTTGTTTGTATTTTGTAGTAAACACAATTTTTCTTCGATGCAGAGATCGCATTTACGCTAGTCGCCTTTGTACGCCTGGGCTTTTTTATGATTTCCCATTTTATTATAGGTGTTTTGCCCGTTTTATCTTTAATTTGCCATATATATTTGGATAAGGTAGTACTGTTTGTATATTACATTCATATATATATATATATATATATATATATATGTGTGTGTGTGTGTGTGTGTGTGTGTGTGTGTGTGTATATATATATATATATATATATATATATATATATGGCATTGTTTCTATACATTTTATCGAATTTTACTATTAATTAATAACATTTAAATCCTTTTTTCATTTAAATTTACATTAATCTTAAATATTTTCTAATAAAATGGCTACAAAATCACTAGTCATTCTAAAGACGAAGATAACGAATATTAGTTGCTACACCAATTTTTTTATTTTACTTTTTATTTCAACAAAGACAAAGAAGGAGAGTCTGTTGTATTTTTCATTTTCAATTTTTCACTTTTACCTGAATCTTGATGAAAATGGATTCATAGAAAGAATTCTTCTAAAATAAAGTCTCTATTTTTCCATTGCATTTATAAGATACAGGAGGCATTTGTGGCATAATAGTTATGTATCGTGGTGGTGGGTCCATTTAAGGAAGATATAGAAGGTGTGTTAAAAATCTTGCGAGATATTTTGTACTTTTTGACACACCTTGTATTCTGAGAAAAAATAACGTTCCATTCATTTTTTTTTTCAGATTAAAAGGTGTATTAAAAAAGTAACAACTTTAAAGTTCCATTTACCAAGATAGAAATGAAGAAAGAATAGAACATTATTTTTTGCAGAATACAAGGTGTGTCAAAAAGTACAAAAGTCTCGATATTTTTTTACACACCTTGTAAATTCATTTCTATTACTTATATACTTCTTGTTTTACTCATCTGCTATTCTGGATCTGAGTAGCCGGCTCTGTTGAGCTGTCATTCTCTCTGTTCTTCGACTCTGTAATCTGTTACTTCTTGCTATTTCTTGTCTTGTATCGTTACCTAGTTTTTAATTAACTAACACAAGATTTGCTCTTTTATTTTCAGAGCTCTTTATTTTCCAGTTCCAAATTAACCATCAGGAAACTGCCTCGGAAGACAGACCGCTGCAATTGCATTTAAATGGCCTGTCTGACTGATAACATGTTTTATCATCATCAACAGATCACGTTGATAGCACGGATTCCCATAACTCTCCTTTGACAATCGTCCCTATCGGGTATTGCCCCTGGCAAGGTTTCAGCGTTGCATTCAGTGTCCGCACAGAGCTGATCGATGTAGTGTTTTTTTCTGATCACCCTACACTGGTATGTGCATGTTTTTCTCAGGTGATCATACAACGGTTTTCTTGTTTTCAAGTATTTGCAATATAAGTATTCAGCTCCCATCAAGCTTATTCTCCAAAGGCTTCGTTAGTTTACATGTGGTGCTACCCTACAGTACTACACAGTGGGCTGGAGCATGGAAATTGCCAAAATTAGGCCCCCATCAAACATTTATGGGTCTTAGTTTTTGTGAAACTAGAAAAAATTTCCAGTTCAACAAAAAAAAATCAAATTCAACTCCATGACATATGACGAGCTTTTGAAGATTGTCGATACATCGTTTTCAAGGTTACCTATTCCATAAATGTTGCATTTTACCCATATACCAATTAAGAGCCATAAAATGACAAAACTGTGCCCAATTATCCAGATTTCTTCTCAGCAACCCAAAATAGTAGTTTAATTTACTGAATTTAATCATTTATTAGACATCAGACCCTTCAAGTGCAAAAAAAATTATGAAAATTTAACCAAAAATTCAACGTTTTTTCCAGCGAAAATTCGACGGAAAAACGTGAAATTTTCAAAATGCCACAAGCTAGATTTGCTCCAGAGTATATTTTCTGAAAATATAGGTCTCAATGCCTTAGAAAATCAGAAACTTATTAAATCTGACTTGTGGCAATTAGAAAAAATGAATTTTACTCAAAAGTCATTATTTCAAAAAACAAACGCGATTCGTAATCCCGGCGACATCTATATATTAACATATTCTCACATAGTTCGAGTTTCGGTAAAGTTTTGAGGCTGAAAATTCACACAGGTACGTTTGACCAAAGAAATCCAAAAAGAAATCTTTTCATGTTATAAGGCTGCCAACTTGTACCTGTGCCTCGGCGGAGCATACTGTGACATGTGCAACCACTCCAGAGCTGACTGTCATGATCCAGCCATCGTACAAGCAGGGTTTAAAATCACCAGAACAGTTGTTGACTTACACTCCCTGTTTGAAGAGGTGGGAGATGATGATGGGAACATTGTAAAACGTCGCAATGATTATGAAACACGTAAATGATTGACAAACAAACCAATTCCAAATCATGAAGTGATCTCGGTACAAATTATCAATGCATTGCTACGAACATTCGACCATTACATGAAGATTGCTGTCCACCTGACAGCCGAAGTGTTCGAATGGACGGAATCGGAGGCTTCTCGTTATCACCAATTCCTCAAAGATGCCAAAAAGGTGATACAGAAGCAACGCGAGGAGGTGATAGGGGAGAGATGGGACTTCCCTGATGGAACATACAAAGATCCTGGTCACGGCACCAATTAGGAATATGTAACGTAGCGGCACCAACTCGTAATATGTAACGTACGTGCCTTTCTTTTCGCTGCGCTGAATTACCGATATGTAACGTACGGGCTTTATTCCTTTCACGGTATCAAATTCGTATTTTCGTACGGTCGTTTGTTTACAACTGACACGGATCTAGCAGTCAGTCTTCTAGACCCAAAATCCTTCCACACTTCTTTTGGTCAAGGGAAGATATCACTTACGCAGGCCGCGCGCCTTTCGGGTATCAAGTTTCACAACCGTGCCTCTTTTGTCACGGTCAATTTGACTTCCTCCACGGGTCGTCCCCTTTACGATAGTATCTTTACTATTTTGTTTGTGGCAGAGTTCCCATTCATAAAACGGTTTCTTTCGTCGTAAATAGAGAAAATTAATAACACCGTGTTTACTTTTCAGAAGTTTATTATATTCAAAACTTCACTATAACTTTTGAGAGAGAGAGAGAGTACCTAATAATATATGCGCTTAATAAGAAGTGTATTTTAACTGGATTCAACTTAGGGTTTCAGCCCTTAGTAAACTTCTCGGTGACAATCCTTTCTTAACAATCACAGGCCATTCCTTTTTTGTCTTCAGCGACACCAGCTTACTAAACTCCGTACGATCACTGCCTCTCCGGCCGACTTCTCTGACTGGCTCTGACTGCCCCTGACTCCGGACTGACTCTAACTCTCTCCGATCACAGACTGCCTCTGATCCCTCACTGACTCCTTAATATAGTGTGTCTAAATAATCTTCCAGAAGATTCTTCTTCTGGTATTTTCGAGCTCGTTCTGGACATAATCTAATGTTCGAAAAGTTCCAACGCTTTTCGGTCACACAGAGTTCACGAGTCTAAGATCAAAAGACTCTCTGCGCCTAAAAGACTGGATTTTCCTTAAACATAGCCTTTTCGTCTCCTTTCTCTCGTTAAAAGATTTTATCTTTCTAACTCCTTTTTCGGTGATTCTACAAAGACCACCCAGTAATATAAGAGAATCGCTAGTACATTTTTTCTAAGGTTTTTCTAAGTCTGGCACAAGGCCACAAATATAGGTGCTGGGCGGCGATTACGTAACAGGAACCTCCAAACCGGAAACACTGCCAGACGTATATTGCATCATGGTGGAAGAGAAATCGTCATCCAGATGTTACCCGATCGATTTCAAAGTGTGATGACACAGATTGGACAGTATCTTTCAGTCATTTTACGATTGTTCTCTTCTAATAAGAACATCAGCGTCAAAGAGTACAAAAACATTTGTACCACTCTTTACCTGCTCTACATCGAAAGCTTCTCCACCCCACAGAAGAAGAAATCAGGAAAACCAGAAGATGAAACGTGGATAAGTGCTCCACCAACTCTACACAAACTCCTCGCCCACTCGTGGGAACTCATTGAGATGAACGACAGTCGTGGGTTGAAATGTTTTGACGAATCCGGTTCGGAAGCCAACAACAAAGCGATTTGATCAATCCGCCTTAAGTTGTCTCGAAAGACTTCTCAGTCTGACAACTTGGAGGATGTCATCAACAGATTGTGGTTGGGATCAGATCCAAAAGTTAACAACATCCGGCTCCAAGCGCAACCGTACTGCAAACATTTGACCAGATACTGCAGGAAAGCCAACCCAATATTTGGTCCTCTGAGTAATGATGATGCTCTGTTTGAGGATTTGTGTTGCTAAATAAAGTGATTTTGTAAATTCATTGTTTCAAGAGGTTCGTTCATTTTAATTCAATTTTCTTTTCACTATGATATGCTTCCAGCTGACCCACGGGAAGATACACCTGCAAATTTGTTTTTGGCCAAAAATGCCCAAATACAGTTTGGTAATTTGGCCCCAGAACCCACAAAAATTGAAATTATTTTTGCATAGAAATTGGCTTAGCAATACGCTTCCAACGAGCCCTCAGCCAATACCAGGGGATTATTTTAAGGGAAGATATGTCCGAAAAAAGTGTTTTTGACGCGCTTTTAGCCCAAAACCCATATATGGCAATTTGAGCCCAAATCCCCCAAACTTCGAAAATTTTGAAAAATTCACTGGAATTGTCTTAGTAATACGCTTCCAACGAGCCCTCAATCATTATCAGGGGATTATTTTAACCCTAGATATTATACTATTTCCAATATTTTCCACTCTGGGCCCACTGTGTACTATTGATACGGCTTGGAAGAAACCTCGCTTTATTTTATCATTGAGAACAGATTTTTATATGATGGATAATCTCTCAATTGCAGTCCATGCCTTTCCTATGTGTGCCTTGGTATCACTTTCATTAAACGAGATATAACTACCTAGAAGCACTGGCGGCTGGGGCTTTAGCACCGAATGCGTCTCTGCATAGGGGTAAGACTCCCTTCCAATAAGGCCACCCGTTGGTTGTGGGTGATACTTAAGGATGAAACACTTGTGGCTGAGCAGCCCATGACGTGCAACACACCTATTAGGTCATTAGGCTAGACGGTCGACCGGAAAGCCCCCCCCCCCTGAACAATTGACTGGTCGCATCAATGGTGGAAGTGAATAATACAATTATAGTCCCGTCTTTAAAAAATTGGGAAGATAGCCATTAAAAAACGGTCTGCAGCAAAACATGATTTTGAAGGCTATCACAATGCAGGTGTAAAGAAAAAATATAATAAGGTAACAATGGTGTTGTTTGTTAACCTATAATTTATTTTTTGATATTTCGAGATAAAATCTCTTTTTTTTTAAAACTAGAAATGCCATAACAAGACAACAACGACTTCAGTTCCAGTGTTCTTCTGAAAAAGAGATTTTATTTCGAAATATGAAGAATAAATTACAGGTTAACAAACAACACCATTGTTACCTTATTATTTTTTCTTTACACCTGCATTGTGATAGCCTTTGAAATCAACCTCCAAACCAATATATATATATATATATATATATATATATATATATATATAGAGAGAGAGAGAGAGAGAGAGAGAGAGAGAACGAGAGAAACATGGTCAACAAGTGAGTGAGTAAAAGAGAAAGAGCAACGTTTACTTTAATTATACGCAGTTCTTTTCACTGAAAGACAAGACACTAACAATTGTCAGGTCTATTTTCTCACGACTTAAAATTCGTAAGCTTTGGTTAAGAAAAGTTTTATTAATGACCTCGTCTTTTGATGTCAAAGAAAGTATAAAAGAACAAAATATGAAATCAATTTAAAAGAAAAATGCCCTCAACCATTCTATCATTTTCCCAACACATAAAAATGAAATAAATTAATAATGCGTCAAGCCCAAGTACCTATATGATTGTCCCAAACGTATTGTCTTTATGGCAAGCCCCAACCCTTTTTTATCATATATGTGATAGAATGTGGTGGCAGAGGGTCTTCATGTCCTGGGAATGACGTTAAATTGATGGTGAAGTTCCAATTCTGGAACCCTAAGTAATGTAGAGTACCCCTTCATCGTTATTACTTCTAGGTCCACTCTGTTCTGGAATCGTAGTACTTATTAGGGACTCATTTTTGAGTTAAATAGAAAAACATGCGTTTAAAAAATGTGTTTGAAAAAGTTTTTTTTAAATGAGTATCCATCACGAATGAATAAAACAAAAACGTCTTCGGCATAAAATAACCCAACAAAGTTTGACATGGCATAATCATAGATTTGTGTGGAAGATATTTTAATAAATAAATCTCTTTTGTATAACAATTTTCTATTGTTTAAAAGTTGAGTTTAGAGAGAAGTACATCACCATTACTCCCAGGTCGACTCGGACCCGTAGTCGTGGTATCTGTTAGAGTCCCATCTATGGGTTAGATAGAAAAACATGAGTTTAAGAAAAAATTGAGTACCCATCAAGAATGAATAAAACAAAAACTTCTTCGGCATAAAATGACCCAACAAGAGTTGACATCCCGTAAACCAACCAACCAACAAACTACCTAGTTATGTGAAGTAGTCTACTAATGTTAGATGCTTACCATGAAGTATGGATCTGTACCGAAAAGGACTTTAAATCTACATAGAATTATCCTTTCAAGTAAGGTAACTTTTGGGTCTTCCTGTGGATAGACATTTCCCAATAAGTTCTTTTTGTGTACTATCCTTTGTGAGGTTAGTAATCCGATTTTTTTGTGTGTGTATGTGCGAGTCTCTCAGATTTTAGATATTCCTTTCCGTGTACCTTGCCCCCTCCCCAGGGTCATTCGAATATCCCATTCAATTGTCGGTTTATTCTCTTGCTAATACGCAGTCGTATATCGATTTCGAGAGAACTTTACTTTGCTCTTGTTCACACGTCGAACTTATTTGAACAACCAGCAAAAGAAGTGATTGGCAAATGAACAACCGGATCTTATAGACATATTTATTTACTAAGCTTCGCTCTAGTTGTGGCACATGACCAGGCGTATGGGGTACCCAGTGAGACGCAAACTCACTAGTAGATAGACCCGATTGATTGATTGATTTTAACGGCATGTCAACACATCCAGGGTTATTTTATACCAAGCGGTAGGTTGTGAGAGATGGTCAAATTTATTGTTATATCCTTTTTTCAAAGATTTTTCTTAATTTTGAAAGAACTTTGTTTACAGATGTTTATTGTTAAGTGGATTGGAAATCAGTTAAAGGGATATTAGGTGAAGTTCAAGTTTTTTATAAGCGATAGAAAGTAATTTTAAACAATTTTTATAAACAAATTTTCTATTTAACCCATAGATGGGAACCTAACTTACTACCACTCCGGTTGAGAGTTGACCTAAGAGCAATGATGATGAAGGGATGCTCCACATTTCCCAGACATCCAGAAGTCGAACCTCACCATCAGATAAAGTTTAACGTCATCAGTATCCCAGCAATAGGTAAATAGTAGAGACATTAGGCAACTACTACAGGAGAAGGAAATATATATACATATATATATACATATATATATATATACATATATATATATACATATACATATATATACATACATATACATACATACATATACATACATATATATATATATATATATATATATATATATATATATATATATATATAGTTGAATGAAGTGACAAATAAAAGGTTTAGCTTTTATTCATTTATTTGGGAACGATATTACTACCAATGGTTTCCTGCTAAAAGCATTCATCAGGTAAATGAAATAGTTGTAATCGCTCTATCACAGATATTGAACACCCTTCTAATAACACTGTACGTTGGATTACTACTACTTTTTCTAGTATACATACATATATATATATACATACATATATATATACATACAAATATATATATATATACATATATATATGCATATATGCATATATATATGCATACATATATATATACACACACACACAAATATATATATATATATATATATATATATTATAAACCCCTCCAGTTTGTCCTACTATTTACACATAGCAAGAGGGAGAATATTTGGATTCACACATTTCTCAAAGGTATTAGCTCTATGTAAATTGCAAACAGTGTCGTCCAGGAACTCGTCAACCTATGATAACCATTACACCACGCTTCTCCACCTATGTAAATATATATATATATATGCATGTCTATGTGTATATATGTGGGGAATTTTATCACCGGTAAAGCACTGTTTAAACCCTAAGTTTTATTGAAGAATAAACCGTACTTTGAACACTGTGAAGAGATGGGTGCTGCTTTTGAATTAAAAGAGACAAACCACTTTGTGTACAACAAAATGTTTACTGTACAATGTACATATATGCAAATATCAAAGAGGGATATAAATGTAAAATAACCAAAAGAGTTCAAAGGTGTTTGGTAGGTAAAAGGTTGTCAAGGATATATATATATATACACACACACACAGAGAAAGAGAGAGAGAGAGAGAGAGAGAGAGAGAGAGAGAGAGAGAGAGAGAGAGAGGTTTGTTCTGGTTCCAACGGGAGAAAATTCAATATGTTGTTATAGTCTACGTATGTATTTTCCTTGCGTTTTTAACATGGGGAGCCATGCACAAACTGAAAGTCATTCAGTGCCCAGTGCAAAAAGTGTGTGAATCCCTTCGGCATTCCCCTTCTCTTCCATGCACCGGGCAATAAATCTGGTCCTGTCCCTTCTAGACGTGGGACAGGTGTTGCCTTTGGGAACGGCCCATGAGGACTACGCTGTATATTATATTTACAGGTATAGAAGCGGGAGTCCCAAATTGTAAATGTTATAGTCTATGTATGTGCGTATATATGTACGTAAGTGTATATATAATGTGTGTATGTCCGGGCATATATGTCTTTGCCAATATATCCCTTTGTGCGTATGTACCCGTGTATATGTTGTTATAGTGGTCTATGTGCGAATGTATGTGGGTATCCATGCACACTCCAGGAACAAACAATGTGTCATGAGCAATCTGTAACAAAATCTGTAAGTCGGCTTCTGGACATATGGTAAGGCATCAAATTTTATCATCTAATCCATCTTATACAATAGGAATGACGTCCTTCCCATGTCATATTTGCATCGATTTGTGTGTGTTCAGGTATATACATTGAACTAAAATTGACAATTCCATTTCTGATGCTAAATATTTCCTTACCTTAAACAGAATTGTCATGCGTATGTATGCATCTATGTGTGGATGTGCGTCTGTATATATTGCTATAGTATGTCTACTTATTTAGATATGCGTATATATATATATATATATATATATATATATATATATATATATATATATATATAAATGTTGTTCTGGTTCCAACGGGAGAAAATTCAATATTTTATAAAAAAAGAAGGTCCGCAAAATGTATTATGTTTTTAGAAAGATTTTTTTTTTTTTTATCTTACATATGCAAACACCTGTTTCAGATCTTCTGGTATCTTCTTCAGGCTTTGATTAATAATATGAAACCGAATTTTCATATTATTGATCAAAGCCTTAAGAAGATACCAGAAGATCTGAAACCCGTGTTTCATATGTAAGATAAAAAGAATTTTAAAAATTTTCTAAAAACATAACACATTTTTGCGGACCTTCTTTTTTATAAAATATATATATACATACATACATACATATATATATATATATATATATATATATATATATATATATATATATATGTGTGTGTTGTGTGTGTGTGTGTGTGTGTGTGTGAGTGTATAGTATCCAATTGCCGCTTTAACTTTTCCGTCGCAGTGGCGTCAGTAAATAATCCAAAAACTGCTCAATTTATTAAAAATGCAGAGCCGTAATAATACTAGTAATATTATTAGAGGAAAACTATAGGGTTTCAATCAAATTGAAATAATTTCTTCAGGACCCTACCCTACGTTAACTAAGAAGATGTAATTCTTTAGTTAAATTAAGAATTAACGTAGGGTATGGTTCTGAAGAAATTATTTCAATTTGATTGAAACTATGGTAGACCCTTTATTTTTCCTCTCAATTTCTTCTGCGGGGTTTAACAGGTTTGAATTCGGAGTTTTCCTTCTCCTATATTGGTTACTTAGCCATGTTTAAAGAGTCCAGTCTGCCCTTCTATTTACCCAAAACTACAGGGAGAATTGGATTCATACCTTTCCCAAGGGTATTAGCGCCATGTGAAATGCCAACAGCTTCGTCCAGAAATTGAACTCGGGTTGACGAGTCCATTTCCTGCGACTCTAAAAATTAGACCACGAGCCTCCGCGTGTGTATATGTTGTTATATTATGTCTATGTGCGTATATATATATATATATATATATATATATATATATAATATATATATATATATATGTGTGTGTGTGTGTGTGTATGTGTATGTGTGTGTTGTGTGTGTGTGTGCGCGCGGGCACGTGTGTGTTTGTGTGGGGGGAATGTTCGCGCATGTATATGTTGTTACTGTTGCTTAGCTGTGCACGTTTATTAATTTTGATTCAGAATCTTTAGATAAAAAAAAATCTTCTATCTCAATACTTTTTATCACACCTCCAACATCTATGTAGATTGTTGTAGTAGTAGTAGTAGTAGTACTAGTAGCAGCAGCAGCAGTAGTAGTAGTAGTAGTAGTAGTAGTAGTAGTAGTAGTATGTGTCGAATAGAACTGAATGATTCCCCTGAAGCAACTTAAATTGCTTCAATATCCCTTGAACTTTGGAATTAATTTCCGTTTCACTCTCGGTGGAAATCTTCATATCTATTCCGCTGATTCTGTTTCAATTAATCAAATGTAATTAAACAATTTGATTAACAACCTTTGTTATTCAATTTTTAAAAAAATTAAAGATGCCAAAGGCAACCGTGGAGTTACGAAAGTTATGCAGTAACAAACATCTATTTCACTCTTCCGAACAAAGCATTAAAAATAAAGAATTTTTTTTCCCAGAAAGTAATCATAATATTCATGACAGTAAAGAATGCGCAGTATCAGTCAATACTTATGTGTAATAAAGACATGTATAATGAGGTATAATATCTCTCTCTCTCTCTCTCTCTCTCTCTCTCTCTCTCTCTCTCTCTCTCTCTCTCTCTCTCTCTCTCTCTCGATATATATATAATATATATATATATATATATATATATATATTTACCGACCCTCCGCACGAGCAGGATGTGACACAAGGTCAATTTCTTAAGTGGAGTTTAACATGTTTGAATTCAGAGTTTTCCTTCTTTCTAGACCGGTTGCCTAACCAAGGTTAAAGAGCCCAGCCTGTCCTACTATTTACCCATAGCTGGAGGGAGAATAGAATTCATAGGATTTGAACTCGGGGTGACGAGTCCATTTCCTAAGACTTTAACCATTACACCACGCGCTTCCTACATATATATATATATATATGTGTGTGTGTGTGTGTGTGTGTGTGTGTCTGTGTGTCTGTGTGTTTGTCTCTGTGTCTGTGTGTATAAACAAACTCCTGGTCGAAATACGTGTTAGTAAAATAAATCTATTTTATCCATTCACCCTTTTATTTCCTTTGTTTATTTTTCCTTTCAACATACCGTCGGATTCGCTTCCATTTTCAACTTACACACACACACACACACACACACACAAAACACACACACACATATTTAAGATCTCCACTAAGCTGGGTGTATACCGAGTCTGTGTGCTCACTGCCCTTTTGTACGCCTGTGAGACTTGGGTGGTTTACAAACGACATCTCAGGACACTCGAGAGATTACATCAGAATTGCCTTTGCAGGATTTTAGGGATAGAATCGCATCATTTACACCAGACACCACAATACTTGAAAGATGTCACCTGCCTAGTATTGAGAGTTTAATCCTTAGATCACGTCTTCGCTGGTCTGGTCATCTAGTTAGCATGAATGATTGGCGAATCCCAAAACAACTATTTTATAGGCAAATCTCAACTGGCAAACGTCGCCAGTGCAAACCCAAATTGAGGTTTAAGGACTGCCTCAAGGACACTCTGAAGAATACTGCTATTGTGGTGGATGACTGGGAGAAGCTGGCTTGTAATAGAGCTGACTGAAGAGCCACCATCTACCGGTCCAACTGAATTAAACTCCAAAAATTGAAACGGGCTAATAGAAATAGTAATTTAAAGTCCAGGAACATTCAAGGTGGAGAAGTTACAATTCATGTGGAAGAGTATGTCTCTCCAGGGCTGGCCTGGTGAGTCATCTGAGAAAACACAAGGATACAGTGTCAAATGCTATTGGCACTCAACTAAGAAAAAAAGAACAGAAATGGTTTTACTCAATCACGAAATGACAGCCAACAATATATATATATATAAGATACACACACACACACACACACACACATATATATATATATATATATATATACTGCACAGATCTAATTACCCAAGCTGCGTTACTGATATGTTGAGTTGGCGGGCACCGATATTAAACCCGGGAACCTATATATATATATATATATATATATATTCACAGTCAACTCAATAAGTATTCCTTGTTTAACTCTTAGTATTTTTATAAGTAATGGAATATCAAAAGTGTTATTTGCATACAAATTTCCTGGCATTATTTCAAACTCGCTTACTAAAGATATGATGTCGCAGTCTAGCACATTAGTCCCAACAGCACAGTTAATAAGTATTCCTTTGTTAATTCTTAGCGTTGTTATGCGTAATCGAATATCAGAAGTGTTATTTACAGAGAGAATTTCTAGCATGGATTCGATCTCGGTTTCTACGATGTTGCCGTCCAGCGCGTTAGTTAAAACACGACAGTCAACCCAAAAAGTGTTCTTTGTTTAACTTTCACCATTGTTATCAGTAATGGAATATCAGAAGTGTTATTTGCATAGAGTTTCTGGCATGGGTTCGAACACGGTTACTACGATGTTGCAGTCTAGCACGTTAGCCACAACATGGCAATCAAGTATTCTTTGTTTAACTTTTAGTAATGTTATAGGTAATCGAATATCAGAAGTGTTATTTGCATACAGACGATCTGCTATGGGTTCGAAATCGGTTACTATGATGCCACAGTCCGGCACGTTAGCCGCACCACCACAGTCTACTCAATAAGTATTCTTTGTTTAACTCTAAGTATTGTTATAGGTAATCGAATATCAGAAGTGTTATTTGCATCCAGACGTTCTTGTTCTGAGTTCTTATTAAGAATCACGTTAGATCAAACATCCAGTTTATTTGTCTTTAGATGTGGTGTTTCCTTAACTAAATGAGACAAGTAAGAAGTTAAAGGTTCCAAATGAGAGAGCTTTATTGATTGGTCATCGTATGTGTGATTGCACAGGAGTTTGATCTTTTAATTTCATCGCCTTTACAGACGTCTGATATTTCAATTGATATCGAATTTAGAGAATGCCTACCGTAAACAATATAGTATTGTAGAAAGTATGAGATGAATCATATATGATTAATTTGCAAACTGGGATGGAAATTGCTTTATTCCATAAGGTAGGTCATTCTAAAACTTTCACAAAAGAAAAATAAGCAATCTTGCTATGAAGAGTTGTTTACACCGTGCGCGAAACATACAATATTATAGTCTATCAGGTTGGTTGATTGGTTGTTTGTTTGGTTGGTTGATTTTACGGCATATCAACCCTTGTTGGGTTATTTCATAACGAGAATATTTTACTATTATCTGCGTTATTCGGACTATTGTTCTCATCTTCATTGTTATCTGTACAACGTTTCGGCCGATGTACCCTCCGGCCTTCTTCAGGTATTTCTTGTGGGACTCGGGAACCTTCTAGGACTCGGAAACCTTCTTTTTGAACTCGGGAACCTTCTTGTCGTAATCGGGAACCTTGTTGTCGTAATCGGGAGCCATCACGGAACTTTGAACCTACCCCTTTAGTCAGTCCACGGGGGTATCCTGTTCTCATCCCGCTAACCATAACCGAGGTAGAGGCGTTAAGATAACAATGAAAATGAGGACAATAGTTCGAATAACGCAGAAAATACTAATCATCAAGCCTCATCTCAAACATTCAGAAGAAACTAGGATATGTTGTTTAATGAGTATTTAATTCTTTTCTTATAAAACTCAATTTTTAAACACATTTCTAAACTCATTTTTTTCTATTTAACCCATAGATGGGACCCTAAAAAGTACTATCACTCCGGGTCCGGGTGGTCCTGGGAGCAATGGTCATGAATGGGTTTTCCATACATCGCATGGCTTCAAAATCTGAACTTCCCTATTAGATGCAGTTTAACGTTATACACAGGAAATGTAGTCTATCAGAGTTAAAGTAGAATGTTTTAAACAAATTCAACTGAAACGACTCTTCTTTCCTTGGCTCTGTCTAAATATCTCCTTCTTTTCGCGCTTGTCGTCTTTTCTCCTTCACTGTTCTTTTCGACCCACATGACAAGAAGATATTTTTCTACTAACAGAAATCCCAGTGTTTTATGGCTCTCTCACCAGAAACACACGATGACCATAGGACAACACATGATCAGCACCAGTCCTATGCTAATCTGTCTTAGAACTACAGTAACAGACACCAAACACTTATTTGTAAGCCAGAAGTCAGGAGTTCGTTCACAGCAAGTGGCACTAATTGATTTATTCATATTCTATACCAAACACAAGCCACTCTAATTCAAATACCCCGTTTGGGCAATGATTCACTAGAAAAAAAATTAAGTCATTTTATACCTATTATTATTCGTACTAGTATAAAATCAAAAAACAACCCCACCCCCCGGGCGATGTAAAAATATATTTTTGAAACATATTGCCTGAGGGGTTGGAGTAAAAAAATCAATGTCAGCGAGTTTGTACCCTAAGTAAGTAAAATCATCAAATTCATTAAAGGATTAAAAAAATAAAACAATTTGAAATGTAAACTTTAAATATGTATTAAAATAAAACAAACTATATATAGATATTTAATACCAGTCATGTATTTATTAAAACTTGTTTTAAAAAACCATGAGGACTGTCTAATGTTGTATGTTCAAACTTTTTTTTAGTGTATTTATTGAATAAATACACTCAAAATTTGAACATGCCAAAAATCGTAGAATAAATTTTATTCTATGTTATGACGATTTTGGGTAATGTGATGTAAGCAGTGGCGTAATTTTTGTTAATACAAAAACCGGAAGCGAATCTCCATTATTAATAGATTTGTTGGCATCTTTCAGTCCACTAAAGACGATGGCGTAATGTCCACTTTATTTTTTATTTTATCTGCAACTGCGTGAGTGGCTGAACAGACCAATTTTTGAATGACAGTCTCTGATGCAGTGACTGCAAACAAACAGTGATGGTTGCTGGAGTTGCTGTTGTCTCTCCTTCCTTCTGGCTCTCTTTTTCTGTGGCGGCTTCTTTCCTCTCTTTTCACTCCTTTTTGTTCCTTGTTTGAGGAGGAGGCGCACTAACCTCCCATGTGTTGGTGTTGATGTGGCATGTCTTCATGTCCCTGTTGCAGACATCTTTAAAGCGTAGGCGTGGTCTCTCTACCGTATACTAAATTGTTAATGTGCTGAACTGCGATATCGTAGTAAGCGAGTTCGAACTCCAGCCTCGCTATTTTTAGAAAGTTTTTTTTAAGTTTTTAAAGAAGTTGATGTGTTATAAGAAAGGCGAGAAAAGTGCACTAGTAACTGGTTCCTCACTCTTTAACTTCGGTGATATGATGGGAACCGGGGCTTTTTAGCTTAATAAATTGCTACATAATAATTGCTACATTCTAAGGGCGAAATTAATGCCGTTATAATGTGACTATATTTGACAGGTATTTTGAATCAATCATTAAAGGTATAGGAGCGAAAAGTAACAAAAATAACGGGAAACATACAATGAAATAATAATAATAATAATCTTATTATAATGGAGATTGTGTGTTTTTCTGTCTGTAACCGAAACTATATTCCTACTCAAGTCACAATTCTCTTAGTTATTGACATCACATTCTCCATGATTTTATTTTTATCTAAACCTCAATTATTAATAAAATTGTCTTACAATATTAATACTGTTAACTATGTCTACATACTGAGAACATGCAATTATATTTATATATACAACAAAATAGCGGTTTACAGTGTGAACGGGAAGGCTAATTTGCATATTAATATTAAAAAAATCGAATTTAATAATTATGTGCTTAGTATTATTGATTTCTAACTGTTTGGTTTTATTTTAATGAATATAAGCAAAAATCTCTTCAATGAATCTTAAATGAAATCCATTAACAAGATAAAATAACTATCATTTTATTCTTTACTTCCTCTTATAACTAAATACTTAAATTAGAAAAAAATAAGAATGAAAGACGAGAGTGATGGAAGAGTAAGTTTCAGTTGTTCCATTTTTTATTATACTCCCTCTGTTTCAAATCTTTTTATCTGTATTCTTATTTAGTTTCATTAGCCTTTCTTATTTAATACACTATTTTATTACATTAAAACTTAAATAATTGCACCCGGAGGGTGCATATATTTGCTAGTAATAATAATAACTGTAAAGAAAACTGAATCAGGTTATTGTCAATAAAGAATATTTAGCAAACGTCTGATTACTTTATCACCATGAAAAAAGAAACTATTAAAAAAAAGAAGATTATCCCAAAGGTAATCAAAACAGCCAATCAAACAGAAAGTAAAAAGGGTTCAAATTTAGTGAGATTAACTAGAAAAGAATTGTAGATCTCAAACAACATAATGTTTACCAAACACAAAACTAGTTAAATGATTCTGTAAGCGCAATTATACATAGAATAGTATTTGCAGAAGACTTACCTTGATTTACAATTTGTCCGTAAAGAATTTTAAACAACCAGAATTAGGAGACTGGTTTATTGTTTGCAACAATTCTTATGCTTGTTTTTTTATTTGTATTTATAGATTTTATTTTAACTTAAATTTATTGTTTCAAAACTCTTCAATTACAATTATTTATTTGACCTTTGCTTATCATAGACGGGCAATTGAGGAGACTCCCTCTGATCAATCGGCTGGTCATGTCAAACCCTAGTGTCTATATATTTGTCTTCACCCTATTATCCTTACTATGACGTTAAACTGTGTCAGTAACGAAGCACTGTTGACTCCATGTTAATGCTATCCTAGCTTATATATATATATATATGTGTGTGTGTGTGTGTGTGTGTGTGTGTGTGTGTGTGTGTGTGAAGAAAAGGAAGTGAATCCGATGGCGTGTAGTATATTAAGTAAGAATGAAAAAACACAGGTTTAAATGAGTTAAGTGGTGAGTTTATTGGCCGACGCTGTAGTGTTTCGATCTATTAATTAGATCATCTT
The DNA here is from genome assembly GCA_023376005.1 of Doryteuthis pealeii. Taxonomy (NCBI): domain Eukaryota; kingdom Metazoa; phylum Mollusca; class Cephalopoda; order Myopsida; family Loliginidae; genus Doryteuthis; species Doryteuthis pealeii. The sequence goes on from CM042156.1 coordinate 64,431,260, forward strand.
CAGGGCATTTGTTGGTATATGGAAGATAATAAGAAATTTTCATCACAAAATAACGAGAAAAGCGAGTGATAGTCCTTGTTTATCAGTCTGTTTAAAATTTGAAGTTTGAAAATAGGAGACGGTTTGAAATATGACGTTGAATATTCTCTTTTACGATGTGAGTATGGGACTGTGTAAGTGTGTGTATCGAAAAGAAGGCATTGTGCATCTTTTAGGTGTGTGGTTGCGCGTGTGTGTATAAATCTTTTGCGATAAACGACAGCGAAACAAACCTCAAGGTTATGTGTGTGTGTGTGTGTGTGTGTGTGTGTGTGTGTGTGTGTGTGTGTGTGTGTGTGTGTAAATAAATAATGTGTGTGTAAATAAATAATCACTAGTACACAACTGCCATCAAAATAATGAAAATAATAATAATGATTATGATAAAAATTATAATAATAATAATAACAAAAATTATAATAACAATAATAATAAAAATTACAATAATAATAACAATAATAATCATAATAATAATAAAAATATAATAATAATAATAAATAATAATAAATATAATAATATAAAAATAAATATAAAAATTATAATAATAATAATAATATAAAAGTAAATATAAAATTATAATAATAATATAATAAAATAAAAATATAATAATATAAATATAAAAATTAAATAATAATAATAATAATAATAATGATATAAGGATAAATATAAAATTATAATAATAATGATATAAAAATAATTATAAAAATGATAATAATGATAATAATAATGAATATTAAAAGATGGTAATCGTCACATACTCAGTTCCAACAATAAAACAACAATATTTAAAACTTTAAATACACAACTCTTACTATAAACATTTTTACCCCACACACACACCCGCGTTCTCTCTCTTCTCTTACTATAAAAAAATGTCATTTGACGCGTAAATGCCATCTCCCCCTACGTCTTACATATCAAACGCACACAGCAACTCAAAAAGTTTAAAGAATATTCTCTTGCCACCTGAAACATACATAGTTTCTCAATGGTAACCATGCTCACACACACATACACACACACACACTCACACACACACACACACAACCTTGAGGTTTGTTTCGCTGTCGTTTATCGCAAAAGATTTATACACACACGCGCAACCACACACCTAAAAAATGCACAATGCTTTCTTTTCGATACACACACTTACACAGTCCCATACTCACACCGTAAAAGAAGAATATTTGAAGTCATATTTCAAACCATCTCCTTTTTTCAAACTTCAAATTTTAAACAGACTGATAAACAAGGACTATCACTCGCTTTTCTCGTTATTCTGTGATAAAAACAATTCTTATTACCTCCCATATACCAGCAAATGCCCTGAAGATGATCTAATTAATAGATAGAAACACTGCGGCGTCGGCCAATAAACTCACCACTTAACTCATTTAAACCTGTGTTTTTCATTCTTTCTTAATATACTACACACACACACACACATATATATATATATATATATATATATATATCTTATTATAATGGAGATTGTGTGTTCTTTTGTCTGTAACGGAAACTATATTCCTACTCAAGTCACAATTCTCTTAGTTATTGACATCACATTCTCCATGATTTTATTTTTATCTAACTCTCAATTATTAATAAAATTGTCTCACATTATTAATACTGTTAACTATGTCTACATACTGACAATATGCAATTATATTATATACAACAAAATAGCGGTTTACAGTGTGAACGGGAAGGCTAATTTGCATATTGATATTAAAAATGTGATTTTAATAAATATGTGCTTAGTATTATTGATTTCTAACTGTTTGGTTTTATTTTAATGAATATAATCAAAAATCTCCTCAATGAATCTTAAATGAAATCCATTAACAAGATGAAATAACTGTCATTTTATTCTTTACTTCCTCTTTTAACTAAATACTTAAATTAGAAAAATAACAATGAAAGACGAGAGTGATGGAAGAGTAAGTTTCAGTTGTTCCATTTTTTATTATACTCCCTCTGTTTCAAATCTTTTATTATACTCCCTCTGTTTCAAATCTTTTTATCTGTATTCTTATTTAGTTTCATTAGCCTTTCTAATTTAATACAATATTTTATTACATTAAAACTTAAATACTTGCACCCGGAGGGTGCATATATTTGCTAGTATATATAATACATACTGGTTGCAGCATAAGTAACGCCCTTTGTTTAAGTGGAACACAATTAAATCATTTTTATTGTTTTGATAGTACAATTGAATTGATTTTACTCTCTGTTCCTTTGTTAATCTCATGGTTGTATAAAATATCTGAAAAAATGAAGATTTAGCAAATTAATTAAAGAAAATAATAAAGAAAATATACATTATAAGATATGAAATTTAAAAGGGCGTTACTTATGTCGCACCCTGTGTATATATATATATATATAATATATATATATATATTATATATGTGATGGGGCCGGTTTAGCTCAGTCGGTAGAGCGTTCGGCTAGAAACCACAAGGTTCCTAGTTCGATACCGGTCCCCGCCAACTCAGCGTATGAGTAGCACAGGGATCTGTGCGGTAAAGTAAGGAGCTGATGGTAGGTGTGGCGCTCCACCTCAGATGCTAAAACAATCTCCTTGGTCTAGCGCTATTGAAAAGGGGATAGACTCCCTCGCTGACTGGCTGATACCGACTTTAGGCCGCCCCGTCGACTTTTTTATATATATGTGTGTGTGTGTGTGTGTGTGTGTAATACGAGGGACAGCGGCAAAATGATGAAGTTCCAATTTAGGAACTCTGGGGTGTGTGGAGTATCTCTTCATCGCCAGGTACTAGGTTCACTCTAACTCGGAGTGATAGCACCTGTTAGGATCCCATATATGGGTTAAATAGAAAAAACGTGTTTTAAAAAATGTGTTCAGAAATAGAGTTTCATTTTTTTTTTTTTGAATATCCATCAATCATGAATAGAATAAAACGTCTTCGGCATAAAATAACCCAACAAGAGCTGATATGCTGTAAAATCCAACAATCCATTATTTTTGTGATATCATAATAAAAGCAACGATATTTTCAGTGCCATTTTCTAAGAATTTTTTTCAAGAAACTTATCTTTGGTTTCTTTAGAAGAATTATGATATTAATCTCAAAGTCAATGTCTTATCTAGTTCACGTTTTTGCTGGAAAGGATTTTTTTTCAAAAAGAAAATACGTGAAATTTAAACTCGTTAAATACAAAAAAGACTTGGTAAGAAATAACAAGAGGAAAGGTGAAAAAAGACATTGTTTTAAGGTGAAACAAACAAAAAGTTTTCATTTTGATATTTACAAGGATAACTGGTCGAGTCCCTAGGGAATACTACAGTTCAATTAGTATAGATTAAATCATGTTGAATGATGGTTAAAAAAAAAAAGGAATACAATGATTGTTGTCATAGAAAATGGACACGGCGACACGAGTTGAAATCCTGGATGAGACTGGTTGCATTTCATATAGATATATATACTCCTGGGAAAGGTATGAATCAAGGTATAAAAAATTCCCTTCAGAGTACAAAGCAGGTGGGGATGAGCTCTTTAACCTTGGTTAGGCAACTGGTCTAGGCTGATTTGATTTGGTTTGGTTTGTTTTACGGCATATCAACCTCGGTGGGTCATTTAATGCCGACAAAGTTTCTTAATGGATACTCATTTTTTTATAAACACATTTCACTATTTATAAACACATTTTACTATTTAACCTGTGGTTGGGATTGCAGATACTACCACTCTGGGTCAGAGTGGATCAGGGAGCAATAGCGATGAAGGGGTACTCCACACTGCCCAGAGTCCACAATTAGAACTAAACCAACAACAACAAAGGTTATAATGGCATTAGATAACCCACGATGGTTGATATGCCAATAAATAAAGACACTAAAACAAACCAAACCCGCTGAAACAATATTGGATAAAATTAGGCTCATGAGCTCGTTGAGTGAAAGGGTTACAATTCCTGAAAATACCGAGATTTGCTTAATTATATTACTTAACAGGTAGTATCTCTCCGGGGCTGAGTGAACCTGGGAGTAATGGCGATGAAGGGGTACTCAACAGTCCTCAGAACTCAACAATTGGAACCTCACTACTGAAAGTACTAGAGTACGGAAATTTGCTTAATTATATTACTTAACAGGTAGTATCTCTCCGGGGCTGAGTGGACCTGGGAGTAATGTCGATGAAGGGGCACTCAACAGTCCTCAGAACTCAACAATTGGAACCTCACTACTGAAAGTACTAGAGTACGGAAATTTGCTTAATTATATTACTTAACAGGTAGTATCTCTCCGGGGCTGAGTGGACCTGGGAGTAATGTCGATGAAGGGGCACTCAACAGTCCTCAGAACTCAACAATTGGAACCTCACTACTGAAAGTACTAGAGTACGGAAATTTGCTTAATTATATTACTTAACAGGTAGTATCTCTCCGGGGCTGAGTGGACCTGGGAGTAATGTCGATGAAGGGGCACTCAACAGTCCTCAGAACTCAACAAATGGAACCTCACTACTGAAAGTACTAGAGTACGGAAATTTGCTTAATTATATTACTTAACAGGTAGTATCTCTCGGGGCTGAGTGGACCTGGGAGTAATGTCGATGAAGGGGCACTCAACAGTCCTCAGAACTCAACAATTGGAACCTCACTACTGAAAGTACTAGAGTACGGAAATTGCTTAATTATATTACTTAACAGGTAGTATCTCTCCGGGGCTGAGTGGACCTGGGAGTAATGTCGATGAAGGGGCACTCAACAGTCCTCAGAACTCAACAATTGGAACCTCACTACTGAAAGTACTAGAGTACGGAAATTTGCTTAATTATATTACTTAACAGGTAGTATCTCTCCGGGGCTGAGTGGACCTGGGAGTAATGTCGATGAAGGGGCACTCAACAGTCCTCAGAACTCAACAATTGGAACCTCACTACTGAAAGTACTAGAGTACGGAAATTTGCTTAATTATATTACTTAACAGGTAGTATCTCTCCGGGGCTGAGTGGACCTGGGAGTAATGTCGATGAAGGGGCACTCAACAGTCCTCAGAACTCAACAATTGGAACCTCACTACTGAAAGTACTAGAGTACGGAAATTTGCTTAATTATATTACTTAACAGGTAGTATCTCTCCGGGGCTGAGTGGACCTGGGAGTAATGTCGATGAAGGGGCACTCAACAGTCCTCAGAACTCAACAATGGAACCTCACTACTGAAAGTACTAGAGTACGGAAATTTGCTTAATTATATTACTTAACAGGTAGTATCTCTCCGGGCTGAGTGGACCTGGGAGTAATGTCGATGAAGGGGCACTCAACAGTCCTCAGAACTCAACAATTGGAACCTCACTACTGAAAGTACTAGAGTACGGAAATTTGCTTAATTATATTACTTAACAGGTAGTATCTCTCCGGGGCTGAGTGGACCTGGGAGTAATGTCGATGAAGGGGCACTCAACAGTCCTCAGAACTCAACAATTGGAACCTCACTACTGAAAGTACTAGAGTACGGAAATTAATTATATTACTTAACAGGAGTAAGTGGACCTGGGAGTAATGTCGATGAAGGGGCATTCAACAGTCCTCAGAACTCAACAATTGGAACCTCACTACTGAAAGTATACGGAAATGTGGGTAGTATCTCTCCGGGGCTGAGTGGACCTGGGAGTAATGTCGATGAAGGGGCATTCAACAGTCCTCAGAAATCAACAATTGGAACCTCACTACTGAAAGTACTAGAGTAGGGAAATGTGCTTAATTATATAAGGAGTTACCGACAAAAGAAAATATATTATTCGTAAATATTTTAGAAGTTTGTACTTGTTAACTTAAAATGATCACAACCATCTTTATTCTTGTTAATGATGCGCTTCCATGTTCTTTTTTTAATTTGATATTTTTGTTAATTAAGGTGAACAGTCCTCGAATTTTACTGATAGACGAAACTGTGAACTGTCACGATCAACAGATCTTGAAAGAAAATGACATCTTCCACCCACCGACCCCGCATAACACATTTTTTCAACGCAGATGTCGAAAACATATTTTATCAAATTCTGTTTTTCTTCTTTTGTTTTCATTCTTTACAGCTCATACAAAAAAAAATTATTTTCTTTTCTTAAAAACACACGTTTAAAATATTTTTTATCAAATTTAGACTTTTTGTTTGTTCTTCAGTTTGATTAAATAAATGCATTAACGCTCTACCTGCTCATTTTCCGAAAAAGAAGAAAAGTCTGTCTTAAATCAAGTTTCCCAAAAGTGTTTGGGTTTCCGCTCTGTCTGCTGGGGCTGTTGAATAAAGTAGGTCAAGTTTTCACTTTTTAAAAATATCAAATTGTCCATCTATGTCAATGTTGTGTGTTAGTATACTGAATATGGATACCAAAAAATAGATCCATTACTTGCACCATTGTTTGAGGAAATAGCATTAAAGATCGTCTACTAAAAGGCACTAAAGATGCTCGTTTTCTAAAGGCTTAATTTTGCGAAAACGAGGTAACGACACTCACGAGAAATACAAAAAAGACTTGCTAAGAAATAACAAGAGGAAAGGTGAAAAAAGTCATTGTTTTAAGGTGAAACAAACGAAAAGTTTTAATTTTGATATTTACAAGGATAACTGGTCGAGTCCCTAGGGAATACTACAGTTCAATTAGTATAGATTAAATCATGTTGAATGATGGTTAAAAAATAAGGAATACAATGATATGGTTAAATTTGATAATTATTCAGTGGATAAGCAACACCAGATAATCAGCACTTACATTTTTGAATTTCCTCTTTGACGATTTGGACGGTGTCAATTTTGACTAGAGGGTGTTGCAAGCTGACAACGGTTGTATAATTAAGGAACACATAGATAATCAACTAACCAACCAACCAATTTTCCGAATACAATGTGTGTCATAAAAGTGCCGAGATTGAACCTGTATTTACCAAGATAGAATGAACAATGAATGGAACGTTATTTTTTTTTCAGAATACAAGGTGTGTCATAAAAGTGCCGAGTTTGAAGCTGTATTTACCAAGATAGAAATGAACAATAAAGGGAACGTTCATTTTTTTTTCAGAATACAAGGTGTGTCACAAAAGTATAAAAAATCTCAATTATTTTTAGACATACCTTGTATACAAGTCTGTTTTAAATTAAAAAGTTTCCCAAAAATGGTTGTTTTTTTTTTTTTTCCGAGTTGTCATTTTTAATTTTTATATTATTATATTTTATTTGATAATAAGTCGCATTGGTTTGAAGTAGTGTCTCTCATTTCAGTCTCCTTTAAGCGATATTATTTTACATCGGAAATATTGAGCTTTAAGCAATTTATTATTTCCGTACAAAAATCATCCCGTCTTTTGTTATTTAGAAATTGGTTGCATATATTCGAATAACCTATTATTTAAATATGCTTATGAATTTGGCTAAGGGCTAACATACTGGACTGTGACATCGTAGTAAGCGAGATCGATCTCCAGTCACATTTCACTTTCGGTTTAATTCTCTAGGGAAACGTAGGAACCTCTCATCCCCCTACTGTTCTTCTACAATGATGGATTTGGGTATTAAATTACCCAAATTTGATATGACATTTAAAAAGAATAAACACACACATATATGTGTATACATGTATATAGTTCATAATAAAACTCAAAAGAGTTTGATGTAAAATTATATAAAAGTGTATAATGAGTATCAAAATTGTTCATGATATATTCCAGCTTTTTACTTTTTAATAGCTGGAATATATCATGAACAATTTTGATACTCATTATACACTTTTATACATGTATATATACAGACAAAGACACACATATATATATGTATACATGTATGCACACACACACACTCACACACACACACACACACACATATACATATATATATATATATATATATATATATATATAGAGAGAGAGAGAGAGAGAGAGATCAATTGAGATAGCGAATACAGGAAGTCGATACTGGGTAACTGACAGTTTCTTGCCAATTAAAATTTCATTGATGAAAAACTATCAGTTACCAAGCACAGTTGACTTCACGCCTTCATTACTCTAACAGATATACATGCACTATCAATATTCCAAATATAGCAAAGTTAAGCGGAGTTTATCATGTTTGAATTCAGAGTTATCCTTCTCCTAGACTGGTTGCCTAACCAGGGTTAAAGAGTCAAGTCTGCTTTACTATTAACCCTTAGTCAGAGGGAGAATACTTGGATTCATACATTTCCAAAAGCTATTAGCGCTAAGTAAAATGCAAACAGTCTCGTCTGTGTGTAATAGAGAGGGAGGGAGAGAGAGAGAGAGAGAGAGAAGAGAGAGAGAGAGAGAGAGAGAGAGAGAGGAAAGACCCAGTAGGTTAGAATGGAAAAGTTTTAGAATGAATCAGTACGTGACATGGCGTTTCGTCGATGAGCCGTGAGGTGGCGAAGTATGAAAGAGTAAGAGTGAGGTGAGTTTGGGACAATGCGTTGACTGAGTGAAACGTGGTCTCTCGTTCAGGGCAGTTTTGACTTGGGGAGAAAATGAAAATCTCATGAGAAAAATATAAGTTGCCTTTTATTACTAAGATTTCCCGTAGGATTTCAAATTAGTTTCCAGACTCCAAACATCAAAGAATTGCCAGTCAACTCAACATCAACCCAGCAATCAGATTCGAGCCTCTCCAATGTAGTACCAGTCCAGAGATAAGTATACAACTATTATTACTATATGACACATCATCACACCATTTTGACATAAGAACCATAACATTACACGTGTCAATTTCCGGACCATATGACCTTTAGGCACCCCTTTTGCGATCTCGATTCGTGGGGCCACTTTTCTCATTTACACCGTCAAAATCCGGTTGTTTGTTAGGGGTTAGGGTTAGGGGTTAGAATTATGGGTTACAGTTAGAGGTTAGGGTTAGGGGTTAGTTTTATAATTTTTAAAAAGTCTAAAAATCTTCTGTTAACCGGATTTTGACGGTGTAAATTTAAGAAAATGTCCGCACGAATCGAGATCGGAAAAGGGGTGCCTAAAGGTGTATATGGTCCTAATTTCCTACGACGGTTACCATTAACAACGCTTTTTCCCTTTTACAGTTTATTATTTTCTTCTTTTACGCTTTCATATTAAAAATATAAAAAAAGTCAATTCCTAATCAAAATGAGATATGATTCAGCAAAAACTACTTGAAATATCATTCATCTTGAGACGTATGTTAAAAAAAACAAGTATAGAAGTTTAATCATTATTTTTTTTTTTTTCACTTTGAAAAACTAGAATTGAATTCTGCACATCTGAGCAACTTATATAACGTCATGATGTCTAGACATCTACATTACTGTGAACAACGTATATAGTTTCTTATTACGCTTAGCTAAGATGTGGCACAAGGCCGGAAGTATGGGGCGCCCAATGAGAATCACACTCACTAACAATGGTCTGCGAATCTAGCTTTCGAACCATTACACCGCGTGGGTCGCCCTCTGAATAAAGTATATATATATTTACCAACCCCTCCGCACAAGCAGGATGCGACACAAGGTCAATTTCTTATGCGGAGTTCATCAGGTTTGAATTCAGAGTTGTTCTTCTCTAGACCGGTTGCCTAACCAAGGTTAAAGAGCCCAGTCTGCCCCTACTATTTACCCATAGCTAGTGGGAGAGCAGGATTCATACCTTTCCCAAGGATATTAGCGCTAAGTGAAATGCAATTACCACGTTCAGAATTTGAACTCGGGGCTACGAGTCCATTTCCCATGACTTTAACTATTACACCACGCGCTTCCACTAGATTACAGTCTAGATGTGTGCACAGCGGAGAAACATCTGATAAAGGTGTACTACTATGCTCTCCCTGTCGGAATGGAGAGATGTGTTAAAATGTTTTTTTGCTTTACCCTCACTTTGTCGGAATGGCTGAGATGATGACATGTCAACTTTTCGTTACGTCTTCCACTCATTTACAAATGGAGAGATGATGGGTCCACGGCTCTTACTTCTAATTGAGTGAATGATGTGTGGATAAAAAATATTCAATAAACTTATTTCTGTACCGGTACTGGTTGTTGGGCAGCTGTTCAGTTGTTGATAGTTCTATGATATCATGTACTCTGAATGCCAGCTTGGGGCTGAGGGTTATCTTGTGCCATTTGCAGTTTTTAGTATTAACACAAGGCCGCTTCTTTTTTGTGTGTGAGTATTTTATTTCCTTCAAGTAATGTTGTATTGTCCTCGGCCGGAAAACGAAGCTTCCGGCAAAAAGACAAAGAGAAATATAAAAATATATACAAAAAAAGGGGTAAAACGAAAGCTAGGCTTTCCAGTCAGGGAAGCAGGGAGAAGATAAAGAAATATATAACAAACGTCCGTTATCAGATCAAAAGATAAAGATGCGTAGGCGTTTCGTCAATACAAAAGCCAGAGGGTCGAGCCGACAGCAGTCAGACCCAGAGACGCCAGCCGGCAGCCGAAAAGGACTTCACGTCTCCCCGTCAGCAACCACCCCTCGGACACTCATTGTAAGTCTGTGCCTTTACCACCCACACACCGAAGAAAATAAAGAAGGGTCCTCTCTTGTACATACGTATCTGTTGTTGATTGAAGTCCAGTAGTCGGTAGTAGCTGACTACTAACATACATCGCTTTGGGTACAGTGAAAACCCCAGTGCTAACGTACACGATTTAGAGTAGCGAAGAAGGCCGCTACGTAACAGTAACAATTGCTGAGAGAAAGAAATGCATGTCTCACTTCGTTAACGCATTCTCTCAGACTCAATTTCCACTCAGACCACTCACCCCTCCTTTCTCCCCTTTGCCATGTCCAATCAAACCACGCCATGTGTCTCTGCCAAATTATCACTTAAACTTTTCTGTTCTAATCCACACATCAGGTCAGCCTAACGCCCATTACATTATAAATGGATGATGTCAAGACGTCTAGATTAATGTTTAGATGTGTGCACAGCTGAACAACTTATATAATAAAGAGATGATTCTTTAAAGTCAAGACAGATGTTTAGATAAGCCAATGCCAATTCTCGATGATTTTTAATGAAAGTCTTTATCATCCGATTTAGCTCTGATGTTGTCACGGTCAGTATTAACGGGAATGTCCGAGGGACTTAGAATGTACTGAAAGAACCCCGCAAAAGGAATGTCTTAGATATGACCCTATGTTGGATTCTCCTGGTATAAGATGTACGTAAAATCATCACTTCTATCTATCTATACAACAGCTGGAACTTCTAGTAAAAATTAGCCAATGAGACACGAGGAAAGAAACCATTTAAGATCGTTTGTAACTGTCCTCAAATCAATTGCTGTTGAACTTTCTGACTACAAGACCTATCTTTTTGATAAGCACCAGAAGAATACTAAAGTCTTAGACTAGACATATTAGAAGGAACACTACAGATATGCACTTATATATATATATATATATATATAAAAGGATAACCAGCTCACTACAGACTAGGATCAACCAACTGGATTCTGTGAATAACAGAACAACTGAACCCCTACAATTGCAGCAATGATTTTATCACCCTCAACTGCACATGGCGGCGAGACTCAATTGCTTGAGAACTGGTTGGTTCATTGATTGATTGATGTTAGTGAAATAATTACATTGTACGTTCATTTTTACACATATTCTGTAGTTGGTTTTTTTTGTGCTCATGGTCCTATTGAATACAAATATTCTTTAAATCTATCAATGGTTTCATAACATATACTACCACACCAGGCCAGAGAAGACCTGGGAGTAATGACATCGATGGGTACCACACAATTTCCAGATGTCGAGAAGTGGAATTTCCCCCTCAAATGCAGTCTATTGTCATATCCAGGACGTCACTTCTGGGGGGTGGGGGTTTTACCCCTCTGCAAGGGATTATTCTAAGCATTATCGACGAGACAAGGAAGCATTTCGAAGAACATTAACGTTTCAGTATTTGTACATATTTTCTTGGTAAATACAGTTTCAGTTTGTATTATTTAAATTTTTCGAAGTGTTGTTCTCGTCTTTATTGTTACTAGCATAACAAACCGCCCTTCCGGCGCTGTAAAAAATAAACTTTTTAAAAATATAGCCTGAACGGAGTGGGATTTAAAATTCAATGTCAGAGGGGTAGTATCCAAGTAAAATTAATAAATGAATTGAAGTAATAAAAAACAACAATGCCAAAATATGCCAAAAACTTTAAAAGGGCGTTCAATATTTAATGATTTTAGTAATTAAAATCATCAAATTCATTAAAGGAGTAAAAAATAAACAATTTGAAATAGAAATTATGAAAGTTAATTTTTCTACACCAAATTTTTTCCTGAAATAATATTTAATAATAAAATTAAATTTAGTTTATCAAAAAAGTAAAACAAAACCTTCGGGCGGTGTAAAAATAAACTTTTGAAAAATATAGCCTGAGGGGAGTGGGAGTTAAAATTCAATGTTAGAGGGGTAGTATCCAAGTAAAATTAATAAATCAATTAAAGTAATAAAAAACAACAATGCCAAAATATATTCTTTTATTCTTCCTTTTATTTTAATAGATAAATCTGTAGGGAAGATGATAAAAAAAATCTTCCTTTTATTTTGATGAATAAAACACTGAATGAATGATAATAAAAAAAACACTCTTCTTTTTATCGTAATAAAATTTATTAAAATAAAAGGAAGGATATTAATCATTATTTAGTGTTTTATCTATTAAATAGATAATACACTACACTGAATAATAAAAATACAGTTTTTAAACAAAATTTATAACAAAAACAAAAAATAAGTTGGTAGGTTTATGTTTTTTCAAAGTTAAAAAAAAGTGTTACAGTTACATTAATAAAAGTTTGGGCGGACCTGAACATTTGATAAACAAACATGGTTTCAAATTTTAAAAAAAATTTAGTTGTAATGAAATTAACAGGTACATAAGAATAGACTGGTCATTTTTTGTTTTTACACCGATTTATTTTAATAAAGTAAACAAACCGTTATGCGAAAAAAAGATATAAAAATAAATATTTTACACAATTCTACAAATTGTATTTTAATTAAATGAATGCGTAAAAAGAATTACTTTTTATTATAAGTTAATAACTATTATATTAAAACTTTAAAAATGTTTAAAGTTTTAAAAAACGGAAGTTACTGGCACGGAGAAAATAATACACATAAGAATTTAAAGTAAGGTATTTAAAGTTGCTATATCTTGTTTATAAATAAATTTCTTGCAAAACAATATACATTAAATAATTATAAATACAAATTAAAATGAAAATTACTATGTAAAAATGTATATAACTAAACATGCATTTATTGAAAGATTCGTTAAAAAAACACCAATACCATCAGATATTACCAACAGAATTTCATTGAGTATATAAACCAATCTGTTTACTTAATAATAAGATAACTCAACTTGATTAAAAATTATGTTCTCATAGATGAATGCTTTAGATTCTTGTGGAATCTGTGACGTAGTTTCAGCTTCAGACAAAAATGCAATCTATCTCCATTATATAGACGAGCAAATATATGCACCCTCCGGGTGCAAGTATTTAAGTTTTAATATAATGAAATATCGTATTAAATTAGAAACGCTAATGAAACTAAATAAGAATGCAGATAAAAAGATTTGAAACAGAGGGGGATATAATCGAAAAGTAGAACTGAAATTTACTCTTCCATCACTCTTGTCTTTCTTTGTTATTTTTTTTTTAATTTAAGTATTTAGTTAAAAGAGGAAGTGAAGAATAAAATGACAGTTATCTTTTCTTGTTAATGGATTTCATTTAAGATTCATGGAAGAGATTTTTGATTATATTCATTAAAATAAAGCCAAACAATTAGAAACCAATAATACTAAGCATATATTTATTAAAATTACATTTTTAATATCAATATGCAAATTAGCCTTCCCATTCACACTGTAAACCGCTATTTTGTTGTATATATAAATACAATTGCATGTTATTAGTATGTAGATATGGTTAACAGTATAAATAATGTAAAACAATTTTATTAATAATTGAGGTTAAAATTAGGATAAATTCATGGTGAATGTGACGTCAATTACTAAGGGAATTGTGACTTGAGTAGTGATTTAGTTTCGGTTACAGACAGAAAAACACACAATCTCCATTATAATAAGATATAGAATAGATATAGATAAGATATATATAGACTATCTCGTCAATTTCGTTGCATGAGGGTTAATCAAATGAACAACCTACACAGTGGTTACTTTATCGTGGTGAATGCTTGTTTTAGACCATCCGTACTTTTTTGGCACAGTCGATAGGAAAGAATTGGTGTACAAGAAATGTTCAAACCCAGTCAACGACTGACCTCAGGATTTTCAAATTCAGAGTTTTCCTTCTCCTAGACTGGTTATCTATTCAAAGTTAAAGAGCCCAGTCTGCCATACTATTTTACCTATAGCTGGAGAGAGAATATATTGCTTCATACCTTTCACGCTATCCGAAATGCAAACAGCCTTGTCTAGGATTTGAACACGAGTCGACGAGTCCATTTCCTACAACCATTATGCCACGCAGTTACATATTATATATATATGTATTGTATATGTAAAAAAAAGTAAAGTTGTCGGGGCGGCCTAATGTCGGTATCAGCCAGACAACGAGGGAGTATATATTCTTTTCACTAGCGCTAGACCAATGAGATTATTTTGGCATCTGAGGTGGAGCGCCACACCTACCATCAGCTCCTCACTTTACCGCACAGATTCCTATGCTATTCATACGCTGAGTTGGCGAGGGTCGATATCGAACTAAGAACCTTGGGATTCCTAGTCGAACGCTCTACCGACTGAGCTAAACCGGTCCCTTTTATATTGTATATTGTATATAACTATAATTTATAATATATAATTTATATAGTTTATACTATTGTTACATAATCTATGCATAGATTATTGTCAACCCCCTATATTTCTGAAGGGATGGCCCCTTTTCATATCACGGGCGGGATTTTCCATGGAATATTACAGAAAGCCTGCGAAATACGTGAAGTCACGTGGGACCTGGTTGGCTCTCAGTTTCAGCTTGGACGTCAGGCAGATAAGATATGTCTGCTTTAGCTGAGGCTCACTGCGCATGCGCGTTGTGTTTAGTTAGAGAAATATGTTTAATTAAGTAAATAAAAGTTTAAATAAATAATATGGTTCTGTGGTTGATGAATGTCTTGGCAACAAGACTGACCTAGAATATGAAATGAATCAGGGACGACCAACTAGCAAGAACAGAGAAATAGAGGACCAGACACGAAGTCCCCAAGACTAGGTCCAGACGCAGGAAGAAGAACGTAAGATACCAAAGATGAGCAGAAGAATAATAGAAGTAAAGAAAGGGTATACAACACTATATTATTATATTATATTATATTATATTATATATATATATATATATATATATATATATATATATATATAATTAATGTTGATATTATGATTTCACACTCATAACTTAAAGTTTCTTGGTAGTCCAATCATCAGATGAGAAGTGGTTGAGATGTCAAAAACCAGTCGTGAAATGGTAAAAATCAAATTGTTTAGCGTTTATATGCAGCGTTTTTCACGCGATGGGAAATGTAAAGCTAAAAATTGTTTTTTTAAACTGTGGCTTGTTTAACGTTTATGTGACGTGGATTGTATTCACGTGATGTAATGTCATGACGTTAAATTTGTATTTAAAAAACATTATAATCAAACAAACTTGCATTGGTGTTAATGCACGCGGTGTTCAGATGAATTTTTTTTTTAATAAATAAATAAAAGGAGAGCGAAAATTCAGGGATCAATTAGGGTCAGGTGGTAAGTGACACAGTAAAAATTTGTTTAAATGCCTACATTTCGAAACGAGTTCACTTCTCTTATTTAACAAGTTATTGCTTGCATTTTGTAATATGCACAACTTTTCTTCTAAGCAAAGATCGCAACGTTGTCCGCCTTTGTATGCCTGGGCTTTTTTTTATTATTTCCCATTTTACTGTATGTGTTCTGCCCGTTTTTTCCTTGATATGCCATATATATTTTGATAAGGTGGTACTGTTTTCATATCTTTTGTTGTTGAAACTTAAATTGTGGTTATACCACCTACTTTTCCAATTGTTTTCAGTGGCACCAATGTATGTTTTTTCCTCGTTGTTATTTACATTGTCCTTGATTGTGGCTTTGTAAATGATGTTGTTAGCCAAACAATTGCCACTTAATGGGCATTCATTTTTAAGGCGACAGTTGCATCTATTAATCTGGTTGTTGTTGTTACGATTTAATATTTTAAAGTTGTGTTTATCGATAATGTTTTTAATGTTGTTCATGCAGCAATAACTTATTTTGAGATTGTTTTTGTTAAATAGTTTGTTTAATGTAGGCGATTTGTCTAGGTGTTTTTTCCTTAATTGGAAAAATATTTTACCCACATTCGTTATCACGGTTTTGCTGAAAGGGGGGTTAAACCAAATGATGTTTCTCTTTCTTGATTTGTCATTATTATTATTTTCATAGTTGTTATTATTTTTGTATACTATTTTGGAGTATAATCCACTGTTTTTTAGGGCGTTTTCATATATCGTTTTTGATTTGTTGAATATATCGGCGTTAGTGGAATTAGTGGCGAGTCTATGTTCTATAGACTTGTGAATGTGTTTAGTAATTGTTGGAGGATGGTCTGATTTTATGTTGATATATATTGGTGTATTATTTTCTTTCCTGTACGGTTTCCATGTCCCTTTGTTTAGGTCGAAAGTTACGTCCAGGAAATTAACTGTTTTCAAATTAGACTTTATGTCTAATTTTAAATTATAATTTTTGAAAGTTTTTATTAATTTTTTCCTTGCACAATCTATGTTACGGTTATTATTATCATTTAAATATAGCAAACTGTCATCACGATAAATTCCAAAATTTTCTTTATTGAAATCTTGAGCTATTTCCGAAAGTAGGATTCCTACAATTTCGCAAGTCTCAGCGCCACAAAAACTTCCCATACTAACATCAAATAAATTGTTGGTGCTTTTCTTACCCCAAATAGAGTTATCGTAATATATAAAAGACTGTTGGCAATGTTTGATAATTTTGATATCATCGTCATTTATATTGATATAAAGTTGAGCCAAATGTAAGGATTTGTTGAGTAAGTCTTCCGTGATAGATGGGTAAAATTGGTTTATGTCAAACTGAATGAAAGTGCACTTACTTTTATTTGTGATCCCACTAAACCAATTGATAGCATGTTTGGTGTTTTTCCATTGGTTTAGATTTAAAATTCTCCTTAGTTTGTAACAAATCTCTGATAATATGGTTTTACCTATTCTACCAATTTGGTTTTTCGTTGGATTAAGGAGTCTACAATTCGGGTTGTTACGAAAATCCTCCTTATGATCTTTGATGGTGATGAAAGCTGGTTTTTATTACTTTATTAATCCGGTTGTCGATCTTTAATTTAGCTGCGATTTTACTAGCTATATATATATATATATATATATATATATATATATATATATATACAATAAAGATTTGGACAAAATTCTGAAAAATCCAAATGATACAAATTATTATGCAATTTCAGTGTCTATCTCATATTAATCTAGGTGTCTGTCAACGAACCCAAAACTCCATGCTGGTTCCAAAATTTCCGTAACAGAGGGCCTTGAAGATAAGGAAAAAAGTTGCATGTCACCTGGGAAAGCTGACAACTAAATTGGGAGCCATTCTTGAAGCGTAACACGCAAAGCAATCTATAAGACTGAAAAAAAAGTATATGTTTACCCTCAGCAATTCGACGTTTGAAAAGACGCAGGAAAAAAATGACACGCTCGATAAATGCGTCACGCACGACTAAATATTCCACCTTTACATAATCAGCTGTTCGTTTTCAACAGCAACTCACCCAAAATATTATGAAATGATTTATTTCTTGAATTCATTGTAATGTACACGACAATCTACAGCCTTTTCAGCAATGGTCGGAGCGACGCGAAATACTTAGACTCTTTCCATTATTTCCATTATACTTCTAAGAATATGCGCCTTCCGGGCGAAAGTATTTAAGTTTTAATGTAATGGAATATATTAACTTAGAAAGACTAAAGAGATTGAATAAGAACGCATATAAAAAGATTACATTTATTTTAATAATTTTTCAATTGGTCGCTATATAAAATCATTCATAGGATTGATTTTAAGTCTGTTATCTATTTTTATGTTATTTTCGCGTGTTGTCAGTATTGAACCTGCAACCTCCAGATGATTGTGTTGTATCGCGAGGTGGAAAATACATAGATGAATGGTGTGCTTAACACATTTATTAAGCCCTAGCATCCGATGCTGAACGGATACACTCAAACACAGAAGAAATAAGTACAAACAATTAACAAGATAAACTTACTCTAAAAGAGGAGGGTCAGTTCGGTATAGCCAACGTAGCAAAGTCAGTCTGAATATTCTTCAGCTGGTTAATCTACTTTAAGCGTAGGCTATTTTAGGGCTATGAGCCAGTCCATCTGGTAGAGTGCAGAAGGGGTGTTTCCTACTCTACAACTGATTGTTACTTAGAACCTTTTTAACCGAACCCTTATATCCGTTGCGTCGTGTGTCTAATAAAAGACTGTTTTGCTTAACTTCACATTTTATTTATCTCGTACCCCACTTGTACGGGTTAGGCACAAGGCCCTATTAACGTGGGACCACCCAAAAACCGAAGCTCATGGGTGGCGGGTGAAAAATGTCCTCGATCCCATCGGCCTTCCCCCTCAAGGGGGCACCTCAGGTGCTGAGCAATAAACCCAGCCCTGTCCCTGTGATCCACGCTATTAACTTGTAAAGATCCAGGGTCAAAGCCAGTGGACCCCCACCACGAGGGCGGGTTCACATGGAAAATTCATTCTCTTCAACTTATCTTTGTCGAGATTCATTTTGAGAAGGAATAGTACGTAGTTTCTTTTTTTATTTGCTTTTTTTTCCGGTTGCAAATCAATTTTGTTGCTTGTAGTTTTCGACACATTTCCCGCAACTGATTTTAAAACAATACCGATTTTAAGTGGCTGTCGATTGAAATCACTCGTCTCGAAATGACTCCAATATATCTCTGGCAGCTAAAAGGTATTCAACTGGAAGTAAGTATCGTTCAAATTGCTCTTAAGTAGTATAACGATTTCAAGAATAATTACTGCAGTAACCGTATTGTCATTATTATTATTAGTAGTAGTAGTAGTAGTGTTATTCTTATTTTCCTGTGTTGTAAAGTAAGAAGTCGTTCAACCGAATAAAATCTAAATAGTTTGATAGATATCACGTAGATATGAAAAAACAATTTGACACAAACGATACAAAAGAGACGCTGGTCTAAATTTTTTTTTAAGTCTTGAACGGTTGTGATTACCAATGTTGTCAACTGAACAAAAGAGGAAAATAAATTTCTACTTTTGTTAACAACCACCTAAAACCCACCATCTACAGCCATTTTTCTATGAATTTCTCGATTATATTCATGAAATAAATTACATTAAATAGAACACATCTCCAAAAACGGCAAAAATACGCCATTTTGACAGATATACAGGGTGACTCTCCCACCTCCCCCCCAAAAAAAACTGAATTTGGGTTCTGTTTCGTTTTTTGGTTGGTTTTTGTGCTGGTAGTCTGCATCAGTAATAGGATATATACTGGGTGGTTAAAAAAGAATTTTGTTTTTGTTTTTTTGGGGGGTTGGTCACGCTGTAGAAGTTCACTCATAAAGATCTTCCGTTTTAAAGACTGTAAAACATATACTTCTTACATGTATTATTTTTTCTTTCCTCTTCAGAATACATCACAAATTACGTGAAGTTTCATTCCCAAGTTTTGTTGAAAAACACGTGGGATTTTTGCCTTACTTGATGTCATACTTATTTAAAGGGCTTTCTAGTTGTAGAGTAGTATGACGGAACAGATATTGGACGGTGACGCCCTTGGACAGTCACCGGCAGTCACTGGTAATAGTAGACTCGACCATGCACGTGCAAGGCATGGGAAGGGTTTAATATAAGCAGGCTTCCTCATCAAAGCCAGTTAGTTCACGTATTGCCGTCGAACCCGTTACACTAGTAAAGATAAGTAGATTAGATATACATAAGTAATAAGAGTTATTTACTAAGCCTTTCTTAGTTCTAATACAAATAGTGCCAGCAATGGCTTCCTGTTTTTCGTGCAAACACAGTGCGTATGTTCCTGGTGCACCAGTTAAGACACAACAACTTTCGCCGTAAATTTCAGCACTTTGAAAACCCGAAAGTTTTCTCTGGGTTTCTTTCTTTGAAGGCAGCGAACATTTCTCGTAAAGTACAACATATACACTTATTCAATCAACACGAACAAAATCTTTTTCTAGCTTTCATCTTTTCAGGACGTCACAATTTTGAGTGTCCTATTTTTTCGTTGTAACATCTATTTATACATTCTTTGAAGTAGATTCAGGATCAGAATTGGATAAGCCAATCCTTACATCAATATCAATTCTGTCCCGTAATATTCGGTAGATTTGCTTATAAATTTCATACAATAAATACAACAATTATGGGACACAAAGGTAACTTTTTTGGTTCATTATTTTGTTGGATTATTTGAAATATAGTTATTTACTAAACGTACCTTAGATGCCGCACAAGGCCAGAAGTATGGGGCACCCAGTGATAGACGAACTCACTAAAAATGGTCTGCAAATGTAGCTTGCTAACCATTACACCACGTAAGGTGCCCTATTATTTTAGGTATAGTAATTTAGTAAGCTTAGCTTAGATGTGGCACAAGGCCAGAAGTATTGAGGATCGAACTCGCTAATAATGGTTTGTGAATGTAGTTTGCTAACCATTACCTGTTGGTAACGGTTGGCCATGGGTGGTGACCATGATGCTTATGGACGGAATCGTGGTTGAGGAATTGCTATAAGAGTAATACCATCGTAACAATCATATAAGTACTAGGGATTGACTTGACCAGCCGATTGATCGCCCGTCTAGCCTAAATAAGGGCCAAAGTAAAGTGTGGTATGTCATGGGCTGCCATGGGCTTACTCCTCTGCAGAAGTGCAGCCAATGTATTCTACAGACACAACAAAGTTTAATATATAACAAGTTGAAAGTTTTCTCCTCTGAAGGAAATATAAAAAATCAATTTGTTCTTTTTGAAAAAACTGTGTATAGTAAGTTAGCATCAACATATTTATGTCATATTTATCTTTTCTCAGTTTGATTCAATTCTAAATGCTTACTGCAAACTTGTCTATATTGAAAATTCCAGACAAGAAATTGCCAATAACCATTCCTTTGTTACCTTGGTCCAGTGACTCAGCCAATAACCGTTCGACCTCATGGTCACGGTAGATCAAATCAAGTCATTTACTGAGTTTGTCTATTTTCGTCTAACTTTCTTTTTTTATTTATTAATTAGTGAACCAGTATGAGAAGTATAGTAAAATGACTTAAGTACGGGATTATAAAAAGACGTGCCGAGAAAGAAGAAGTGGGTTAAATCGAACTTAACAGACCTAAATTCCACCATTGTTTGTCACCCCACCTGTTGTATACTCTCTTTATTTCTATTATTCTTTCTGCTCATCTTTGGTATCTTACATTCTTCTTCTAGCGTCTGGACTTCGTCTTGGGAACTTCGTGTCTAGTCTTCCATTGGCGATTTTTCTTCATCACAAGCCCTGTGTCATTGGTAGTTTTTAGATAATAACACAAGACTTCGATTTGATTTAGATCATATTTTATTCCGAAATCCCCACCAGACTACCTGCGCAGATTGAGTCGGCCGTGCACTTAACACGACTTACCACCGTCGTGGTTTGGCTGATTCTTACTAAACTTTCTTTCTAATCTAAACCGGAAGAGGGTCTTCTCCACCGATTCTCACGGTATCCACCGGAAGGATCAAGACTGGCTCAAGCCTCGTCACTCAATCCTTCAATGCCGCCACCTGCAACTTATAACAGCCATTTTGGTTTCTACACTACTGTAAATAAGTGTTAGGTTACAAACAATTATGTAACACATCGAGGGAAAAATACTAAAAATCAGGGAATTAACCGAATTTAATGAAATGTTCAGTGTTGATATATTAATGAATAAGATATATAATTCACCAGTTATTTTATTTGAAAACTTTTACATTTTTTCAGGTCAGTTAACTTTGAACCACGTATCTTTGAGGCGTAACACAGATTCTCAAAGATACGTGGTATAAAGTCAACTGACCTGAAAAATGTAAAAGTTTTTAAATAAAATAACTGGTAACTGGTACATTATATATTTTATTCGTTAATATATCAACACTGAAAATGTCATTAAATTCGATTAATTCTCTGATTTTTTTTACATTTTTTTCTTTCGGTGGACTGACATATAATGGTGGAATTTAGGTCCGATCAGTTCGATTTAACCAAGAAGTGTTACTGGCAGTTTGCTATCTTACTTCGAACTGGTTTTGTGTAATTTCTATGATTCTTTTAGATAAGGCTTGATTATTAGTATTATTTGTATTATTTGGACTATTGTCCTCATCTTCATTGTTATCTGTACAACCTTTCGGCCGATGTGCCCTCCGGCCTTTTTCAGGTATTTCTTGTCAGACTCGACATAGAATAATAATTAACACAGCTTAACGCCTCTACTCCATCAATGGTTAGCGGAATGAAAACCGGATACCCCCGTGGACTGAATAAAGGGTTGGGTTCAAAGTTCTTTGATGGCTCCCGATTACGACAAGTCGATTCTCGAGAGTTCGAAAAGAAGGTACGGAGTCCGAGATGGTTCCAGATTCTAACAAGAAATATCTGAAGAAGGCCGGAAGGCACATTGACCGAAATGTTATACGGATAACAATGAAGATGAGGACAATAGTCCGAATAATGCAGATAATACTAGGTGTATGTTATTTGGTTTATGAAAAAGCTGATATAAAACAAGAACACAACATAATGCAAAATAAACATTATTTTAAAAGAAAACTGAATTTTATCAGTTCTGGATTTTAAACACCCAAATATACACGAAAAAATGAATACATACACAAAAATAAAATAAATCACTAAATCATCCAGAATTAAAGTTTCAAAATAAATACTATCTATATATAAAAGTGCTGATAAAAAGTTAAATATGTGTATCACAAAATAAGCAAGTGTATCCTACATTAACTAAAAAGACAAGCAACTTGAAGAATCTGATGCTTTTAAAAATTCCATTACCATCTTATGATTACATAATATTCCAATATCAATCTGTTTAACGTTATATTTATACAAAAATGGATTAACAAAAACTTAAACCATGCAAAGGAAAAATTAAAAAAAAAACATTGAGGAAGTTAAGTGCCTTTTTAATGTTGAATAAGGAAAAAAATATTAGATTAATATTCTTTAATAGCCATAAGGAAAAATGCTAGTACACAACATATAAAAATGGGCAGTAAAGAAAGGCAGTATATTATTTTATTTTGAACTAACTGTATACCGTCTTACTTTGAACTAACCTGTGTTATCGTACTAGAAACTAGGGATGTGCCGTTTTACAATGAACTAGGGGTGTGCTGTTTTACTATAAACTAAGGGTGTGCCGTTTTACTATGAACTAGCGATATGCTATCATACTAAAAGCTAGTGGTGTGCCGTCTGACAATGAAGTAGATGTGTGCTATCTAAATATATATAAATGACAGTTTGTGTGTATGTATGTCCACAGGAAACTATGAAAATAAAACAATTAATGACAAAGTAAATATATATACACATTCACTATCACCAGACCTTGATTTTTGATAAAAAAAATAATGAAGATTTGATTTATATACATAAAGATAATTAAAGAATAAAATTTAAATGATGACAGCATGTAATTTTTTTGGAATTAATATTTCAAGGAGATTTTAGTATTTTCTTTCAGAGTGTCTGGATCAATGCAAGGACTTTTTTACATAGGGATTTTAATGAGGCACCCTGCTAGTCTTACTATAAACTACCTGGATGCTTAATTACTACAAACTAGGGATGTGCCGTCTTACTATGAACTACTTATGTGCTATCTAACTATGAACTAGAAAATAGGACAACAGTCTGTTCATAGTAAGAAGGGCCTTCTTACTATGAACAAAATGTTGTCCTATTTTTAATAAACAAATTTTCTGCCCTCTTACTATGAACAAACTGTGTTCTATGTTACTATCAATTAATTGTGCTCGATCCTACTAAAAAGTAATTGTGTCTTATCTTACTTATTATTTGTCTTGAAGCAAGAAGTAAGGACCACGTGTATTTGGGTTAAAGAAAAAAAAAACAAGCAACCACCTGACTAATTTCGTTAAATTGTAACTTTAAAGTACATTAAGTAGCCAATTAAATTGTAGGGTAATGTAACTTAATATGAACGATATGGATCAGGCTATGCCCTCCGTCTTGGGAGTGTTGCGAGATGTAGAGGGAATTCTTCCGTCTGCAAAAGATGATGGAGTAGTGTCCACTTTTTTTTAAACTACGTAGCCTGGGCGGATTGTTTTGGAAGTTGTGCTGTTGGCCAAGCAGTAGATCTCTGATATCCACACAGCAGCTTGTGGTTCAAAGGAAAGGTAAGAAATCTAGTGTAGCAATTACAACACTACAAGGTACACTCGGGGGTGTAAAAATGAAATGACATAATGATTAAGAAAATTATTTTGACAAAATTGTTTTAAAATCTGATTACTAACGATTTGCTTAAATAAACAACCTAGACAATTTGATGATAGCAATCTTTTACTGTTGTTAGCCATTTATTCGCAGTCGGTAGAGTGTTCGGCTAGAAACCACAAGGTTCCTAGTTCGATACCGGCTCTCGCGAACTCAGTGTATGAGTAGCACAGGAATCTGTGCGGTAAAGTAAGGAGCTGATGGTAGGTGTGGCGCTCCACCTACTTACTATAAACTGGCTCTATGTTATCTAATTTCGAACTAGTTGTGTTCTACTTTACTTCGATCTTGTTGTGTGTCAGTTGGCCTGAAACCAAGCTCCTGCAAAAAGAAACACAACCAAAGGCAAAACAAACATCTATACAGATAGAAAGGGCAGTTGTGTGTATCTGTATGTCCGGAGGAAACTCCGAAATTAAAACAACTAATGACAAATTAAATATATATACATATTAAATATAACCAGGGCTTAGTTTTTGAGCAAAAATAAGGAAGATTTGGTTTATATTCGTGAAGATAATTAAAAAAATAAAATCTAAATGATAACAACATGGATTTTTTTTATTTGCATTTAACATTTTAAATAGGAGACATTAATTTTTCTTTTCAGAGTGGCTGGATCAAGACAAGGTCTTTTTTTACAAGGGATTTTAATGGGGCCTCCTGTGATGATATAACCAGGGATTCAACAATAATGGATCTGCGAGACTTTTTACCCCTCTTCTACCTAGGTGATGCCGGGTAGCGGCTTCTAGTTATATATAGAATGTAACTTGTATTTTATTTAGTTCTTAATTAGCTGTGTGCAATTCTTACAATAGACTTTCTGTATGTTATCTTATTTCGAACTGGCTTTGTGCTATCTTAGTTAGAACTTGTTTGCATTTTGGCTTGCAAACAGAAACACAACCAAAGGCAATATAAACATTCTATGAAAAAACAGCTGGAATTTTATCTAGTTCTAAATATTTTCAATCTTTCACTACATTCCATCAGCCCACCTGTTTCTTTGATTCCCTTTTAGGAAAGAAACGGAGAAATTTTCTTTAAGATTATTTCTTGAAATGCAAGTGTTGTTCACACAAGATTCTTGCAAACACACACTGCTGTCCAACATGTTCTGTTACTTTACTGTAGAAAAGTATTGTGAATGGTTTTACTATAGAAGAGCATTTACCAAATGAAGCTTAGTGTTGCATAATCTATGTGGCGGCATAGATTATTGACAACACCGTATAGAATGGAAATTTACAAACGATTGGGGACCTCTGACCCCACAGAGGGAAAACCCGCGAATCACATGAAATCACGTGACAGCTGGTTAAACCTCAGTACCAGCTAGAACATCAGGCAAGAAGGTTGTCCTTGTCTTAGCTGGGACTCACCTGCACACGCGCGCTGTGTTTAGTTAGAGAAAGAAGATTAGTTAAGAATAAAAGTCTTAAAGAAATAACATGGAGTTGCTGGTTGATGCATGTCTTGGCAAAAACACTGACCAAGAAGAAGAAAATGAATCAAAGATGAACAAACAACAGGAACCTAGGAATAGAAGTTAACATTGCGACTAGACATCACACGAGCGGCCAGAGAAGAAAGTAAGTTTTGCATCTATGCATCTCTCTGTCTACCTATGTATCTATCTCTCCCCTCTCTAGGGAAAGAACTTCCATTGTGTATATAACCAACATGGGTATATGTGTATGAGCATGTAAC
>CM042156.1:64462700-64487700 GCA_023376005.1 Doryteuthis pealeii
AGTAAGGAAAGAATAAAATTGCAATACCCCAGTAAGGAAAGAATAAAATTGCAATACCCCCAGTAAGGAAAGAATAAAATTGCAATACCCAGTAAGAAAAGAATAAAATTGCAATACCCCAGTAAGGAAAGAATAAAATTGCAATACCCCAGTAAGGCAATACCCAGTAAGGAAAGAATAAAATTGCAATACCCCAGTAAGAAAGAATAAAATTGCAATACCCCAGTAACGAAAGAATAAAATTGCAATACCCAGTAACGAAAGAATAAATACCCCAGTAACAATACCCCAGTAAGAAAGAATAAAATGCAATACCCCAGTAACGAAAGAATAAATTGCAATACCCCAGTAAGGAAAGAAAAAAAATTGCAATACCCAGTAAAGAACGAAAGAATAAAATTGTAATAAAATTGCAATACCCAGTAAGGAAAGAATAAAATTGCAATACCCCAGTAAGGAAAGAATAAATTGCAATACCCCAGTAACGAAAGAATAAATTGCAATACCCAGTAACGAAAGAATAAAATTGCAATACCCCAGTAAGGAAAGAAAAAAATTGCAATACCCCAGTAAGGAAAGAATAAAATTGCAATACCCCAGTAAGGAAAGAATAAAATTGCAATACCCCAGTAACGAAAGAATAAAATTGCAATACCCCAGTAAGAAAGAATAAAATTGCAATACCCAGTAAGGAAAGAATAAAATTGCAATACCCCAGTAAGAAAGAATAAAATTGCAATACCCCAGCAACGAAGAATAAAATTGCAATACCCCAGTAAGGAAAGAATAAAATTGCAATACCCAGTAACAATACCCCAGTAATTGCAATACCCCAGTAAGTATAATAAGTGCAATACCCAGTAACGAAAGAATAAAATTGCAATACCCAGTAAGGAAAGAATAAAATTGCAATACCCCAGTAATTGCAATACCCAGTGTTAAATTGCAATACCCCAGTAACAATAAAAAGAATAAAATTGCAATACCCCAGTAAGGAAAGAATAAAATTGCAATACCCCAGTAACGAAAGAATAAAATTGCAATACCCCAGTAATAAAATTGCAATACCCCAGTAAGGAAAGAATAAAATTGCAATACCCCAGTAGAAAGAATAAAATTGCAATACCCCAGTAAGGAAAGAATAAAATTGCAATACCCCAGTAACGAAAGAATAAAATTGCAATACCCCATAAGAAAGAATAAAATTGCAATACCCCAGTAAGGAAAGAATAAAATTGCAATACCCCAGTAAGGAAAGAAAAAATTGCAATACCCCAGTAACGAAAGAATAAAATTGCAATACCCCAGTAAGGAAAAATAAAATTGCAATACCCCAGTAAGGAAAGAATAAAATTGCAATACCCCAGTAAAATAAAATTGCAATACCCCAGTAACGAAAGAATAAAATTGCAATACCCCAGTAATTAAAAGAATAAAATTGCAATACCCCAGTAAGGAAAGAATAAAATTGCAATACCCCAGTTAAAATTGCAAACCCAGTAACGAAAGAATAAAATTGCAATACCCCAGTGTAAGGAAAGAATAAAATTGCAATACCCCAGCAACGAAAGAATAAAATTGCAATACCCCAGCAACGAAAGAATAAAATTGCAATACCCCAGTAAGGAAAGAAAAAAATTGCAATACCCCAGTAAGGCAGAATAAAATTGCAATACCCAGTAACGAAAGAATAAAATTGCAATACCCCAGTAACGAAAGAATAAAATTGCAATACCCCAGTAAGGAAAGCAATACCCCAGCAATAAAATTGCAATACCCCAGTAATTAAAATTGCAATACCCCAGTAAGGAAAGAATAAAATTGCAATACCCCAGCAACGAAAGAATAAAATTGCAATACCCCAGTAAGGAAAGAATAAAATTGCAATACCCAGCAACGAAAGAATAAAATTGCAATACCCCAGTAAGGAAAGAATAAAATGCAATACCCCAATACCCCAGTAAGAAAGAATAAAATTGCAATACCCCAGTAAGAAAGAATAAAATTGCAACCCCAGTAAGGAAAGAATAAAATTGCAATACCCAGTAACGAAAGAATAAAATTGCAATACCCCAGTAAGAAAGAATAAAATTGCAATACCCCGAATAAAATTGCAATGTAAGCAATACCCAGTAACATAAGTAAAAATTAAATTTAGAAATCGGACATTTAGAAGAATACTGTACGGAATCAGGACATATATCAACCTATTTAGACCGAGTAGAGCAGTTTTTTTTATCGCAAACGATATTGGACATTGAAGCCAAGCAAAATGCAAAGCCATATTACTGAGTACAAATGGAGAAAAGACCTACAGAGTCTTGGAGGATTTCAAAAACCAAGCGACAAGTCTCTGGGGGAAATTACCCAGTTGTTGTTGGAGCATTTTAAACCTAAAAAACTAATAGTGGCTGAAAGTTTTCGTTTCCATAATGCAAAACAAGAGAAGGGTGAGTCAATTTCTAATTTTCTTGTTCGCCTTAAACATTTGGCTTCTACATGCGAATTTGGGTCATTTTTAAAAAGAGCATTGCGTGACAAATTTGTGTGTGGAGTAAAAGGCGATAAAATTCAAGAAAAATTATTGTCCCAAGATATGTCGTTAGAAGAAGCTGTTAAAATGGCCACAACTATAGAATTATCAATGAGTGACGTTGCACATATAAAGAAAAACGAGACAGATGAAGTAAATAAAATGTGTACTGAGTCTAACACAACTGAAGTACAAAAGGAAAAAAAATGTTTTGGTTGCGGTGGAAAATGGCACGAAAGACGATTTTTTTGTCCCGCATGGGAAAAATTTGTTTTAAATGTAACAATAATAACCACTTTGGAAAATTTTGTAAAAATGAACAAAGGGGAAACATGTCGAATTATATACAAGAGACATACGACATACCCTTATTTTTACGAGATCGAGTAGCTGTGAACCATATATGTGTAATATCTTTTAAAATGGTATTCAATGTCAAATGGAAATTGACACCGGTTGTTCGTCTACTCTGATAAGTAAAAAACAGTTTGACTTACTGCCGAACGCGAGACTTATAAAAAAGGGGACATTACAGAGGTTACGGACCTATTCGGGTGAGGTCATTGTACCTAAAGGGGCTGCTAACCTGATTGTAAAATACCAGGGCAAAACATATTATTTAAGAGTGTTAGTTGTACCCGGTTCTGGACCAAGTCTTCTTGAAAGAGACTGGCTGCAAAAGTTGCCAATTAATATCTATGCTACCTGCAACAAAATGGAATGGACTGATTTTAATCAAGAATTTGCAGAACTTTTTAAACCAGGCTTGGGTACATTGAATATTGAAAAAGCAAAATTTTATGTTAAAGAAAATAGAAAACCTCGTTTTATGAAAGCTAGACCCATACCCTTAACAATTAGACTGGCTGAACGTGCAGTTCAAACCATTAAGAGTGGTCTTTAAAAAGTTACTGGAGATTTAGAAACACGATTATTGCGTGTATTAGCCCGATACCGGTTATTCCCGCAATCAACAACGGGTCAATCACCAGCAATGCTACTAATGGGCCGTCAGCCTCGATCTCGTCTGGACCTTGTGTATCCAGATTTATCTACCCAAGTGACCACAAAAATAGACGATGCTAAAAAAACAACAGATAAATATCGTAGTGAAAGGATGTTCCATATTGGAGATAGTGTTAGTGTGGTGAATTTTCAAGGGAGGCCAAAATGGCTGTCCGGAGTTTTAGAGAAGCAGCTTGGTCCATTGACTTTTAAAGTGCTATTGGAGGATGGTCGATTATGGAAAAGGCATGTGGATCATATTCACGCGAATATTCCAACAGAACCTGTTGTGAGAGGTCCAGAAGAATCCAGGCAGCCTCAGGGGAGTCGGGAACAAATAGTTACAGGGCACTCAACATCTTGTGCACAGCTTCCTGCACCCTACAGATAGCAGTATTTCAACAACCGGTGACAGCTTGGAAGATGAACACCCCAGAACTCGCATGAGAACACGTTTTCAGAAACGCAAAGAGGAGGAAAGAAGGAACAATGCTGAGAATAAATCCAAAAGACAGTGCACCAACATGAAAACAGACATGAAACTGGACACAAAAGGGAAACGACCCAGTGCCAGCCCCTTAACTGGGGAAATTGCTGTTCAGGAATCTCCAGAGGCTACAGATGATGATGATATGACTATGTCCGAGAGTCGGATAACGCTTCTTATAAGTAATGGGAGTTCTTGACGGAGTTCCGGGAGGGATCTATGGACGTTTCAAGCTAAGTGGGGAGGGATGTGGTATACTAAGAACCGGAAGCACCGGTTCTACCATTGTTTGTATGAAACGAAAGTACTGTTTTAGCCATCTTATTTTGTTGCAAATAAAAGGCGGAAGTGATATGATAATTAGATTATCATACTGCAGTATATCCACAATTTCTGCTAGTCGATGATTATTATTACAGTGAATTCGATCCTCACTGGGTACAGTTTAGTTGGAGGCGCGTGGTGTAATGGTTAGAGTCGTAAGAAATGAACTTGTCGACCAGAGTTCAAATCCTAGACGAAGCTATAGTTCACATAGCGCTAATACCCTTAGTAAAGGTATGAATCCAACTACTCTCCCTCCAGCTATGGGGAAATAGTAGGTCAGATTGGACTCCTGAATCTTGGTTAGGCAACCAGTCTAGAAGAAGGAAAACTCTGAATTTGTTAAACTCCGCTTGGAGTGATCACTACTAGAATTGGCTGTCCTAATTAGTGATATATTAAAAAAGAAAGAAAGAGCGCATTTATGGTTTGAGCCAGAGTAATCTAAGCTTGGGAAATAACTAGAGAAGGCGGAAAGTTGCTTTAGAACTGCGTGATGAAATACGATAAAATATCTGAGGCTAGATATAAAGTTTTATGCAGCAATCAACTTCCAAATAAGTCACTTGGTTGGGACGTTTTATCACCGGCTATCAAAAACAGTCTTAATAAGAATTTGCAGACCCTCAAAATAGAATATCCGAAAAGTCTTTGAAGCTGTTTATTTGCGTTGCCAAATTTCCTAGGAACGCACCAACAAATAGAATTTCTCAACTCTGGAATATTTTCTGTTCGTTTCTTACCTTCTTTTTCTAATCAAAATTATCATTTTTATTCTTTTCTCTCCTTAACATTTATTTTATTTTATTTTATTTTTTCGTTTGCTTTCTTTTTTCTTTTTAGCAAGCAAGTTTCGCAGATTTATTAATGCTAAATAGCGATAAATAATATCCTCGCTGGATTCCCCATACCTGTTCTAACGGAAGGATGCTTATGTTGAAAGCATCTGTTTCCGTTGGATCACCGAAGTTAAGCAACGCTGATCCTGTTCTATACTTAGATGGGTGACCATTTAAGCAACAGATCTACTATAAGTAAACACATAGCAAAAATAACTTGATTCGGTATTAAATGACATGAAAAGGGTTGACATGCCGTAAAAACCAACCTATACCGGGAGGTAAAGTGAATTACCTCGTGAGGCTACAGATTGAACTCACGACCTGGAGTTTGAGAGTGGTAACTCCTATTAAGCATCATATCACTCCCTGTTAATTGGAGTGGTTCGGCCGATGAGGAGGCATACAAGCCGAGGCAGTTTCTCTCAGGGTCGAATAACTGTTCTTTAGTATTCAGCTGGCTTCGGCCAAGTTGATAGCGTGATCACAGGGGGCCGTCCCCCAGGTAACACCTATCCCTTCGATTTAAAGGGGCAGGGTTAGGTTTATTGCCAAGTTCCTGAGGCGCCTCGAAAGGGGAATGCCGATGAGATCCATTCATTTTTTGACTAGCCATCGTATGAAGTTAGGTTTGTGCGTGGCTTCCCACATTGTGTCACATCCTTAACTGGTGGGAGGTTGTAATAAATAACAATGGCTGTTCTTAGCTGAGATAACCTGTTGTCCGTTGCCGTCTTACCGATGACGCTTGTGGGAGAACAGACGATTTTTTTTAAATTACTTGGAATACTTGCGATTTTGTGTCAACCAACTGGTACAGGACGGGTTGGGTAAATTCTTTCCTTTTTCTTTTCTTTTTCGTTACTTTTTTTTTTTTTTTTTGAGTTTTCTTTTTCTTTTCTTTACTTTTCATTCCATGGTCCCTCTGGAACGATAAACTCAACTTGATAACAGCTTATTTTCTTCTTATTAGTTATTGTTTCACTATGTGCTTTTACACTGCAAAAGGCATGAATCCACATCCCTCTCGCCACCTACCGTTAAATAGATAAACTAACTGGTCTTATTATCCTTGGTATGTTTAATCTTTGAATTCAAATTCCTAAAAACAGATCATGAACCAGTGAGGCAGAGTAAGGTCCAGTATTCCCAATAATTTACAGATCTTGGGGAGAGAGGGAGTCCTACAGAGACTGTGTCCTGCAGAGACTTATAAAAAACCTTGATGTGATGTGACTAGATTATTTTAGATTAAGTACAGGTTGCAGAATATAGACGAGCGATCATCAGATTCGTGTATGTTAATAGGTTCACACAAACTGATATTCTGATCGTGTTTGGGTGTCTCTCAAAATCCCAGACAATGTTAAGGGTCTCATTTTCTTGGACAAATTCTAATTTTTATATGACAAAATTTCAATCTCTTTCACAATTCCCAGTGAATTAGCTCATCCACCCAGTCATGTCTACTCTTCTATTTCTTTTGTGTCAGTTTGCTGTATTTGCTTATTATTGGGGTTAACCGTGTCATTTCTGTCACCACATAATCTACATCTATTAATAATGAACATGCAACATTAAACAGTCCTCATTGTTTTTTAAAACAAGTTTTAATAAATACATGACTGGTATTATATATCTATATATAGTTTGTTTTATTTTAATACATATTTAAAGTTTACATTGCAAATTGTTTTTTTTTTATCCTTTAATGAATTTGATGATTTTACTTACTTAGGGTACAAACTTGCTGACATTGAATTTTTAACTGCGATCCCTGAGGCAATATGCTTCAAAAATCTATTTTTACATCGCCCGGAGGATGTTTTTTATTTTGCTAGTTTAATATAATTTTGTTTTTGATATAATCCTAATGGCATTCATTTTTGCTGCTTTTAAAAGAGATTCAGTTTCTCTCTTGAGTTTTCCTCTTCGTTAACATGTCTAGGTCATCTCATAAGTAATTACTTTAACTTGTTTAATGAAGAATCTATATTTTTTTGGTTAAATTGAACTTAATGGACCTAAATTCCACCATCGTATGTCACCCCGCCGAAAGAAGAAAAAAACCCCGAAAATCAGGAAATTAACCGAATTTAATGGAATTTTCAGTGTTGATATATTAATGAATAAAAGATATAATGCACCCGTTATTTTATTTAAAACTTTTACATTACATATTTTCCAGGTCAGTTAACTTTGAACCACGTAACTTTGAGGCGTAACACAGTTTCTTAAAGATACGTGGTTCAAAGTAATAATATAACACAATTGTGTTTCAATAAATATTTGTTGTTTTTTTTCGGGGAGTTTTTCTTTATTTTTGAGTTGCCAACACCCCGGTAATTTGATCTGACTAATCCACCGCGTCAATTACAAACTCTGTAGTTCTTTAAAATTACAGAGTGGATATAAAACCATTGACAGGGCAACTCGCCGGGAACAAATGTGATATTCACGGAACTAAAACTAAGTCTCCACATTAAGTATTGTGACTAGCATAGGACCACAATAAATATTGTTCTGTAAAGTATAGATTTAATTGTATAAAGGAAATATGATTCTATATAACATACATAAAATAGATATATTATAATAAATATAATTTTATAAAGTATAGATATAATTTCATATAGTAAATATCATTTTATATAATATAGATATATTCCTATAAATTAAATATCGGTCCATAAAGTATAGATATAATTTTATAAGGTACATAGCATTCGATAAAATATTTCTATATTATGATCTTATATAAAGTATAGATATAATACTAAAAGAAATATCATTCCATAAAGTCTAGATATATTCCTATAATTTAAATATAATCCTATACATTAAATATAAACTTGTATAATATAAAATATAAACAGATGCAATACTACAAAATAAATAACGTTCTATAAAGTTTAGATATATTTCTATAAATTGAATGTCGTCCCGTAGAATATATGTATCTATGTATATAAAAGGATGTTTCTGGATACGTACGTGTCGACATATAACTCCCAAAAGAGATGTCCTTTGATTTGAAATCTCGTAGACACATTAATGAGTTTCTAAGACACACACAAAATCTTTTTTTTTGATTTTTACTAATTAAGTGATATAATTTAATAATTAAACAAAAATCAACCAATTTCTAGAACTCTTCACAGTAAGGAAAAAATAAAGGAAAGAAAAATCGGGTCAAAAAGGAAATGAATTAGACTAATGCATTTCACTTTAACTCAACAGGCTAGTTACTCTCTCTTTCACTCAGTCTGTTTGTCTCTCTCTCTCTCTCTCTCTCTCTCTCTCTCTCTCTCTCTCTCTCTCTCTCTCTTATGTTTTAAAGCAAGTTTAGGATTATTCATTTGAATATTATTCATAGGTAAATTCATCATCACTTACCAGCGTTTAGGATTACATTTTTTAAAATAATATTTTAAATGTAAACCAAAAAAGCATTTCCTAAAAGAAACAAACATTGCAATATACGAATTCTCGGCGATTTTTTAAAATTTAATAAAATATTTTCCTCTTATTCTTTCTTACTCCTGTTTTCTCCCCTTCTCACTGGTGTTCCTAAAATATTTTTTAGTCCGGTCATGGACCGAGTACTTTTGCTAGTAATTATATAAAGTAAATATCATTCTATAAAGTATAGATATATTCCTATAAATTAAATATCGTTCTATACAGTAAATATAAACGTGTATAATATAAAATATAAACAGATATAATTCTATAAAGTAAATATAATTTTATAAAGTATAGATATATTTCGGTATCATTATGTGGCCTACCTTTTGAATGTGGCCTACAAAATCATGTCTCTATTATAGTATGTGGCTTACCATAAAAAGCATATTATAAGGTTATAATAATAACTGCTAACCCTAACACTAACTTTAACCTTAATCCTCACCTTAACCCTATTTGAGAATTTAAAGATATTTTAGAATTAAATAGATCTCTGAATCATGTAAATTATGGATAACTTCTTTTTTAATTATTCTTAATTACTATATACTGCTTATGACTGAATTGCATTTCTTGAAATTGAATATATGTGAAAAATAATTAGTTTCAATACATTGCCTACTACTTATATCTATAAATATACTCTTCCTGAGGTAGGCCACATTCAAACTGGGTAGGCCACATACTATAACGGCACCTATACTTCTATAAATTAAATAGCATTCTATACAGTAAATATAAACTTATATAAAGTATAGATACAAAGTAAATATCATTCTATAAATCCGACTCGTATTATTCTTCAACGATATTTCATTCTCCAGATTTTGACAAAGCTTTTTATTTCGACAGGAATTCATGGCTATTTATCACAGAATTTTCTAAGACTGTGTCAGAAGGAAGAACTGTCATCCTTTGATTTAGGTTTGCGGAAATCCAATAGCAGACTGATTTGCAAGTTGAACCTTGATATTTCCAAAACCATTAGACTTTGTTTATCTTGATTTTTTCTTTGGATTGATTTTCAAGTGTGTTTTATTACTTATTATTGTTGTCCTCCGCAAAATACGTGTGTCGGGAGAAAAGCTTTGATTCCCAACAGTTTGATAAATGGACATGTGTGTACGGGTGTAACTGTGTAGAACGGAGAGGGTGGGGGTTCGGTGTTTAACGTGGTGTAAAAGGTTAGACAGCCAGGTTAGCAGACCACTACTAATGGATTGCTTTTTTTCTCTCTCGTTGCCCTAGATTTCTTGTCTTGTTCTATATCGAGGCTAAAACTTTGCAAATCAGTGTCTACAGTGGTGGTTGCGTATATCTCTGTATACTAGCAGGACCTGTGGATATACCACAGTATGATAATCTAGATATTACAACGTTTGATATGTTTACTTAAGAGCTATTGCGATATATTTCAATATGTAAAAAGTATAATAATCTTCAGTTAACACTCTCTCACTCTGTTTTTTTTTATTTCTATCTTTTCATTATGTTCAATTGAAACAGATTAACACTATCACCACTTCTCTTTATCTTTCTCCTTTCTTTCTTTCTTTTTTCTTTCTTTCTTTCTTTCTTTTTCTAATTATCTTCTTTCTGTGTAGCATCTCCTTTATTTCCCTTTCTTTCTTTTTAATAAAAACAGAATGTTCTATTATTTAGCGGTGGTGACGACAATCGTCAAAATTATGTGGATAAGCAACACCAGATACTCAGGATATACATTTTTGCATTTCATCTTGTACGATTTAGACAGTTTCTTTTTTAACCAGAGGGTGTTGCAAGATGATAACAAGCGTATTCATATATATATACATATGTGTGTGTGTGTGTGTGTGTGTGTGAGAGAGAGAGAGAGAGAGTGTGTGTGTGTGTGTGTGTGTGTGTGTGTGTGTGTGTGTACAGTATTGCCCATAAATAAAATTAATTAAAATACAAAAACAAAAATGAATATTTGATTTTCTTCTAAATTAGATTTAGATTTAGAGTGATTTTCAGCACTCTTTATTTATAAAAATACCCAACTATATATATATATATATATATATATATATATATATATATATATATAATATACTTGTTGGTAAATCCTCGCGGTGAGAAAAAAACAGCAAATAGTTTGATTGTAAAAATATACTACCAAACATCACCTGGGGAAAAATTTTGGAAAAAAGAAAAGACCAAGATAATCGTACCAACCAAAAATAATCGATTGGTACAATATTTGGCCAAAAGAAAAAACAATTTATATGTATATATATATATATATATATATATATATATATATATATAAGATATATATATTCATACAAAACCGCCAGTCGGATCTTAGCCCTGAAGAGCACTTAGCGAAACTTTTTAGTAGGTTTATCTGACTCATTAGGTATATATATATATATATATATATATATATATATATATATATATAGTTGTAGAAAAAGTTTTTCTCTCTATCAAGTTTTCGCTATTCAAATTACACATTCTTCAGGAAAACTAAATCGGTTAGGTCGCACCATTTTCTACTTAACTGCATTGAAATTAGTCTGGTTTGGAATTATTTTCATTACTCTTTCTGTCTTTTAATTATTTTGCATAACTTTAATTTCTAAATCTAGTAATTTTTTAGGGGGGGGGTATTTTTCCTTAAAATCAAAAGTTGTTGTCCGTCTGTCTGGGGATTTATTGATTAATAAAACTGATAATGAAGAAATATATATATATATATATATATATATATATATATATAT
The DNA here is from genome assembly GCA_023376005.1 of Doryteuthis pealeii. Classification (NCBI taxonomy): domain Eukaryota; kingdom Metazoa; phylum Mollusca; class Cephalopoda; order Myopsida; family Loliginidae; genus Doryteuthis; species Doryteuthis pealeii. The sequence continues at coordinate 64,474,104 of CM042156.1, forward strand.
ATATATATATTAAAAATGCCCCCTGTTTAATGGTTTCGATGGAAAAATTGGTAACGGCGACACGGGTTCAAATCCTGGCTCTTTACATTTCACATAGTGATTATTTTTTGTGAAAAGTAAGAATCCAACTATATTCCTTCCAGCCATGAGGGAATAGTAGGTTCCTTAACATTTGTATAGCAACCAGTCTAGGAAAAGTAAAACTATGAGTACAAACCTAAGATTTTCTAATAATAAATATTCAACTAACTGGCAAAAGTTGAATATTGGGATTATGATGGGATGCGTTATCTCTCCATACTTTTCGTACTTGTAATGGAGATGATACTGCGTAATGCTGAAAACAACACCAATAAGAAAACCGTCCCATCTATGAAGGCTTTCATGGATGATGTAACCCTCGTCGCAGAATCCGGATCCCATATGAAACCACTTATGAATCGCCTACAGGAGCTCTTCAAATGGGCTGCTCTAAATGCCATAGTCTTTCCACAATGAAAGGAATCTGCAAAGAAGTAAGGGTTTTCGTCGATGAAAATGAAATATCCCACAATCCGCGAAAAAAGTAAGAACCTCGGTCGCTGCTACTCGCTACCAATTACTGATCGACATCGTTGGCAGGACATTATTTAACAACTAAAGGATGGCCTTCGCTCCATTGATAAATGTGATCTCATAAATAAAGACAAAATATGGTGCATCTATTTTGGATTAATTCCTAAATTATCATGGCCCATGCAAATATATGAGGTATCACTGACAAAGGTTGAAAAAAATGGAGCGCTTAATCAGTAATTATGTAAAGAAATGGTTAGGGGTACCTAATTCATTAACAGATGGGGCACTATACATTTCATCAACGAAGCTAAACTTCCGATGGTGTCACTTGTTGAGAAATTCAAATTAGGTAAAGCGCGACTTTTCCAAATGCTGCGTGACTCTCGCGACCCACTGCTGAAAGAACGCCCAGCCTTCCGTAATAACTGGTTGAAAATGGAAGGCACAACAAGCTGTAGAAAACGCAGAATCATCCCTCAAGATGAAAGAAATAATTGGAACTGTGGCAAAGGGAAGATCATGGCTAGGTCTTCACCCACAGCGTTGGTGGTCGAAAGAAGACACGTCAAATCAAAGAATTATGATTTCGGAGGAAATCCACCAACTTGAGGAAGTCAAGCGTATTGCTACAGCTGTGGGACAAAGTAAACAGGGCACATATACCAAGTGGGAGAGTGCAAAAGAGAGAGTTGTAACATGGAGTGACATCAGACATAAATGAGCGACATCAGAGATAACGGAGCCTAAAAAATTAAGTTTCCTGATAAAGGCAATTTAAGACATATTGCCAACACCAGTCAATCTTCACGTCTGGGGGTTAGCTACGTCAGACGTATGCAAAGCATGTGGAAAACTGCTAGCCTGAAACATATTCTCACTTTTTGTTTGTACGTGTGTGTATTTTTGTTTGTGCGTATGTGTATGATATCATGCGCGTGCGCGTGGAAATGCGTGAAGGCTGTGATGATATAATTGTGTCCACGCGCGTGTGTGCGTATTTTTGTGATGTCATGCGTGTGCACGTGGAATGTATAAAGGCTGTGATGATATAATTGTCTCCACGCGCGTGAGTGCATATGAATAGACGTATTTGTGTTTGGTATTCTTGGCTACGTATGTTATGTGCAATTATTATAATGTATTTTTTAATTATACTGTTAATAATAATGACTGTGTCATATTGCGTTGCTATATATATATATATATATATATATATATATATATATATATATATATATATATATATATATATATATATATATATATATATATATATATATATATATATATATATATATATATATATATATATATATATATATATATATATATATATATATATATATATATATATATATATATATATATATATATATATATATATATATATATATATATATATATATATATATATATATATATGAGCCGGTTTAGGTCAGTCAGTAGAGTGTTCGGCTAGAAACAACAAGGTTCCTAGTTCGATATCGGCCCCGCCAACTCAGCGTAGGAGCAGCACAGTAATCTGTGCAGTAAAGTAATGAGCTGATGGTAGGTGTGTCGTTCCACCCCAGATGCTAAAATAATCTCCTTGGTCTAGCGCTAGTGAAAAGGAGATACAATCCCTCGCTGTCTGGTTGATACGACATTAGGCCGCCCCGACGACTTTACTTTACTTATATATATATATATATATATATATATATATATATATATATATATATATATTATATATATATATATATATAGGTATATATATATATATATATATATATATAGGTATATACTGAAATAAGCATATCACAAACATATATATATATATATATATATATATATATATATATATATATATATAGGGTTAGGTACAATGATCTGATACATTTGTAGGTTTAATATATTTGTTATTATTCATTCTATTTAGCTTATATTAAACCTACAACTGTATCAAATCATTTTCTCATTGTCTGTATATCTAATGATTGCGTCATTTTGTCAGATAGTAGTCATTATAATTTGTCAGATAATTGTCATTATTACACAGTCACCCAGATCTTTTAACCTTATCACGTCTACTTTGAAGACCCCGATGCTGACTTTATGTGGCTTAAATCGCCCACGTCAGATATCATTCCAATTTCTCGCAGTAGCCCCCTGAATCTGCCTTCAGCATGGCACTTTCATGAATTCTGATATTTTCTGGAGAAACGGGTAAGACATCCTTTCCGTCTACAGGTTATCACGTGACTTAATGTGACATATATTTCCCGCCTTTTGACGAAAGAGTGCGGTCCTGCACTTCCGGTCATCGGGAACCTGGCAGGAACCTCGCGGTGATCAGCAATAGTGCATGTCATGTTTCAGTCCAACGTGAAGAATTATCCATTCCTCAAATATAGCGCATGCTTTCATCGTAGAGTTCTTCCAGGCTTTGTGCATATACCATTCGTTAGCAGGATCAAATTGGAACCATGTCCTTGGTATGACGTTAAACTATCTGATGGTGAGATTCCAGTTCTGGTTTTGTGGGAAATGCAGAGCATCTCTTTATCACCATTACTCTCAGGTCCACTCTGACCCGAAATGGTTGTACTTATCAGGATCCTATGTATGGGTTAGATAGAAAAAATGTTTAAATCAAATTGAGTACCCGTCAGGAATTAATAAACATAGAATAACTCAACAAGGGTTGTCATGCCGTAAAATCCAACCAACCAATCAACCAATCAAATTGGAATCTCTTGCATGCTTATTGTATAATAATTGTGAGTTTTTCACCGGAGTCTGGGTGACAGGAAGTCTTCTAAAGTCTCCATGACTCTCCTGAGAATTCTAACCGTTACGATTCTTGTGGCCATTTTACGCGTTTTAGTTCAGCTTTTGCCTTGGATAATGAGAGTTTTACATAAGATGGACATTCCATCTCTGACGAGTTTCCTTTCAATCTTTCCAAGATTTCTAGCAAATTTCTTCATATCGGGGCGGAGTCTGTTGTTTAGTCTACTAATTTAAAGATGGAATATAGTTAAATTAACGAGTAGCAGAAATAAATAGAACCAGGAACAAACTCAATTACACCTATCCCTGATGATGGCCTTTCGCAGTGCTGAAATTACTAGGGATGATAAATTTTGAAAGATTCCACCCTATATGCAGAAATTAGCCAGAAAACTTGAAATGATCGAAACAAAACCCATCAAACATGAAATTTCCGTCTTATTTAACACCGTATGTATTAAATAAAAAATGCTGTCCAAACACACACACGCACCACCACCCACACATGAACACATGCACACACACACATATATATATATATATATATATATATATATATATATTATTATGTGTGTGTGTGTGTGTGTGTGTGTGTGTGTGTGAGTGAGTGTGTGTGTGTGTGTGTGTGTGTGATAACAACAACTTTTGGAAATTAAAATTGAACAGCGGTTGTTAGAACGAAGATAAGAATATTAAAATGTCCCCCCAACCCATATTTCACGACCAGAATATCAGGTAATAACGTTCTCCAGGTTAGTTCTAAAACCTTTTAATAATGGCACAAATTGATTCTCCTATACATATAGAGTATTCTCATAGGCATGAAATATGAGGTCCCTGACCTGACCCAACCTGGTGACAGCTGAGACTGCAAATACTTATCTTCTTATCTTAAACAGGAGCTTAGATGAATAAAAACGTATTTGCCTTGTCGTATACTGCAAGAATAGGTTATATCAGCTACCTCCGAAAAGCGAAGAGTATTATATATTTATGTAAGAGTAAATGTAAATGTTCAGCTTCCTTGAGGGCATAGACTCGCATCTACACCACGTCTGTGATCGGGCTGTGATAGATCTTCAACGTAATTGTTCAGTAAAAAGGAAAGAAATGAAACAAATGACTGAAACTTAATCTTATCTGAATGGTCGATGTAACTATTAGATTTCTATATAATCTTTTATGTATTACATCAGAAATAATTGTCTTTTCTTTTTATTGAACTGTTCTATAAGAGTGCACGAATTTTTTTACAGTCAAATCGGTTTCTCATTTCATTTCTTTTACTTGTCTTGTTACTTTCTTTTATTGAATGGTTTTGAATTATGTAGCGAAATTGAAGGGCAGAACTGTGGACGAGCGAATTCCCTGTCCCCACAAATAAAGCGCGTCCGGATATGTTTGGCCTGTGCGATGGTGGGGGCGAGTGTCCACGGATATTTGAACTCGCTACCTTTTCGTCGCTGGAATTCTGTTGGCAGTGACCCGGATGTGGACAGTATTGACGCATACTCAAAATGCTGGTGAATATTGAAGTTCTAAACGGGCAATGCCAGACCAGCGTAAGAAGCCCGGATGTACATATTAACTGTGTATTTAAGAGCCTGTTCTCCCAGACTGAGTGAGAACGATAGCGGGAGTTTTGCTGTTAAGGAGAGAGTCGTGCTTTTGTGAGAGATTGTTGCAGACTGAGGATTTTGTCAGTTGGGAGAACATATACGTCGGACTTCCCCCACCCCCACCGAGTTTACTTTCATCATTATATTTCGTTTGTTAGAAATTATTATTTCCATCATGAAAATAAATCCAATCAACCCAGGGTGTATTTTCTAATGCTTCCTTTGTTAATGAGTACATAGGTTTCTATAAGACTGTTTTATTGTAAATGCAGCGACAGAAATAAACTCTCACCTGTGACCAGCCATGTCGACTGGGATTATAAAATACACCAACTGCACCTCTACAGAAAGATAGGACCCTCTACACATGTTAGCAATAGGAGGCGACCCGTGATGCTTAAGGACGGAAACCTAGCGGCTAAGTAGTCCAACACTCAACTTTAATCTAGGGCAAGACGAGAGGCCTCCTCCGATCAGCTGGTCGCATCAAGCCCTAGCACCTAATATGATTCTCCCGAGCGTATTCCTCAATTGATCATATGATAATGCCCCATCTCTTTTTATCATATATGCGCTAGGCAGCGATACCTGAGGGTCTTTGTATCTTCGTGTGACGTTAATCTGAATCTATTGAGGAGGTTTTAATTCTGGAGCTCTGGGTGGTGTGGAATGCCCCCTCATTGCCATTACCCCAAGCTCCATGTTTTTTTTTAAATTCTTTCAAAATGATTTTTTTTAATGATTATGACATAAGAATGAATAAAGCAAACACGTCTTCATGTTGTATAATCTCTTTACTTCTATTATTCTTCTGCTCATCTTTGGTATCTTACACTCTTCTTCTAGCGTTTGGGCTTCGTCTTTGGGGACTTGGTGTCTTCTTGGGGATTTCTCTTTATCAGAAGCCCTGTGTCATTGGTAGTTTTTAGATAATAACCCAAGACTTCGATTTGTTTTATATCATATTTTATTCCGAAATCCCCACCAGACTACCTGCGCAGATTGAGTCGGCAGTGCGCTTAACGCGACTTACCACCTTCGTGGTTTGGCCGATACTGAACTAAATTCTCCTTCTAATCTAAACTGGAAGAGGGTCTGCTCCACCGATTCTCACGGTATCCCCCAGAAGAAGGATCAGACTGAGGTCAAGCCGAGTCACTCAATCCTTCAAGGTCGTCGGCTGCAAATTATAACAGCCATTTTGGTTTCTACACTAATGGTACATAAGTGTTAGGAATCTAATAATTATGTAACATTCAGTATTAAATATTCCAGGAGTTCACTTGCCGTAAAATCCAACCAACCAACCTTCACTACTCAAAATTAAATGCTCAACATTACCTCAAATTCGAGTGTGAATAAACTAAATTACTCGAAGTGATAACAGTACATGAAAAACAAACTATAACGCACTTCTCATTCAGGGTGGAATAAGTGAGGATAAGAAAGACACATTTTTGACATATTGTTAGGGTCCCATCTATGACTCCAGATACTTCTAACCTAGCCGTGGAATCAACAGGAAGAAGGGGGAATCACAGAAAGCAAGATCAAAGACAGGGCTAGATAAGATCACCAACTGACCCCAAAAGGACCAGAGACAGGAAACAACAGTCAGACTAATACAAACTTTTGATAAAGCGCCTCGGAATATCGGTAAATAAATGGAATTTAGAACATTATATTCAACTCAGATCTTCATTAAATTCACTCATCTCTTTCATGCTTTTAAATAACCCAAAATTATGTTTCCATACACACACACACACACACACATATATATATATATATATATATATATATATATATATAGAGAGAGAGAGAGAGAGAGAGAGAGAGAGACTCATCATATATACCGACAAAGGGCATTCATGCATGGACTCCACAACAACAACATACACACACGTACACGCACACACACACACACACACAGTCCCAAACTCGGTAGAGCTCTTTAGGGGTGACTTAAATTAACTTTCACTGCCAGCATATATAAAGCAATGATCGTCTGTACACAGACTAGATCTCTCTGCTGGCCGTAAAATATATAAACAAATGTATGTATTTAATAGCTTAAACACCACCATGTTATGCCAGCTATCAGATGGCCAAGAGGTTAAGAAGTCAGGCGGACAAAATGACAGTCAGATCTCGATCTTGGTTATAGGTAGTTGTTGTGTCTAGCCACACTTAAGAGGCGTGAAACGCCGAAACACGGTGTCTGTAGATGACTTATTATATATATATATATATATATATGTGTGTGTGTGTGTGTGTGTGTGTGTGTGTATATAAACTTTGTATATAAGGCGCCTTCTCCAACGTCCTCTAAGCCTTTGAGTGGGTATATTGAGTTTCTATAGTTATTTTCTGTGTATATCTTTATGTATTTATATAGATTTACATATGAGACGGAAGACAACATCCAGGTTTTTAAACATTTCTGCCAACGAAGAGTGCCAGTTGTCTCAAACAGAAATGATAACATAGAAATCTATTTAAAATGATTTAGACATTTTCATTCAAGCAAAAACTGCTATTTACGAGTGGAACACAAATTTACCTGACATATGTCGCTGTGAAATACCATACAAGACAACGCTTTTTGAAATGGTGGCTTGGATTGGAGACATATCCACACGGTCGGCTGGAGCTATAGAATTTACCGACTGCATCTCTGTAGAGATGTGAGACTGCCCCTAAGGGGACTACCTGTTGGCCGTAGGTGGTGATCAGTAATGCCTAGGGAAGTGAAGCTGGAGTCTGAGCGGTCCGTGACCCGAGTACTAAGGGGCCACGATACTTGTAACACTGCGCTTCAGCGCTTACTTAGTATAGACAGTTGGTCGGTTGGTTATGTCAAACCCTATCACCTGTTCGCCGTGGTGGGAAAGGATACCGGGTGGCTAAGCGGTCCGTGACCCGGGTATTAGATTGTCATGTGGCCTACAACACTACACTTCGGCCCTTACTTGAACTAGATGAGCGATCAGGGAGGGCATATGGAGTCACCCGGTTGATAATGTCAATCTCTATCATCTGTTTACGGTGACTGATGACCTACATTGTATGGGGAAGGAAACCTAGTGATTGAGACGTCCATGACCCGAGTACTAAGTGGTCACGGGACCTGCAACACTATAATACAGCTCAGGGCTCAAAGTAAAATAAGTAAAACCTTGTGTTTGTCATTAAAAACTATGAACGGCACAAGACAATATATTCTCAAGAGACGACTCAAGTAATTTCCGGGCTTGAAGAACAGTCGAAAATGCCAAACCAACAACCAATAAAAAAAATACCAGCTACTCCAGTCCAGAACAACAGACAACACTCTGATCCATCCCCGAGAAGTATAACAGGATAATGAGATATAGTGAAAGGAAAGGATAAGTGATCAGTCTGGACTAAGTTGTTGATGGGAATAGATGCAAGAGGCGTATCTGTTCCTCAAGTCAAAATGCCTTGAGGATAAAATAAATAAGTTCATGAGAAAAAACAAGAATGTCTTGTGTTTTTTATTAAAGACTATGAACGGCACAAGACAAGATATGCTCAAGAGACGACCCAAGTAATTTCCGGACTCGAAAAACAGTCGAAAATGTCAGTCCAACTGTTGCATACCCTTCTCATTACTTCTTTACTTACTTCTTTCTTACTCTATTCTTCTGGCCGTCATTGGAATCTTATAACATCTTGTCTTGGTCTGGAATCTTCTAAGGTCTGGACTTTCTTGGGGACTTCAAGTCTGGTCTTCTATTGGGGATTTCTCTTTATCAGAAGCCCTGTGTCATTATTAGTTTTTAGAGGTAATAACACAAGACTCCGATTTGCTTTGACCTTACTTTATTTTTAAATCCCCAACCAGACATCTGCACAGATTAAGACGGAAGCGCGTATAACGCGACTTACCCTTCTGTCGAGCTCGGCTGCTAGTCTCTAACTGACTGAAACTTACTTACTATCTAAACCGGTTCTCACGGCTATCCCCGGAAGATAGGGTTAGGATTGAGGTCAAGCTTGTCACTCAATCTTCAAGGTCGTCAGCTGCACTTAAAACGCCATCTTGTTTTCTACACTATTGCACATAAATATTAGGTATCTAATAATTATATAACACAACAACCGATCAAGAAATAACAACTACTCTGGCCCAGAACATCAGACAACAACCAGATCCCGACCAAGAGAATAGAAGAAGATATGTATTATTACTATTATCATTACAACGAAATCACTCCTTTAAGATCGAACCCCGCAACGCTATACTAGCATCTATATATAAAATGAACTTTAACTTGGAGAATATGTAATATAATGAAGTAATTTACGTGTAGATAATAGTTTAGATAAAGTAAGTAGGTGATCTGTCAATTTCTGATTTGTCGGCACAACGCTACCTGTTGATTTCTTATTGTTCGGGACAAAGCAAGGAAGAGAGTGAAAGAAAGAGAGAGTTATAATAGATCAGACTGGACTGAACTGTTGGAGGGAACATACGCAAGATCATTGGTTGTTTCACAAGTAAATGGGAAAATAAATGAGCTCAGTAAAAAAAAAAAAAAATAGAATGCCCTGTGTTGTTATTATAACTATCAACAGCACAATGACAAATTTACCAAAATTTCCTAAACTAATTTCCAGACACGAAAAACAGCCTAAAATGCCAATACAGCTCAGGGTTAAAAAAAAAAAAAAAGAACGTCTTGTGTTTATTAATAAAAACGGCACAAGACAATATATCCTCAAGTGATGACCCAAGTATTTTCAAACTCGAAGAACATTCGAAAATGCCAGCCCAACAACCGATCAAGAGATACCAGCTACTCCGACCCAGAACAACAGAACAACCAGATCTCAGCTAAGAGAATAGAAGAATATATTTCTATTCATAATGGAGATTCACTTCCGGTTTTTGTCTGTAACAAAAATTACGTCACTGCTTACGTCACATTACCAAATCGTCATAACATAGAATAATTACACTCAAAATTTGAACATGCAACATTAGACAGTCCTCATTGTTTTTTAAAACAAGTTTTAATAAATACATGACTGGTATAATATATCTATATATAGTTTGTTTTATTTTTATATATATTTAAAGTTTACATTTTCAAATTGTTTTATTTTTTAATCCTTTAATGAATTTGATGATTTTACTTACTTAGGGTACAAACTTGCTGACATTGTATGTTTAACTCCCACCCCTCCCCTCAGGCAATATGTTTCAAAAATCTATTTTACATCGCCCGGGGGGGGGTTTATTTTGTACTAGTAAATATTATTACTATTATCATTTCAACGTCATCACTCCTTTAAGATCGAACCCCGCAATGCTACAGTAGTAGCAGAACACAATAAAAGTTAAGTATATCACGACCAAGAATAGGAAGAGAAGAAAAAATCTTATACAACATAAGATACAATACAACATACGTCCATACGTCTGCTATACAACATTTATACCGCCCTGTCGGTTGGGGCGTTAAATGCACCGACTGTACCTCTGCAGAGGGGTAAGACTCCCCCAATGGGGCCACCTATTGGCCGTGGGTGGCGAACCGTGATGCTTAAGGATGGAGCCCAGGTGGATGAGCAGTTCATGACATGCAATAATCCACTTTGGCCCTATCTTGGGCTAGACGGGCGGTCGGAGAGGCCCCCTCCGATCAATCGGCTGGTCACATCAAGCCCTAGCACCTATAGGATTTTCCCAACCCTATTGCCCTTATGGCAAGCCCCAATCCCTTTTTATCATATGGGTGCTAGAAGGCGGTGGCTGCGGGTCTACATGTCCTGGAAATGACGTTAAACTCTATCTGATGGTGAGGTTCCAGTTTTGGAGGTTTGGGGAATGTGGAGCACCCCTTTATCACCATTGCTCCCTGGTCCACTCTGACCCGGAGTGTAGTACCTGTTAGGATCCAATCTATGGGTTAAATAGAAAATGTATTTATAAAAAAATTGTATTATCCATTAAGAATTGATTTATTTCAAAACTTTATCGGCATTAAATTACCCACTGAGGTTGCTATGCCGTAAAACAAAACAAACCAAACCAAACAACATTTATATGGGGAGTCGATACATTTTCCCATAAGAGAATGAAATGATGAACTTGACTTTTCTACTTGAAAGAGATGGCATGAGTTAATTTCGATGTTCAAAACAATTAATGGTCCCTGTTAAGTGAAGCGATAAACTATTATTGCTAATTGATGCCACAACTGAGAATTGGCTTTTTCTCTATTCAAAAATTGCAGGGCCATTAATTTCAGTAATAAAAAAAAACAATTTCCTGATATTTAGAATTCACAATCACAAAATATGACTAACATGATGCCCTATTAAGTTGATTAGAATACAATTTGATTAATCTTGCCTTAATGTACTTCGCAAAATCATCAATGATTTCAAGAGAAACCTTTTGAGCAATATATACACTGTGTTTCAAATTATTAACGAGGTAACATTTTTTTAATTTACTCCCAAAAACTACCCGTCAGAATTTTACGAAACTTTCACAGTAAAATGAGCATAGATATATGCGTAGGCTGTATAAAAGCTGGGTAATCTGAACATTAGCCACATAAATGAGAGTAGCCTCCCATTGTTTATTTCACTTTGAGGAAGTCATATGTTTTGGTCGACCATTTTCATTTCACCATAATAATCTTACTGAATTAGGTAAATTCCCATAACTTCTTTTTCACTTTGTATATATATATATATATATATATATATATATATATATATATATATATATATATATATATATATGAATAGCTGAGAAAATTATCGATAGTATGTGGAGAAAAAATTAGAAACCACATTCCCCAGAGCTCCAGAATTGAAACCTCACGACCATGCAATAAGTAAGGATGAACTCATAAGCGTCGTCCTTCTGTGGAAACCAGCACATGGACGAGCTAGTGCGGGTCGTCCAGCAAAGACCTACTAGGACTAGCTCTGTGCGGATACTGCATGCTGTGCGGAGGACCTCCCAGGGTCAATGAATGATAGGGATGGTTGCGATATAGTGAGAGATTGTCATGGATATCCGTGACAGGATAATGATGATGATATATATATATAGGTATAAACCTTTTTGGGAAAGAATCAAACTCCACTGTAGAGGATTCAGTCGTCATATTATATGCCCCGCCTACATGGTGTATACACTACCTACGTTGGAGTATTAATGATAAATAATGAGATCTCAGGAAAAGATAATTAAAGTCCTGACACCAATTCCAGGCTTCACATTAGATGAATCATCAATTAAAAAAAAAAGAAAAACAGTTTAAAAATCGGTCTTCATTTATTCTGTTGTCTATTTTATTCGATTTTCTTTATGTATATTCTTTTTATAGAGACCCAGTGATCGATCTCACATTTAATTTAAGAGCCGACTTTCGATTTCAACCTTCAAACGGGATTAAGTTAAGACATCAAATTTCAAGAGATTTCACATATGCGCAGAACGAACCGTCTTTTATCATATCTGCGCAGATCATTCAGTAAATAAATCTAGAGATTCCAATAATTGTTTATTATATATATATATATATATATATATATATATATATATATCGATAAAACATAAAGTGGCCAATAATGTAAGGCGTAGTGTAATATAAACTCCTATAAATAGGACGTGCCTCGATGCTGGATCTAACTGCCGCCAAGGGCACCGTTTAAGCGCTTCTGATTAATAGATATAACATGCCTTTCAGCTATATCTAATGGAATATTGTATAGCCATCCTTACATAAAACGAGAAATCTTTATGCAAATTGAATTTGTTCGAACGTCTATAATGCGGACTTTAGTGCGGGGAACTCGACACAGATCCCTTTAATGTTATCGAGAAAATCAGGTTCTGTATTAGAATAATTTTTATTGTTCTTCAAATCCTTGCAGCATTTTTTTTTTTTTTTAATTTCATTTTATTATTCGTTTGTGGCGTAATCTGAAATTCGTTAAAGCAATTGCATTAATTTATTCTGTTTTCTGTGCGAAGAGATAGATACATAATTACATGTTAATCTCTCTCTTTCGCAACAGGAATATCCCGTTTGTCCATTAGGGAAATTAAAACTATATCTACACAGTTATCGTAGCTATCAATTTTCGCTAACATTACAGCTGTTGTTATTATTAATCTTATAAAACGTTGAAAGTGGAATTTAGATTTAGATATGTGTGTGTGTATATGTGTATAGATATATATGTATGTATGTAAATATATATATGTGTATATATTGTGGATAATATGGGTGCTGTATTTCTAAGCAGATAGTGCTCAATATCATTGATAGAGCGTTGATATTTCAGTTAAGGTAGCGTGGGTACGGAGTCAATATTTGGTTAATGATATTTTCTCGTCTATGTGATGTTCAGAACAAATGGTCATTAACTTATATATATATATATATATATATATATATATATTATATATATATATATATGTGTGTGTGTGTGTGTGTGTTTTGTGTGTGTGTGTGTGTGTGTGTGTGTGTGTGTGTGTTTATGTTTCAACCAAAATTGAGAACTCAGACGTATATATTTTTCAATATATGGAGTAATATAGATAAATGAATAACTGGATACCTCAGTTCAGATATAAATTCATTTCGGCATTT
>CM042156.1:64495200-64497700 GCA_023376005.1 Doryteuthis pealeii
ATTAGTTAAATTATTAAGTAGAAAAAACAGGTTTCCTTGGATCTTCATATATATATATATATATATATATATATATATATATATATATATGACTTAGAAAGAAAAATTAAAGATTAAAAAAATAAAAATAGAATGAAATGAAATAAAAATAGAATAAGGAAAATAGGAAGATATGAGGATGAAATAAACAAGTAAATAAATGAAATCTAAATGAACTGGTCCTTTTAGTTGAAATCTGGAACAGAAATTCCTAACTAACTACCGACAACAAATGGTCAAATATCGTTTTTATTACCCTACAGCTGAGGGTAACAGGACAATAATAATAAATAAAAAATCTGTTTTCAAATGCCTTAAAAGTAATAAAGAATTCATCATTCGCATCTGATAATTTGTCTAAACTTCCTGAAATAGACTATAATGCAAAAACTATAAGTCTTTTGTTATATCTTTACTTATATATATATATATATATATATATATATATATATATATATATATATATATAATTACATATAAAGCCACATGAATGATATGTTTACCATTTTCAATAAAGTTAGCAGTTTGATGAAACTCATAGTTATACACACCTGTGGACAGAAATAGATCTATGACCGCAAATTGGCCGATTTTTAAGCCTTTTTCTTTACCAATTATATTTCTCTGTTCAATAATATTGAACATCGAGCTCTAACTTAGACCTGAACAATGCTAACATTACTGTTGGAAGAAATGTCCATCTTACCTGGTAACATATATATATATATATATATATATATATATATATATATATATATATATATCAAAAAGGGGATAGACTCCTTCGCTATCCGGCTGATAACAACATAGAGGATTTTGTAAAAGAATAAGATTTATTTTATGTATTAATGATTTTGACTATAAACTTGATTCTCATTGAAAAACTTACACAATTCCGGACGTAGTTTCGGTACATACACCGAATCTCCATTATAATAAGATATGTGATTGAATGCGTGTTGGTGGGTTCTTTTTATTTTTGTTCACAAGGAAAGTGTTCAGATATTGTGAGGGCAGAATATACTATTAGTGTATTAGTGTTTTTTGTGATTTGTTATGAAATATACTTATGTTATGTTTTTTCTTTAGAATATAGAGCACCCAATATTTTATGATAAAAAGCAATAAACTAATAACATCATATATAAGTATTTACATTGTTTCCTGGTGAGTGCGTTGGATTTTTCAACAGTACTTGTTTCGTTCAATTCATCTGCGTGGAAATGTTTTATTTAGATTAAACCTGACAATGTAAGTAAAATGCGATAGTAGTCTATTTGTGTAAATATAGAACACCTATACAGTAAAAAAAAAAAACACCGGATTGATCTTTCTCGCATAAGAAATATATCTACCTATATACATATATATACATATATATATATATATATATAGTGTATGCTCGCTAATGGATACACACACACACACACACACATATATATATATATATATATATATATATATATATATATATATATATATATATATATTGAGCGAGATTTCCCTAACCACTGTCAGTGTGTTAGAACAGACACAGACACAAACACACACATACACACACACAAAAAAAGACCGAATTTTCACGCGCAATTGATCTTTCCTGCGTAAGAAGTACATCTACATTATATATATATATATATATATATATATATATATATATATATATATATATATATATTATATATATATATATATATATATATATATATATATATATATATATATGTATACATATATTCATATACATATATTCATATATTTATATATATATTCATATATATATATACATATATATATATATATATTCATACATATATACATATATATTCAAATATATATATATACATGCATATTCATATGTATATACATATATCTATATTTATATATTATATTATATTATATTAATATATACATATATATATATATATATATATATATATATATATATATATATATATATATATATTATATATATATACATACATTTATTCATATACATATATATTCTTATATATATTATATATATATATATATATATATACAACACCTCCGCACGAGTAGGATGTGACACAAGGTCAATTTCTTAAGTGGAGTTCAACAGGTTTGAATTCAGAGTTTTCCTTCTCCTAGCCCGGTTGCCTAACCAAGGTTAAAGAGCCCAGTTTCCCCTACTATTTATCCATAGCTGGAGGGAGAGTAGGATTCATGCGTTTCCCAAGGGTATTAGCGCTAAATGAAATGCAATTACCACATCCAGGATTTGAACTCGGAGCGACTGATTCGGAACGAATCAGGGTATTATCGGATTTTAATGAAATTTTCAGTGTTTATTTAACAATGAATGATCTTTATAATGGATTATTTATTTTATTTCAAAACTTTACCATTTTTTTCAGGTCGCTTAATTTTAACCCCCCTTATGTTGGGGGCGTAACATTTTTTTCAAGTTGATCTTATACTG
>CM042156.1:64505200-64540200 GCA_023376005.1 Doryteuthis pealeii
ATGATATGTTAGGCTACGGCCTATAAAGTAAAATTTTAAGAATGTCACGCACTGATATTTGCATTTATGATTAGGCGTGGTAATTGCTCATGGGGTCGGCCTGATTCCAAAAGGGTATTATATGTTGGGCTACGGCCTCTAGGAGTAAAGTTGAAAACATGTCACATACTGACATTTGATTTATGATTAGAGGTGATAATTGCTACGGGGTCGAGACTGATTCCAAAAGGGTATGATATGTTGGGCTACGGCCTCTGGGAGTAAATTTGAAAATGTGACACACTGACATTTGCATTTATTATTAGAGACATTTCCTTTTTCACCCCCTTTTTTTTCTTTTTTTTTTCTTTTTTTTTCTTTTTACCCTTCACCCTAGGATTCGATGACACAATAACATTTAGCTTCTGATTTTTTTTAATTATTTTACTTGTTCATGATTCTCATTGTTTGTAAACTGATTGGATATCATAATCCCAATATGTTTTATGTGTTTATTTCAAGGGTCAGCGTCTGTTTGAGCTCATACAGCTTTTTTTCTAAATGGTTGAACACAAATCATTTAAGTATTTCCCCCCAGCGAACCAACAGTCCTACTCCATTGAACCAGCTGCATTCACTTATGATATCGTCACAGTCTACTGTTTCTTTCGATCTTTGTTCATCTTTGTCAATATTTAATTCCAACACATTTATTCCAGTTTCTAAACCGCCCTGTCAGCTGGGGCAGAATAATACAGTGGCTGCTTATCTGCAGAGAAGCAAAATCCACCCAATGGGACCAACTACTGGCCGCGGGTGCTTAAGGAGGAAATCCTGGTGGCTGAGTTGTTCATAACATGCAACACTCCACTTTTGACCTTACTAAGTCTAGACGGGCGGACAGAAAGGGCCCCACCGATCAATTTGCTAGTCACGCCAATCCGTAGCACCTATATGATTGTCCCAAGGAAGTGCGTGGCATAATGGTTAGAGTCGTAGGAAATGGACTCGTCGATCCTAGTTCAAATCCTAGACGAAACTGTTTGCATTTCACATCGCGCTGATACCCTTGGGAAAGGTATGAATCCAACTATACTCCCTCCAGTTATGGGTTAATAGTAGGGCAGACTGGGATCTTCAACTTCGGTAAGGCAACCTGTCTAGGGGAAGGAAAACTCTGAATTTAAACCTGTTAAAGTCCGCTTAAGAAATTGACTTTTTGTCGCATCCTACTCGTGCGGAGGGGTTGGTATATATATATATATATATATATATATATATATATATATATATATATATATATATATGATTGTCCCGACCCTATTACCTTTATGGCAAATCCCAAACTCGTTTAATAATATATGTGCTAGAAGGCGGGGGCTGAGGGTCTTAGTGTCCTGGTTATGGCATTAAACTGCATATAATGATGAAGTTCCAATTCTGGAGCTTTATGAAGTATGGAATACCCCTTCATCACTATTTCTCCCAGGTCCACTCTGATCTGGATTGGTAGTACCTGTTAGGGTCCCATCAATGGGTTAAATAGAAAGATGTGTTTTTAAAAATTGTGTTTAAAAATTGAGTTTAATATATAATTTACAATACCCATTAAGAATGATTAAAACAAAATGTCTTCGGCATAAAGTAACCCAACAGGGATTGACTTGCCGTAAAAACCAGCCAACCAAACAAACAAACAAACCAATGAATATATGGTTTTTCACTGATAGGATCTTAAAATACTACTGTTCATAGTAAAACCTTGGATTAATATCACTGACGGCACACGCTGCCCTTTACTGAGCACTAGATCCTCATCACTGGATAAAAGGGAAAGATTCTTATTAGGTTTATTGTTATTTTCGGCATATAATTGAATTCTTTTTTTATAGGTTCACCGTTTGCGTTGTACGTCATTTTTAATAATTTTTATACAGATTAAAAATGACATCCAACGTAAAACGCCGGTCTTATATAAAAATAATTCATTTACGAACTTGGCTGGAAATTGATTTATTTATTCCCTTGACCGACATTGTATAATAGGTATTGATGCCGAATGAGTCGGTGGTCGATGGGAGAAAGCTGTTTATAAGACTCGTGTTAATTTAGCAATCATCCCGGACACTGCCATTCTTGATTTGAGCCAGAAATTTTCCTATTTCAAGACTCACGTTGTATTTTTTTCGTTTTTTTTTTAATATCTAGATTTCTTTGCTCGGTCGATTATTTTTACCAGTTTGTTATACCAGAATAAAGTTATGGAAATGCACTTATCTAAATGACATGTTCTTTTTTTATAATTTTCTTTTTTTTTTCTTCATTTCCTTCAAGCGATATTTCCTGAGGAGAAAAAAAAGTATTGCGATTGATCCGACTTCCTCCACCTCGTCAACCACAAAAAAACTATAGAAATATCCTTATCTGTATCTTCACCCCCATATCCGCACCAGAAAGACGTCGAGTTGAAACCCTATAGTTACTGTTGACGTAAATTATCCCAAAATTCCATCTGTTCGGGATTAAAATAATTGCATTGAATCCTGCGGTAAATGTTCAATCCTGGCTAAAGGCCAGAATTCGAATTATTCATTTCAAAGGCAATGTTTCCTCAATTACCGAATTCAGAAAGGGCATGGCACTAAATTTCACTTGATTGTGAGGCTTTTATTCTGAACTTCTGGAGAGTGTGGAATATCTGTTCATTGCCATTACACACAGGTCCATTCTGACCTGGAATTGTAGTACCTCTTAATTACCTGCTTAATTTATGTGACTTTCAACGTGACTTGACTGTAAGTAATGAATGTACATCTTTTTAAAATGTCTTTATCAAAAGAAATTCAAACATTTCACATAACGCTAATACCCTTTAGAAAGGTATGAATCCAACTATTCTTCCTCCAGTTATGGGTAAATAGTAGAACACACTGGGCTCTTTAACCTTGCTTAGGCAACCAGTCTAGGAGAAGGACAGTTTTGAATTCAAACCAGTTAATCTTCGCTTAAGAAATGTGTCATATCCTCCTCATGCTGAAGCATTGGTAAATATATATATAGTTTATAAATAACAATTGCTTATGAGACCTTCTTTTCTTTGTGAGATAGAGAGACAGGGATAGTGATTTGGCTCTTTAATCTTGATTAGGCAACCAGTCTAGGAGAAGGGGAAGTCCAAATTGAACTAGCCGGAAACGGTTCTTTCAACGTGACTTGACAGTAAGTAGTAAATATACGTTCTCGGGTCGTCGTGTGTTACGATTTGTGTGTCCATTTTTTATGCCGCAGGTGAGAGCACTTTACAGTGGAGATCCCTTTTGTCCCTTAGTGTTAGGTAGAATCCTTGTGTTCCTTATTGTTGGGTGGAATCCTTGGTTGCAGGTCCGTTCGTCAATGGCGAATACGTGCAAATGAACAGCTTTTAAGGTCGGCGATTGCATAGTTAACTAACCGTGTATTCGAGTTGATTGGCTGTTTGAATCCACACATCCACGTAGAGTCTATAAGTTTAAGTGGTGGCCTACAGCACACATTATATGTCTAAAATATTCCAACAGCGTGTCCATTTTTACGATGATAATCATTACACGACGATCGCTACTTGTGCCACAAAAATCTATTTTGATTGGTTATTTTTTTCTTACGGCATATCAACCCTTTTCGGGTTATTTTTTTTTATATAACTTTGTCTTACAGTACCTGGTGTTGCTTAAAGATTCACCCATCTAAGCATTGAACGGATTCATCACTGCTTAACTCCAGTGATCTCGCGGTAATTGATGTTTTCAACATGACTTGATTGTAATTACTAACAAAAGAAATTGGAGTAGACTATTGTCGGTATCAGCCTGGTCAGCGCTAGACCAGGAAAATTGTTTTTGCTAAGGCGACTCTTTACTGCACAGATCAGATTACCCAATCTGTGCTACTCATGGGCTGAGTTGGCAGGGACCGGTATCGAACCAGGAACCTTGCGTTTCTTTGGCAGGTGCTCTACCAAATGAGCTACGTTTTTTTTTACCAAATAAGGTACGCATTTCAAACCACGGGGAGTTACGTAACAAAATCAATTTTTTTTTAAATAAAAAAATGCATAAAATGTGAAACGAGACCATTGTTTAAGTGAATTATTTGGCCAATAATACATATTTGCATTGCTTATTGGCGACTTCGTTAAACCATTTTGTTATAGACATGACGGTTGACTGCTTAAAAGCTGCTGTCTTTCTTGCTGAGTGGGCGAATGCATTAACGCTGATCTACACAAATGTTTCCGCGTATTGTTTGCATTTTTATTGTATTTTTCTTTTTTATATCAACGATAAATCGTTCAAAGAGTTTTACATTTAAGTGATCAAACTCCGGGCTTATTTTTGAAAAAGACAACAACAAAACTATTGGAATGAAAAGTGTTACGTCTACTGAAATAGCTGAAATCAATCAAGAGATAAAGGAAGGGAGAGGGGCATTAAGCGGGTTAGAGGGAGAAGAGGGGGAGATGAAATGGGGAGAATTGGACGGCGCGAAAATTACAAAGAAGAAGAAGAAGAAGAAGAAGAAGACTGCAAAGAAGAAGAATAAGAAGAATAAGAATAAGAATAAGAATAAGAAGAAGAAGAAGAAGAAGAAGAAGAAATTTTAAATGGTGGAGAAGAACGAAAGTAACAATATAATAAGAAGAGTAGAGAAAGAATAAAAGTAATAAAAGAAAGAAAAAAAGAAAAATAATAATGTTAACAAAAAAGAAAACTTGTTATCTAGTAGATCTAGCAGATCACAGGGTAAAGATGATAGAAAAAGAAAAGATAGACAAATACCAGGACCTTACTAGAGAATTGAAAAAACTGTGGAATATGTGGGTGAAAGTGATACCAGTTGTAGTTCGTGCATTTCGGACGGTCTCCAAAAGCTTAGGAAAAGACTGGAGGAAGGATTGAGACTCATAAGGAGTGAAATAATAATAATAATAATAATAATAATAATAATAATAATAATAATAATAATACTTCTAGTCTTTTTTCTCAGCTTTTGGAAACGGTTCAACCATGAAATCAGAGGAAGAATTAAGACTACCCAGACAACCGCATTGTTGAAATCAGCTAGAAGAGTCCTGGTGACCTGAGGAGGCTTGTTGTCACTCAGCCTCCAGTGAAATACCATCAGCTTACGATGGTGTGAACAACTTACAAGGAGTGTGTGGACTTTGCGGTTCCAGCAGATCACAGGGTGAAGCTGAAGGAAAATGAAAAGATGGATAATTACTGGACCTTGCCAGAGAATTGAAAAAGCTGTGGAATATGAGAGTGAAAGTGATACCAATTGTTGTTGGTGCACTTAGAACGATCCCAATAAATTTGGAAAAACGGCTAGAGGAACTGGAAATCAGAGGAAGAATTGAGACCACCCAGACTGCTGTACTACTGCAATCGGCTAGAATACTCAGAAGAGTCTTGGAAACCTGAGGAGACTCCAGTGAAATACCTTCAGCTAACGCTGATGTGAAAAACTCAAAAGGAGTAATAATAATAATAATAATAATAATAATAAATAATAATAATAATAATAATGAAGAAGAAGAAGAAGAAGAAGAAGAAGAAGAAGAAGAAGAAGAAGAAGAAGAAGAAGAAGAAGAAGAAGGCGCAGACAAAGTAAAAGGAAAAAAAATGACAGGAAATAACAAACGTAATAGGTAAAATTAACCAAGATAAAAAGAAAAGAAGAAAATTTTTAAAAAATGATATAGATACAGAAAAAAACAAAAAAAAGAAATATCAAAACAAAATGTAAGTGTTGTTAAATAGTTAATAAGAAGAAGAAAGAAAAAATCTTAAGTGTGTGAAGGTAAATATTAAATGAAATCTTTCATTTTTCAAAGCACAAAATTGAACTAAGTTGTCATCGGTGATCCTCCCTTCCGTTTAGAAACGGCAAATTATCTAATCACCGTGTGAGTTCTTCAAAAATATTTCAATGTTTGGACAGATTATTAATGGCGAATTTTTCACCTGTAAAATTGGAATTAATTTCCCGCTGGTATCGATTAAAATAAATCTGAGATTTTTTTAGCCGATTCCTTAAATCAAATTATAAAGCCGGTGAATTTTACCATATACCGCAAAAGATATCCATCTGTCTGTCTGTCTGTCTGTCTGTCTGTCTGTCTCTCTCTCTCTCTCTCTCTCTCTATCTATCTCTATCTCTCTAACTTTAATGAAGGTACACCTTTTCAGACCCAACTCGATCGTCATGCATAGAATGTGACACAAGGTCACAATTGTGGATCATCCACTGAAATTGGAACTTAGTAGTAATTGATTTGCGAGACTACCTTGCTCATAATTACAGTACGATAGGGCATCTTTTTTATAACTGTTTTCCACGAGTAGGATGTAACACAAGGTCACAAGTATGGAGCATCCATCAAAGATCAAAAATTCTATTCCCCAGTAATGGATTTGCAAGACTAGCTTCCTTACCATTACACCCCGAGAGGACATCGTTGCAAACGCCCTTTTTATACCGAAACCACTCACCACGCGTAGGCTGACACAAGGTCGCAAGTATGGAGCGTCAAACGAGGATGGAACTTTCTATTCAATAGTAATTGATTTGCAAATCAATTCTACCTTCCTAACCATTACACCTCGAGCAGACGCTCTTTTTATACCCATCCCGATCGCCAGTGGTAGAATTTGACACAATATCGCAAGTATGGGGCATTCAACGAGGATCGAACTTTCTATTCAGTAGTAATGGATTTGCAAGAATAGCTTGCTAACTATTACGGCACGAGGGGGCGCCCCTTTTATACATAAACTATTCGCTATGGATAGAATGTGACACAAGATCGCAAGTATGGGGCATCCACCGAATATCGAAATCGCTATTAGTAGTTGGTAGACCACGCCAACGATTTTTAAAGATGTCTGCAGGAGAACTATGCCATATTGACACAAACACGTGAGAGGTAGATGCAAAAAATAGAGCGGCCTGACACCTTGACAAAGGCACGGGGAGAGGTGAGGCAGAGAGGAGAGTGGCCTCGACAGAAAAGAGAGCCAGAAAGAGAAAGAGAAAAGCCAGCAGCCCCAGAAAGCATCACAGTTTGTGTGCATTCAGTGCACCAAAGACTGCCACGCAAAAATTGGCCTGCAGAGTCACCTACGCAGATGCAGATAACATTTTTATTTTTATTTTGGATAGTACGCCATCGTCCTTGGTGGACGGAAAGGATCCAATAATGAAATTTGTTGTAGTAATGGATTTGAGAGACTTTTGCCTTCATGTCCCCCCCCCCCTTTCAAGGTGACAGAGTTCAGTTTTGACCTCTCGTTTTAGTATAAAGCTTCTAATGAACTCTCAATTGTGTTTATGATTAAAAGAAAAAGAAGAAAATCAATTTTTGATACGCCTTTTGACAATAGAGGTTTCTTAATATTTAAGATTAAAGAGTGGCGGAAACTTATTAAGCATATGAGAGTCGTTCAATAAAAAAGGGGATTTTTTGGAGGGGGGGAAGCAAAATGATTTTTTCTTATTTGATAATTTCAGAATTTAAATTTTTTTTTTTTACCAAAAATATAAAATCTACATTGTTTGGAATTGGAACAAAACCGGGTTTATCTCAGTCAGTAGAGCATTGGCCTATCAAATATTCTGAAATATCCTGTATATCTATTTATAAAAATTCCATTTATGAAAAAGAAAAGGTGTTTAAAGATTTTTCCTTCGGACAAGGGACTGTCCTTCGGCAGCAACTGCCACCTGGTCTAAATGGATAGTTTTGGGTTTATGGGAAATGCTGACGGGACCACGCACTTTTTGCACGGACCACCGCATGAACTTTGTACATGGCTCCCCGCGTTACAAAATAGGTCAGGAAAATAAATACTTGCCTTATCTTAAGAAGCTCTTGTTTCTGAACCGAAAAGTGAGATAAAATAAATCTCATAGCCCAGTGGACCACCCCCCAAGCAGTACCTCCTCCATCGGCAAAATAGGACAGGATTGGGTTTATTTCCCGGTGCCCGAAACGCCACAAAAGGGGAATGCTGGCGCTACCACACACTTTTTGTGTTGGCCACAGCAAAAATGTGTTTTTAAAAAAAGTTAACTCAAAAAAAGAATTTTCAATACCCATCACCAATGAATAGAACAGAACATCTTCGGCATAAAATAACACAACAAGGATTGACATGCCGTAAATCTAAAAAAAAGAAAGAAAGAATACAGTGTCAAGAATTAATGCTAGTAGTAAGTCGTTGTGGTGGCCTAAAGTTGGTATCAAACAGACAGCGAGAGAGTTTATCCTCTTTTTCATTAGCGCTAGACCAAGAATATTGTTGTGGCGTCTGAGGTGGAGCGCCACACCTACCATCAGTTCCTCACTTTACCGCACAGATCCCTGTGCTAGTCATACGCTGAGTGAGTGAAGGCCGGTATCGCACCCGGAACCTTGTGGTTCCTAGTCCGAAGCTCTACCGACTGAGCTAAACAATGATTTTAAAGTTGTCTATAGAGAATGAAAGAAAACCGAATGCCTGATGAGAACGAAAAAAGCTGTACATTTGTTGGTCTAAATTTTGTTTGTAATCGTAAGACTTAAACTGACATTTGCTGAAAAGTGATAACATAATCTCAAAAAGTATTGGCACCTTGTCCGTGCAAAGACCGACCAAGCAATGAACAACAACCTTATCAATTGTTAATGTTATGAAAAATGGTGATATTCGAATGTGTCGGATTGTAAGGACACTCCAACAGTAATGTTCAAAAAAGATAAGCGATTGCAAATGTCCAATGTGTATATACATTCGAAACAAAAATAATGTTATATAACCGTAATAAAACATCGGGTACATAAACGGGGAGGAGAGAGAGAGAGAGAGAGAGAGAGAGAGGAGAGAGAGAGAGAGAGAGAGAGAGAGAGAGAGATTATAGTTTTTAACTTCTGTTTCTGGCTCTTCGTCTAAATTGTCTGGCCGCCATGTTATTCTAGTTAATCTTGTCTGCCGTCTGCGAAGGTCGGGGCAGATAACTTAACTAAGCGGACTATGAGGACAATAAACAATTAAAAGAAAACAAAGAAAAAAGGGAAAACTGAAGACAATAGATTGTCTAGATCGTCTAACTTGTCTGGCCGCCATCTTATGCCTGTTGATCTAGTGGGCCTATTAAGGGTTGGTTCTTCTTTGTTGATTCTTCTTTGTGCTGGGCTGGACATTGCTTTTAATAATACAATAAGACTTAGTTGTTTTATGATAATAAAGCTTTATTACACTACTTTGATTGGGTGCCGGCTTGCATCTGACTAACTAAATTAAAACTTACTACCACGCGTCCAATCGCACGCTTTCAAGGGGGTCAAATCAAAAGGTTATTACCTGTCCATAACTGTCGGGTTATTTTCCATGGACTCCGTCATTCTAAGTCTAACGGACCCTATTTCAAAATTTTAACTACAGGTACGTTCATAATTCATAAGCTGCTCATAAATTATGTTACAATAAATGTTTCAAAGTTACTGACGATTGGTTGGTTGGTTGGTTGGTTGGATAGTTAGATTTTACGGCAACTTAGCATTTATTTATATATCAAACTCGTGTTGCTTAAATCTACGGCCGTTATCATCTTGCAACAACCCTAGCTTAAAAATGAGACCGTTCAGATCGTCCAAGATTAAAAGCAAAAATTAAGATCCTGATTATCTGGTATTGCGAGCAAGATGCGACACAAGATAAAGTCCTATTTTGGTGCTCCGAGAAGCGTAAAGTTCCCCTTCTTCGCCATTACTCCCAGATCCACTCGGAGTGGTAATACCTATTAGAGACCAATTTATGGATTAGATAGTAAAAAAATTAGTTTTAAAAAAATTGCATTTTAAAAAGAATTTTGAATACCCAACAAGAACAGATAAAGCAAAACGTCTCGGCATAAAATAACCCAACAAGAGTTGACATGCCGTGAAACCCAACCAACCAACCAGCATGTATTTAAATGAACAGTATACTAATGAGTACAAATACTGTAATGATAAATTCTTTAAGTGCGGAAGACGATCTTTACATAATTTTATTTGGACACCTACTTGTGGAGACACTAGAGTGGGTCGGTCAGCAAAGACTTATATTAATCAGCTCTGTGCGGATGCTAGATGTTGTGAGAAGACAGGGGCCAGGACCGATTGGGGCGGCAGACTAAGGAGAGAGAGAGACGGAGACAGAGAGTGAAAGAAGAGAGAGAGAGAAAGAGAGGGAGTGAGTGAGAGAGAGAGTGAGTCATACGAATCTGCGTTTTCAGCGTGATACGATGATGAGTGAATAGATATTGCCTTAAAAATCTTTTTGGTCTTTGTTTCTTTTTTCTTAATTTCATGGCTTCTTGCGCAACTCTAATTATTTCTTTCTCTCTCCACTGAGCCTCGTTTTGGGTTTTCTATTATGCGTTGTTCGTATTTGTTTAGTTTTTGTTTTGTTTTGTTTTTTCTCTATGCGAGATTATTTATGGAATATATCTCTTTACATTTTGTTTTATAGAAATCTCGTTTTATTCCATTCTATTGTCTGTCGTATTCATTTTCATCCCTTTTTAAGCAAAGGGAATTAATATCACCATCAATCTTAACGTTTCATTTTCTCGCTTAATAACTTCAAATATAATAACACCTACAAAATGTAAATTAAAAAAATATACATAAAAAAAATCTAGTATGAATGTTTTACGAAAAAGTAAGAAACATATAGGTATTAAGTCGTCGTCGGGGTGGCATAATGTCGGTATCAGCCAAGAAGTCTATCCCCTTTTCACTTGCGCTAGACAAAGGAGAATATTTTAGCGTCTGAGGTGGAGTGACACATCTACCATCAGCCCCTCACTTTACTGCATAAATCCCTGTGTTACTCATACGCTGAGTTGGCGAGGGCCGGTATCGAACACAAGACCTTGTGGTTTCTAGCCGAACGCTCTGCCGACTAAGCTATACCGGTCCTAAATTGAAACACTCGGGAAATATATATATATAATAAGCATATTTACATAGGCTAGCAAAAATACGCATCCTCCACCGGGTGCCTGCACTGTCGGTCTGGATTGTAGAATACGCTGGCTGGACCTCTGCAGAGGGTAAAGACCCCTACTTCAATGAGGCCACCTGTAGAATACATCGGCTGACCCACTGCAGAGTAATAAGATCCCACAACGGGGCCACCTATAAGATCCCACAATGGGGCATACCTATGGTGATCCGTGATGCTTAAGAATGTGATCTTTACGCATATATATGATAAACGTGTTGGGTTGCCATAAGGGCAATAGGGTCGGGACAATCCTATATGTGCTAGAGCTTAACGTGACCGGATAATTGATTTGTGCAGACAACACTCATTGATGCTAATACTTATATATCTTATTATAATGGAGATTGTGGGTTTGTATGTCTGTAACCGAAACTATATTACTATTCAAGTCACAATTCCCTTTGTTATTTACATCACATTCTCAATGATTTTATTTTTATTTAAACCTCAATTATTAATAAAATTGTTTTATATCATTAAGACTGTTGACCATATCTACATACAAATAACATGCAATTGTATTTATATATTCAAAAAATAGCGGTTTACAGTGTGAATTGGAAGGCTAATTTGCATATTGATCTTAAAAATTTGATTTTAATAAATATATGCTTAGTATTATTGATTTCTAATTGTTTGGTTTTATATTAATGAATATGAGCAAAAATCTCGGGGATAAATCTTAAAAGAAATCCCTTAACAAGAAGAAATAACTGTAATATTATTCTTTACTTCCTATTTTAACTAAATAGTTAAATTAGGAAAATTTACCAATGAAAGACGGGAGTAATGGAAAATGATGGAAGAGTTAGTTTCAAAGTTGTTCTATTTTTCAATCATACCCCCTCTGTTCCAAATCTTTTTATCTACATTCTTATTCAGTTTCATTAGCCTTTCTAATTTAATATGATATTTTATTATATTAAAACATAAATACTTGCACCCGGAGGGTGCATATATTTACTAGTATATATAATATTCAATAATGTTAGCGATTTGATGAAACTCATAGTTATAGACAGATACCTGTGGACAGAAATAGATCTATGACCGCAAATTGGCCGATGTTTAAGCCCTTCTCTTTACCAATAATATTTCTTTGTTCAATAATATTGAATATCGAGCTCTAACTTAGACCTGAACAACTCTAACATCACTGTTGGAAGAAATGTCCATCTTAGAACAATCCAAATACCATCTTACCTGGTAACCCATCCATATATATATATATATATATATATATATATATATATATATATATATATATATATATATTATGTGTGTGTGTGTGTGGTGTGTGTGTGTATGTGTGTGTGTAGAGATAGATAAAAGGGTATGAAAAACACACTTTGTTGTTAAAATGAATATATTTTTATATCATTTTCATTGCTAATTGACAATATTTCGATTTTTCAAAAATCATCAGAGCATAATGATAAATAGGTCCGTTTTTAGATGTAAATATTTTTAATCCGGATTCATCAAGAGAGAAACAGAAAATAATTTGAATTCAAACTGTAAGTGTTATCTTTCCCAAAATGAAATATATATATGTGTGTGTGAGTGTGTGTGTGAGTGTGTAATCTTATTACAATGGAGATTAGGAGTCGGTCTATTACCAACTGTACGTCTCTACCGATGTCACAAATACTTTAGCTATTTAGGTTACGTTCTACCGTGTTGTATTTTTTTTTTATCTAAATCATTATGAAAATTGTTGTATATTATTAATAGTGTTGGCCTTATGCAATTGTATTTATATATACATCAAAATAGCAGATTTCAGGGTAAACGAGACGGTTAATTTTCATATTGAGGTTAAAAAATTGATTTTAATAAATATTTGCCTGGTATTAGTAAGAGCTAAATTAGAATGTTGTATGTCATGGACTGGTCAGGGTGGACCTGGGAATAATCTTGATGGATATTACTCCCAGGTCTACTCTGACCCGGAGTGATAGTACCTGTTAGGGTACCATCTATGGGTTAATGAAAAAATATTTTTAATGAATTTTGAAATATTCCAATATTCGAATAATATCAATAATGCATAAAACAAAATACCTACTGCATAAAAAATAACCAAACAATTTGGCATGCCGTAAAATCCAACCAACAAGCCAACCAACCAACGTATCTAAGGGTTAAAATGAGTTTAACATTTTTTTTATTTATTTGAATACCCAACAAGAAGGAATAAAACAAACCTCTTCGGCATAAAATAAATCTAGGGTTGGCATTGTTAAGTTTTTATGGGCCATCATCTTTGGCCTTCAATCAAGAGCGCTTGTCCAGCAGAAATCCTTTGGTAATCCTCTCGGGTAAAGAATCATAAGTTTCTTCGTCAATGGTCGCAAGTATACTGTGAAAGAATCAGTGTTTAAGTAGTGTATCAGCCACGTAGTATGGCCAGTGATTGGCTAAGGAACATACCACGTGACCTTGTCTAGTCTATAAATTCAGGATGGGAATTGGAGCACACCTTATATCAAAATTAAGCGGACACCTCATTTGGTGTAATGTTTAGCAAGCTAGATTAGCAGACCATTGTTTGTGAGTTCGATTCTCACTGGGCGCCCCACACTTCTGGCCTTGTGCCACATCTAAGCTGGGTGCCTCATACATCTGGCCTTATGCTACATCTAAGCTCAGTAAATAACTATATCAAAAATAAGTCCAACAGGCATGTCGTAATATCCAACCAATCAGCCAGTCAACCCAAACCGCACCCTTTTTTATGAAGGTTTCTTACCCGTCTATAGTGGAGATAATCAGCATATTCTAAAATATCACAAGATACATACTTATAAAATTCGCCTGGTCGATACGACCGGGCGAATTTTATAAGTATGTATCTTGTGTAGTCACTTAAAACCCAATATGGAAGATGCCAATAAAACGAGAAAAAAAGCAGGTTTCAAAGAATTGAGTGAAAAGATAGAAAAAGTGATTGTTTGCAGAAAGCCAGTAAATAAACATCGATGTTATCTTTTACTTTTTACGCTTTATTTTGACAACATTTCCCACTTAATCGTAAAAAAAGGTAGCAATAAAAATTGAGGTTTCTTTTCTCTTTCTTTTTCTTTTGTTTTGTTCTAATATGTCTTTAAAGATTATGTGTCCATTTTCCTTGGCAAAGGCGTATTTGGTTCCTTTTTAAAACTGGCATCTTACAAATAGTTTCTTCAAAACAATGAGCACTTAATCAGCAAAGACAAAAAAAGGCCGACTTGTGCGAAAGACGCAAGAAAAGGAAACTCGCTATTTGGAAACGACTGAATATAAATGTTTTGAACATTTTTCTATTTCCCGTCCCGTTTTTATTTTCTTTCTTCTTCTTCTTCTTCTTCTTCTTCTTCTTCTTCTTCTTCTTCTTCTTTGCAGTCTTCTTCTTCTTCTGCTTCCTCTTCCTCTTCTTCTTCTTCTTCTTCTTCTTTGCTATACAGTTAAACGGTTTCGAGTTTTCCTAAGATCAATAAATAAAAAAAAATGTCGGGGTGGCCTAAAGTCGGTATCAGTCAGATAGCGACGGAGTCTGTCCCGTTTTCACAAGTGCTAGACCAAGGTGATTGTTTTTGGCGTCTGAGGTGGGGTGCCACACCTACCATCAGCTCCTCACATTACCGCACAGATCCCTGCTTTACTTATACGCTGAGTTGGCGAGGGCCGGTATCGAACCCGGAAACTTAAGGTTCCGAGTCGGACGCTATACCAACCGAGCTAAACCGATCCTTTAAGATCAATAATTATATTTAATAATAATCATTTGTTTATACACAGTTATTATTTCAGGCATTGAAAACAAATGATTTTAAATAGATTTGTTTGTCCCATAGATGAGTAGTATCACTCCGGGTCAGAGTCATTTTTTAAAACTATTTTTCTATTAAGTCATAGATGGGACACTAACAGGTACTACCACTCCAGGTTAGGGTGGAAATAAGGACAATGAAACTGTACTCTGCACATCATCATCAGATCCATTTTAGTGTAATAGCCAGGACATCTCCATTTTCAGAGGGGCTGATACCCCCTCGCAACAGGGGATGCACAGCGTATTCTAAGCCCCACCGACAGGGTGTACAGACCAGTAAAGAAAGCAGTAAGACGCCTACTATTCACAACGAAATGAATGACTAAAAGATAAACTACCAAAGAACGACTCAAAGATAAAGAAAAAAGAATTTATAATTGATTGGTTAATTGATTGATTGATTTTAGTGGTGTGTCAACCTGTCTAGAGATAGACTATATCTATGTTATATATTAATAAAATGTCACTGGCGACATTTGAGTTGAAACACTAAATGCCAGAGAATGAAATGGCCGACCTACACACACACACACACCACACACACACACACACACATATATATATATATATATATATATATATATATATATATATATATATGAAATTTAACATTTTGAAAAAACAAATGATGTTACGTAAATTTTCAAAATATTAAATTTCATACTGTCGGATTAATTTCCATCTATTTTTCATATATATATATATATATATATATATATATATATATATATATATATATATATATATATAAGGGTATGAAAACACACAATGCTGTTAAAATGAAAATATTTTATATCATATTCATAGCTAATATTGAACAATATTTCGATTTATAAAAATCATCATCAGAGCTGGTTTTTAATCCGGACTCATCGAGAGAGAAGCAGAAAATAATTTAAATTCAAAACGGAAGCATTGTTGGTCCAAAAAGCGTGCAAGCCATGCGGTCGTTTTGTCATTAGCACATCCGCTACGTGTTTCTCCGCCAACGTCATAATTGTATATCTTTAGTGTAACAGTTTTTAAAAGAAAAAGACATATTTCAAATTCAAAAATAGAAAAATTATCTTTTTTCAAAAAGGAAGAGTTTTAACCCGTTCATGGTCAGCCTGCAACGGATTTTTTCAGAGAAGAAATATTTTTCAACTATTTAATATATATATTATATATATATATATATATATATATATATATATATAATATATTAGTCATCCACAGTGTTTCGACGTTTACGTCTCTTCAATACGGCTCGATTCTAACAGCTACTTATAACCGAGAGCGAAACATGACTGCATTTTCGTCGGTCGAGCTCCTTACTTACCCTCATGGCCACAGCAACTGTTATTTATTTCTATTTCTGTTTCTTTTACGGAATGGTAGTACCTGATAGGGTCCTAAGACATTTAAAATTGTATTTTTTATAAAAATTATTTGAAGAAAGAATAAAACAAAAACATCTTCGGCATAAAATAACCCAACAAGGATTGATATGCCATAAAACCAACCAACCAACCAACCAGCCATGAAGCAAGCTTTCAAGCGAGAAGATTCTGGTGATTTTCAAATCTGATTTTGTGAGGATTTCTATCATTTATACGATTCTTCTTATGTTTACATATTACGTATTTACTGTTGAAATTTCTGTCCGATTCTCTTCAGTTGATTACGAAGTGTGTAATGATAACTGAAAGTGACTCTTGCGTTAAATCAATTCCAAATTCTTTTCGACATCCCGTTCGTGTAGGGAATTCGTTATATCATATGAACGTCTGTAAAAATACTCTTATGAAACAACAACGCTGAATGTAAAAATTCAGGTACAATATACAATGCATGTGATTACCTCACTCTTAGGGATAAAATAATCCCAGACGGTTGGCATACCATAAAAATCAACTTGATATTAGGTGCCTCTACAAAAGGAAAAAAATTGCATACATTTTAATGAAATATTATAATAGAGATTCGGTGTCAGTCTGTCTGTAACCGAAATTACGTCACTGCTTACGTCACAATACCCACAGAAATCGCACAAGCTTATCAATGAGTATTTAGTTTATAGTTAAAATCGTTAATACATAGAATAAATCTTATCTATTGACGATGCCTCTATGAAAATCAAAACAACTCTGATATTTTAATGTGCGTTTAATATTCTGCAATATGTCTTATATATCACTAAGAAATGAAGGGTTACATAATATATGGTGTGGTTAATTTCAAACCGGTTTTAACAAAACCGGGTTTAATAAATAATTAATTGGTGCTATTGATTTCTAATATTGTTGTTGTATTCTTCAATGTATTAAAATCAATAGAGAGTGAGAGAGAGAGAGAGAGAGAGAGAGGGAGGGAGAGAGAGGGGGAGGGGAGAGAGTTAAATCAAGATTATTATAGATTTTATATATTGAACAAAAGATATCAAATGTTGTAATAATTAAATTATCATACTATGGTATATCTACAGGTGCTGCTTGTTCTTTTAATATTACTTACAAAATACATTCTCCGGGCGGTGTAAAATATTTTTTGAAAAATTTTGTCTGATGGAGTGGGAGTCAAAAATTCAGTGTCAGAGGTTTTGTATCATAAGTAAGTAAAATCATCAAATTTATTAAAAGAATAAAAAAAAACAATTTGAAATGGAAACTTAGTTCTGTCCCTCCCAGATAAAATGTTACGTGCATCTATTAATTATCAATCAAATAATTGTTTTGAATATTTTGCACATTAATTTTACACAAAATCGTTGGTATTTATTTTATTGTAAACCTTTTAGTTAACCCTTGATATAGAATAATTGGCTATTTCCTGTTTGTAAATAATTTTCTCGTAAATTTAGATAACTTTAAATATATAGTGAAATAAAACAAACTATATATAAATATATAATACGGGGTATGTATTTATTAAAACAATTAGGGTCGTCTAAATTTGAGTATGCAAATTTTGAGTCTATATAATATAACGTTGTTCTTTATTCTATGTTATGACGATTTTGGCTAATGTGACGTAAGCAGTGACATAGTTTCGCTTACAGACAAACAGAGACCTAATCTACATTATTAATAGATGTAATGTCTTTTCTTCTAGATCCTAATGTAAGCAGTTTTCTGTTTGGAAAAAGGTCAGAATTTTCCTTAGCTACACCAGAGGAAATACAAAGAGTCAAAGAAAAGCAAGGGAACAACAAAAGAAAAACCATTAGAATGTGTAGTGAAGAAATACAAATGCATACATACATTTTGACATTTAACAAATCCATAATTCCTAAGTAAATAAAGATTAGATACAACATCGAAAAGATAGAACAATACATCCCTGCAAACTTAAGGACCTTTATATGTAATAATATCAAAACCCAAAGATACAAAAAAACAAAAAACAACCAACCAACCAAAAAATGAGCAAGATGGTAAATGATTTTGTATAAGCATCAGTTTTTGTACTGAAACTAAATAAAGGAAAATTGGTTAAATCGAACTTAACGGACCTAAATTCCACCATCGTATGTCACCCCACTGAAAGAAAAGAAATCAGGGAATTAACCGAATTTAATGAAATTTTCAGTGTTGATATATTAATAAATAAAAAATATAATGCAACAGTTATTCTATTCAAAAGACGTTTACATTTTTTCAAGTTAGTTAACTTTGAACCACGTATCTTTGAAGAGTAACACATATTCTCAAAGATACGTGGTTCAAGTTAACTACCTGAAAAAATGTAAATGTTTTTAAATAAAATAACTGGTGATAATCAATGGTGGTGAAGGTGTACTTCATACTCCTCAGAATTGGAATTTTGGCTAATGTGACGTAAGCAGTGACATAGTTTCGCTTACAGACAAACAGAGACCTAATCTACATTATTAATAGATGTAATGTCTTTTCTTCTAGATCCTAATGTAAGCAGTTTTCTGTTTGGAAACATCATCAGATAGAGTTTTACGTCATACCCAGGATATTAAGACCCTCGTCCACCGCCTTCTACCACTTATATGATAAAAAAAAGGGATAAGGGCAATCAGGTTGGGAAAATCATATAGATTCTAGGGCTTGACCTGACCAGCCTGTTGATCAAAGGGACCTCTCCGACCGACCGGTTTCTTTTAGGCTAATCCAACCCAAGACATACTGCCTGAGTAGCGCCCAGACGACCAAAAATGGAATTTTACCATCAGATAGAGTTTAACGTCATACCCAGGATATTAAAACCCTTATCAACCGCCTTCTAGTATATATATGATAAAAAGGCTTTGGTTTTGCAATAAGGGCAATAGGGTTGGGAAAATTATCGATCGCGATCTACCCAAGACATGCTATATGAGTAGCGCCCAGACGACTAAAACTAAGTCAGGAGATGAGTTTTCTTTTTCTTTTTTTAAATGTCCAAATTATTTTCATTCCATTGAATTCCATTTAAGCAGCAATATTTAATCACTAAAAATGTGGGCACATCTGAGCCACCTGGTTCCTGTCTAGACAAGAATAGAAAAACTGTTTTTAGCAAATATTCTTTATCCATAATTCAATATACGCACTGAGCTGATTGTGTTATATAGCCATTCTCATATATACGCATATTGCAGCGTATAGTATCGAGTATACATGCACACCCCTAGTTGTATACATATATACTTATCTGAAATACTTAGCTTCTTCTTAGCTTCTGAGTAAATCTGGATGGCTGATCTCATCTTTTTCTATAGATCTATATCTTCCATCTTAGATTGGGTTATCTCTGGGCTGGTATATGGTTTCTTATTTTCTGTATCCGGATCTTGTTGATTCTGAGCCGCTCTAGGATTGTAGATGTTATTCTTAGCTGGATCTATCTCTGGGTTGGTAGATGGATTCCCCTGTTTCTAGATCTGAGTCGTCTTGTGTCGTGGCGGAGTTTTTAAATAACGAACACAAGACTGTTTTAATTGGAGCTCTTTATTATTTTATAAGATAAATCACAGATCAACAGATAGGCACGCGAGAATTTAGTTTCAGATCTCCATTGTGAACGTCCTGTTCAGTGCCCAACTAAAATCTGACTTTTCAAAATTTTTTCTTACCTTTAAGATGACGAACCGGAAAAGGAGGTTAAACGTATGTCAAAAACTGTTCATCATTTTTCCTGTGTTTTTCTATAACCGTTACTTATCGTACACAATTAATAGGCTACCTATTAATTATGTAACAATTGGTCTAGGTTTTTGATTGTTTGTTTGTTTGTTTGGTTAGTTGTTTGTTTGGTTGGTTGGTTGGTTTATTTTACGGCATATCAACCACTTTTGGGTCATTTAATGCCGAATCAAGTCATTGAAATAAAGGTCTCAGGTTGTTCATAGTAGCTGCTTTTGTTATATACTATTTCAATATCAGGCACATAAACGGGGAGAGAGACAGACAGATTAGAGTAGAATAGAGATGATATTTGATAGATGATGGTATTACTTGTTGCACTTCTGCTTCTACTGGTTCCTGCTAACTCGTCTGGCCATCACGTTCTTCTTGTTGGGATTACTTCCCTTCGGGGCTTCTGCTCGGGTTCATTCTTCTTTGTGCTAGGCTGGACATTGCTTGTTTTGATATTCAATTAACACACAAGACTTAGTTGTTTCTTAATACGGCTTTATTTTACAAGGCTGTCCATATTGATTCCACCGCGAGGGGAGATAGACCCCGGGAGCTGACATAGCACTTGCCCCCAGCAGTTACTTTGTTCTCCTCTCGTAATACGTTACGATCTCCAGCCCAATAACCCTCGAAGGTTGGCATGCCATCAAATACAGAAACCAAACCAAACCATGAATATTTTAAAGGTGTCCACATATTTCCCCTTCGTTACTGTATTATTGGTCACATTTTGTCACTTGTTTACTTCCTGGATTTGCTGTAAGCAATCATAGCAAGCAATTAAAGTTTTGATGTATCTAATTATTAAATACAACCTGTTATATGATAGGTTACATAAACAGCAAATTAAATAATCAGTCTATAAACAGTTTAATTATAATTCTGATATAGCAGAAATCATTCAATACAAGTTCTGCGATTTAATTGGCTCAAAATATACTATCGCCTATAAGTTATGCGTTATAATATGGGACCTGCTTTTCTTAGAAAAAAACAATCCCAGGTTCACCCTGATCCGGAGTGGTAGTACCTGTTAAGGTCCCATCTATGGGTTGGATAGAAGAAAATGAGTTAACAAATATGCGTTTTAAAAACTGAGTTCAAAGAAAGAATTTTCAGTGCCCATAAAGAATGAATGGAAAATACGTCTTCGGCATATAATAACCCAACAAGGATTTACATGCCGTAAAATCCCCAAAAAGGAAATAAATAAAAATAAAGATATATAAGTAAATAAAATCAAAAAGTAAGCATATCATAACTTTCCTTACTCTGACATTAATCTGCATCTAGTGGTGGAGTTCTGGAGATCTAGGAAATGTGAAGTACCCCTTACATACCGAAACCAAAGACTAAGTAATGAAGACAAAGTAATGAAGATAGCTACTCACAACTAAGAAAGAAAGTAAAGACCACAAGAAAGATAGGAGCTACTCAAGAATCAGAAGAAAAGTAAATATGAGAACGCAACCAAGACTCATACGAGAATAGATATCCAGACGGGTGTCCCCTCATGATGTATATACCCTATGGGAATAAGTCGTCGGTGTCACCAAGTTATGGGAATAAGTCTTGGTTCATTCGTCTTGTATATTATCCCCCAAAGTATTACTTACTTCGTGTAGGCTGATGAGCTGAAATAGAATTTAATGAAAAGAAGGAAAGGACAGAGACAGGGATGACTTTAAAGTAAGACCTTTATTATCGTGTTCAAACTATTTCGTTGAGGAGATATATTTCCCGAACAATTCGATAGGTTTTTACCTCTCCAAAGTCTCTAAGTCCAAGCGCTCTAGAGACCTTTTCGACGCCAAGAACTTGGGTTTTTTCCTGCGAATGCCCGGAGGGCTCTTCCTGTCCTAAGCCCTCTGGGAGATTGTTATTTTTGTGTCTTTTTTATTTATTTATTCAATTCTGTTTTACTTTTATTTTCTTTATTTTTACTTTTATTAACCCCACAACCTTGAAATAAGTTGGTATGCAACACAAGCTGGCACCAACGTGTCTTGAATGCAAGATATCCGAAAGAGTAACAGGTAAGACTCCACCCCAATGGGACAACCTGTTGGCCCTAGATGATGACCCGTAATGCATAAGGATGGAACCCTGATGGCTGAGCAGTCCACGACATGCAATACTCCAATTTGGCCCTTACTTAAGCTGGACAGGCATTCAGAGGCCTCCTCCGAGTATCGAGGAGAAAAAAGGATTTATGTAATTAAATATCCATCATCTTTTAACTACATAAATCCTTTTGTCTCCTTGACTAATTTCATTCTCCTGAAGAAGGGTTTCCTTTATAAACCAAAATGTTCGTACATCGACACTACGATGAATAAATATCTATTCATTGTAACATCCCGTGTTTGTTCTACATTTTCTCCATATATATAAATATATATACATATATATATATATATATATCTAATATATAAAACAGAGATTTTGGTATGTACGTGTCGACGTATAACAAAAAAACGGGAGGTCACTCAGATTCAAAATCTTGCATACACATTGATATCGTTCTAACTAAGAAAAATTCCAAATTTGGTTATTGAATTTTATTGATTAAGGGATTTAATCGATTAATTAATCCAAAATCACCCAATTTGCGGAACTGTCCGTATATCAGCCCCTCCTGATAATAAAATATTGTCTCTGCCTGCTTATTGTTAAAGCGATAACAGCAGCGAAGTTTTGATTTTAATGAATTAATTTTGCAGTCTAAGCCGTTCAGCTCCGAATTTATGGCCTATTTATGGTCCAGTCTTTAATAATTTTTATATCGTTAGAAAGATAAGAAAATACTCTTTCAAAATATGTAATTTGTGTGAGTTTTTATTAATTGAATCATTTTTTACAGCGAGTTAAAAATTAAAAAATGGCTTCGGATAGCCACGCGCCTATGATTATTGCGATACAAGCAGTGCAGTCTATAACAGTCAGATCGGAATCTCTTACCTATTTAGGATTTTAATCTTTAAAATATTTATATCTTTAGTAATAAGATGAAATAGTCTTTCTGAATATGTAATTTGTATGTGTTTTTATAGATTTATTTTTTTTTTACAGCGAGTTAAAAAAAAAAAATACTACGTATAGGCGATAATACGAATACGGCAGTTCGGAATCTCTTAGTCTTTCTGAATATGTAATTTGTATGTGTTTTTATAGATTAAATTATTTTTTACAGCGAGTTTGTCCATATTCTTAAATTGTACAGTACACTCATTTTAATTTTAATTTTTGTAATGCATAAAATTGTAGAAAATCAAAATGCACGCTTTACGGTTACATTATTAAAAAAATATTTTAATCCGTAAATAACAGTATCATGAAAATCAGTTTACGTCGTAAGTACGGTTACATATTTGTATAAATTAAACTAAGATTTTCATTCGAATAAAATGACTTTTAATTCTTTAATTTATTTATTTAATTTTTATTGTTAGAGTTTTAAAGGGTTAAAAATAACAATAAGATTGACGAATTTCCTTAGAAACTGTTTTTCTTTTGGTTCGTTAACTAATTATTTTCTCAAACCACGATAAAAAAAACAAAAAAACAAAGGTTACTAATATGGACAAAATCCGGTGTTTTATCTTTAGTCGAAGGCCCGACTGGAGATAAGTAGTCAATTATTTGTAAGACGAAATTTATTTCAAGTTTATCTGACAATATCCAGTTATTGGAACATTTAAAAAAAAAATTATATGTAAGTACGAAAAATTGTAAGCGCTTTGTTTATCAAAATGACATGATTCGTTAGTAAATTACCCGAAAAGTTGATAAAAAAACAACTAACAACCAACATTTAAATTATTATTCAAAATACAATTTAAAATATTCCTCAGAATTTGCCTTACAAATTAAATTTTAAGTTTTATGATTTTACTCTTTATTGTGAAGTCAATAAACATCGCTGAGTTTATAGTGCAACTTTTCAGTTCTGAAAAATTGGCATGTTTAAATAGAGATTTCATAGGTGACATTTGAACTTTTATGAAAATTGATGTTTTGTAATTAATATAAATTTTGTAATAAAACTTAATTTTAACTAGGGGGGTAGGGGTTAGGGTTAGGGGGGAGTTTAATGGGAAAATAAATAAATAATTTGGGTTCCGTTCAAGCGGTTCCGATATGGGGGATCAATTTACTATAAACTTATACGAGGAAATGAGCACCCGTGAATACTCAAATAATAAAGAACTTTTAAGAATTTTTTTTTTCAATCTGATAGATTGGTGTGTAATCGATAATAATCAACTGAAGGGAAAAAATAGATGGGGGGGGGGAGTCCAGATAATCAGGTCCACCAAAACGTTTTTTAAACAATGTTTTTAAAATACTAGGTACCACCAATTTTACCCTGTGAAATTTACCCCCCCCCTATATTTAACACTATGAAACTTGCAGAAAAATTAATATTTTCTTGGAAAAAATTTTCCCATTTGAAAGAAAAAACATTAAATAAACTCCTGATGATTCTTTAACCTTTTTTCAGCTTACGGAAATAATGAAAATTATGATTGAAAAACAATGTTTTCATTTTTGCACTGTTAAATCAACTGAAAATTAACGTAGCTAAAAACAAGTTACGATAAGAGTTTTTTTTAAATTCTATGAAAAATCAATTAATTATAAATAATAACAAAATATTTCCGTTTTATTCAAGATGGCCTAAACTGATCAATTGGTGGTCCCTATAATACTATCTTAGGTTTTAGCAAAAATAGATATTGCAATACGAAGAATTTAAATTTTCGATTCTCAGCTTCTTTTTAAACTCAACATGCAATTAAGAACTAAATGTGAATTGTTGTCATGTACAAAAAATTTAAAACAATAACAAACAAATATACAAACGAATACTTTCAATTTGTTGTATAATAATATGAAATAATTTTAAACTATAAAACAGAAAATACAAATCCTGAAATATACAAATTCTCAATGATTTTAGTTTCAAGAATTATTTTCCTCTTACCCCCTCTCTAACTACTGTCTTCCACTTTCTCTCTCACTCCCTGGTGATCCAAATTTCATTTTAGTCCGGTCATGGACCGGGTACTTTAGCTAGTATATATATATATATATAATATACCAAGCGTGTTGGTAGATCCTTGCGGAGAGAAAAAACCCGGCAGAGAGTTTGATTGTAAAAAATACTACCAAACATCAACCAGGAAGAAAAAATTTTTGAAAAAAAGAAAGACCAAGATATTCGTACCAACAAAAAAATAATCTATTGGTATAGTATTTGGCCAAAAGAAAAAACAATTTATATGTATATATATGTATATAAATATATATATATTCATATAACCGCTAAGATAAGCTAATTTGTAAAAGTGCTCGATACCTAAGTAGAGCCAAGTAATAAGGATATCTACTGAGTCAGACGAACCTACTATTAGTTTCGCATAAAGCTCTTCAGGGCTAAAATCAGATTTTAGCCCTGAAGAGCTTTATGCGAAACTAATAGTAGGTTCGTCTGACTCAGTAGATATCCTTATTATATATTATATATTATATATATTGTGTGTGTGTGTGTGTATGTGTGTGTGTGTATGCGTGTGTGTGTGTATATATATATATATATATGTGGTGTGTGTGTGAGTATATATATATATATATATATATATATATATATATATATATATGTGTGTGTGTGTGTGTGTGTGTGTGTGTGTGTGTGTGTGTGTTAAAAGGATAAAGAAATAATACAGAATTATAAGCCACCTGGTGCGGATTGAACTTGCTACTCATTAGTAACTGATGTGTAAAACTACATTTCTAAGCTTTACCACGACAATAATAAAAATGTCGCTTAGATTAAGCCAGGGGGTGCAAGTATTGGGCTATCAGTTAGATTCAAACTCTTTACTAATGGATCTACGACTTTAACGTGTTATTCTTTACACTGGTTGCCAGCAGCGCTATGAATATTTTATAATCACTCAACCAACCGTCGTAAGATACAGTATTCTCCCCATGAAGAAGGTGCGGACATTATCACAGTCTTCTCAAAAAGCCATTCAATATTTCTATTTGTGGCGGAAGAACGTTTTGTTCACTTGAGAGAATAACAAAATGACGTGCGAAGATCAAACGGCGGGATAAAAGGTTTTCAAAAAAACAATCGGTCATTGTTTTAAACTTGATCGTAAAAAAACAACGACATGTAACTTTGATCGCTTTTCCTGCTGTTTGTCAGCGTCATTTATGGAGTTATTTTATCTTCGCAAATCGTTTCACAACTTTCCGAAAGATATCAGCCATTTTATTCCATTTGCCATGAAAATAAGTAACATGTATGGATAAATAATCCTGTGATCTGTCTAAATAACAAAATCCGTTAAGATAAATTATCTTGAGATATTGAATTAGTTAGAGGGTGGAATATTGGCAATCAATTGGTATGGAATATTGGCAATCAATCTTGACTATCCAGGATCGTGTCCTGTGTATTATGTTAAACTGTTTCTAATGGGGAAGTTTCCATTCTGGAGCTATTCTGGAGGATGGAACACTGATGGCTGATGTCCGCGATGTCCACTACATCCAATACTCTTCTTTATCCCTTATTTAAGCTGGGCGGGCGGTCAGAGAGGCCTCCTTCGATCAATCGGCTGGTCATGCTGAGCCCTAGAACCTATAGAATTGGCCTAACCCTATTTCTCTTATGACAAACGCCAAAACGTTTTATCATATAAGTGCTTGAAGGCGGTGACTGAAGGTTTAATGTCCTGATTATGACAGTAATCTCTATCTGGTGGCGAAGATCCAATTCTGAAGCTCTGTGGAGTACCCCTTCATCCCCATTACTCCTAGGCCCAATTTGACCCCAAGTGGTAGTACCGGTTATAGTCCCATAACCAGTATTGGAATATTGAAAAACAACGAGTTTAGTCAGTTTGAAAATAAACATGTTTTATCCTCACTGTAAACCCTGTTATTATTTTCTGTCCAAGGGGCAGACGAAGTTATGACGGTGGTTGTAAGTCTTAGTGTCTTGTGTATGATGTTAAACTGTGTCTAATTGTGAAGTTACAATTCTGGACCTCTGTGGTGTGTGGGGTACCCCTTCATCACCATTACTCGCAGGTCCATCCTGACCCGGATTGGTAGTACCTATTATTGTCCCATCTCTGGGTTAAATAGAAAAAAAAACATGGGTCTAAAATGTTTAAAAATTGAGTTAAAAAATACCCATCAACAATGAATAAAACAAAACGTATTCAGCATTAAATAGCCCTACAAGGATTGAAATGTCATAAAATCCAGCCTACATACCAACCAACCTATCCAAGATCAATGGTAGTGTAACGTGTTCGATTCCCACTAAGTGCTTTAGTGTCAGACTTAGTCAAATCCCGGCACTACAATGCCTAAACTCTCAAATAATCTAATTCATGAAAATTACCTATTACATAAGCATGACATTTATTATCCAGATATAGATATAAAATGAATAATTTATCTATTAATAACTGAGATTCGCTTCCGGTTTTTGTCTGTAACAAAAATTACGTCACTGCTTACGTCACATTACCCCAAATCGTCATAACATGGAATAAATACACTCAAAATTTGAACATGCAACATTACACAGTCATCATTGTTTTAATAAATACATGACTGGTATTATATATCTATGTATAGTTTGTTTTATTACTTACTTAGGGTACAAATTCGCTGACATTGATTTTTTTACTCCCACCCCTCAGGCAATATGTTTCAAAAATCTATTTTTACATCGTCCGGAGGGTGTTTCTTATTTTATACTAGTTCATATAATTATCTAGATAATTAACTACGGTAAAATCATGCTGAAAGCACCGGTTCCTGATAAATCACTGAAGTT
The DNA here is from genome assembly GCA_023376005.1 of Doryteuthis pealeii. Classification (NCBI taxonomy): domain Eukaryota; kingdom Metazoa; phylum Mollusca; class Cephalopoda; order Myopsida; family Loliginidae; genus Doryteuthis; species Doryteuthis pealeii. Next base: position 64,533,065 of record CM042156.1, read on the forward strand.
AAGTAGCGATGGGCCTGTTTAATACTGAATTAGGGTACCACTTAAGCAGTAACAGGTACTCAAAACTACCTGAGTCCTTTGTTTATCAAAAGGATACGGCATTAAATGATTCCAAAAGGATTGATATGCCATAAAACATACCATCCAACCAACATATGTACATCATTACATCAATTAAAAAACACGAATAAATTATCTCATTATATTAGTTAAAGAACAAGAATAAAGTACTTCATTATATTAGTAAATGAACAAGAAGAAAATACCGCATTATACTAGTATAAGGAAAAGAAGAATGTACCTCATTATATTAACTGAAGAACAAGAAGAAAGTACCTTATTACATTGGTTAAAAATAAGAACAAAATATTTTCCATTTCATTGTTTATATGTGGTTTGTGAATAATACATTTGTCAGTATAATTAAATTTTAATCTCTTGTACAATTCTCAGCAGATCACCTTCTTTACCCAGTCATGTCTACATTTGTATTTCTTTTGTGCAAGTTTGCTGCATTGACTGATTAAGGTGGTTAACTCTTTCATCTCTCTCGACACATAAATCCACACTTGCTAATCTTTTGTTATATTTAGTGTACGTAATAGTTATACAGTGATACCTTGATTTATCAGTGCTCCAACTTGAGATTTTTCCAAGTTACGAGATGTCATTCGGTCGATTGCTTTTTGTTGAGAGCTAAAATTGGAGACATGAACGAGCTTCAGATACGCTTATGTTAATGTTGTAATAGAATATTCCACACTCTCTTTCGCCCATGTGGTCTGACTATATATATAGTGAACACGGCATTATACTGGGCTGGTTTCGAGGATTAGTAGCGGGCCTTACTATTCCTTGTCTGTCTTATTATATCTCTCTGCAATAAAGCCCTCTATCTTAAACCTACGAACCTGTTGACTAGTCCTTTCCCTCGACTACAACCTTGTCTGATTGTATCCCTTCTAAGGACACAACAGTTAATGAATTCGTTAAGAACATAAAAGTTTCCAAATTTATTATGCCAAGAAATTATTTATAAAAAAATGAAAATTAGAAAATATTACCGTACGTTATTGCGTTGAATCCTGTTTTGTATTTATACAATATAAGGTTTTTCCTATTAAAAAACGTAATAAAAATAGTGTTGGGGTGGGGACTGGAACGAATTAATAGCATTTCAGTTTATTTCATTGGGGAAAATTGATTTGATATAGGAAGAAATCCAGTTACAAGCGGAAGGTTGATTGGTTGGTTGGTTAAATTTTACATGTCAACCCTTGTTGGGTTATTTCATGCCTAAGACGTTTTGTTTTATTCAGTCTTGAAGGGTACTCAATTTTTTAACTTGATTTTTTAAACGCATCTTTTTAAATTTATGTTTTCCAACTTAACCCATAGATGGTACCTTAACAGGTACTATCACTCCGGATCAGAGTGCACCTAATATTAGTGGTGATGAAGGGATACTCCTCATTCGCCAGGGCTACTGAATTGTAACTTTACCATTTAATACAGTTTAACGTCATGACACATGACACTAACGCCCTACAGCCATTGCCATTACTTCCTCCGACTCTACGCATCTAAATAATGATTTTAATTGTAAAGCACCTGTTAATATCACAAAGTTTACATTCATCTAAAATATTGTGATTGTGAAATGTTAACATTATCATTAAACCCCTAGATTTCAGCAAATTCATTTGTGGCAATACTGAATATTGAAATAGACGATGCAAAAAGCAATTCTTATTTTATAATAAACTAGCTAAAGTACCCGGTCCATGACCGGACTAAAATGAAATTTGGATCACCAGGGAGTGAGAGAGAAAGTGGAAGACAGTAGTTAGAGAGGGGGTAAGAGGAAAATAATTCTTGAAACTAAAATCATTGAGAATTTGTATATTTCAGGATTTGTATTTTCTGTTTTATAGTTTAAAATTATTTCATATTATTATACAACAAATTGAAAGTATTCGTTTGTATATTTGTTTGTTATTGTTTTAAATTTTTTGTACATGACAACAATTCACATTTAGTTCTTAATTGCATGTTGAGTTTAAAAAGAAGCTGAGAATCGAAAATTTAAATTCTTCGTATTGCAATATCTATTTTTGCTAAAACCTAAGATAGTATTATAGGACCACCAATTGATCAGTTTAGGCCATCTTGAATAAAACGGAAAATATTTTGTTATTATTATAATTAATTGATTTTTCATAGAATTTAAAAAAATTCTTATCGTAACTTGTTTTTAGCTACGTTAATTTTCAGTTGATTTAACAGTGCAAAAATGAAAACATTGTTTTTCAATCATAATTTTCATTATTTCCGTAAGCTGAAAAAAGTTAAAAATCATCAGGAGTTTATTTAATGTTTTTTCTTTCAAATGGGAAAAATTTTTTCAAGAAAATATTAATTTTTCTGCAAGTTTCATAGTGTTAAATATAGGGGGGGGTAAATTTCACAGGGTAAAATTGGTGGTACCTAGTATTTTAAAACATTGTTTAAAACGTTTTGGTGGACCTGATTATCTGGACTCCCCCCCCATCTATTTTTTCCTTCAGTTGATTATTATCGATTACACACCAATCTATCAGATTGAAAAAAAAATTCTTAAAAGTTCTTTATTATTTGAGTATTCACGGGTGCTCATTTCCTCGTATAAGTTTATAGTAAATTGATCCCCATATCGGAACCGCTTGAACGGAACCCAATTATTTTATTTATTTTCCCATTAAACTACCCCCCCCCCTAACCCCTACCCCCCCTAGTTAAAATTAAGTTTTATTACAAAATTTATATTAATTACAAAACATCAATTTTCATAAAAGTTCAAATGTCACCTATGAAATCTCTATTTAAACATGCCAATTTTTCAGAACTGAAAAGTTGCACTATAAACTCAGCGATGTTTATTGACTTCACAATAAAGAGTAAAATCATAAAACTTAAAATTTAATTTGTAAGGCAAATTCTGAGGAATATTTTAAATTGTATTTTGAATAATAATTTAAATGTTGGTTGTTAGTTGTTTTGTTTTATCAACTTTTCGGGTAATTTACTAACGAATCATGTCATTTTGATAAACAAAGCGCTTACAATTTTTCGTACTTACATATAATTTTTTTTTTTTAATGTTCCAATAACTGGATATTGTCAGATAAACTTGAAATAAATTTCGTCTTACAAATAATTGACTACTTATCTCCAGTCGGGCCTTTGACTAAAGATAAAACACGGATTTTGTCCATATTAGTAACCTTTGTTTTTTTGGGTTTTTTTTATCGTGGTTTGAGAAAATAATTAGTTAACGAACCAAAAGAAAAACAGTTTCTAAGGAAATTCGTCAATCTTATTGTTATTTTTAACCCTTTAAAACTCTAACAATAAAAATTAAATAAATAAATTAAAGAATTAAAAGTCATTTTATTCGAATGAAAATCTTAGTTTAATTTATATACAAATATGTAACCGTACTTACGATGTAAACTGATTTTCATGATATTGTTATTTACGGATTAAAATATTTTTTTAATAATGTAACCGTAAAGCGTGCATTTTGATTTTCTACAATGTTTTATGCATTACAAAAATTAAAATTAAAATGAGTGTACTGTACAATTTAATAATATGGACAAACTCGCTGTAAAAAATAATTTAATCTATAAAAACACATACAAATTACATATTCAGAAAGACTAAGAGATTCCGAACTGCCGTATTCGTATTATCGCCTATACGTAGTATTTTTTTTTTTTTAACTCGCTGTAAAAAAAAATCTATAAAAACACATACAAATTACATATTCAGAAAGACTATTTCATCTTATTACTAAAGATATAAATATTTTAAAGATTAAAATCCTAAATAGGTAAGAGATTCCGATCTGACTGTTATAGACTGCACTGCTTGTATCGCAATAATCATAGGCGCGTGGCTATCCGAAGCCATTTTTTAATTTTTTAACTCGCTGTAAAAAATGATTCAATTAATAAAAACTCACACAAATTACATATTTTGAAAGAGTATTTTCTTATCTTTCTAACGATATAAAAATTATTAAAGACTGGACCATAAATAGGCCATAAATTCGGAGCTGAACGGCTTAGACTGCAAAATTAATTCATTAAAATCAAAACTTCGCTGCTGTTATCGCTTTAACAATAAGCAGGCAGAGACAATATTTTATTATCAGGAGGGGCTGATATACGAACAGTTCCGCAAATTGGGTGATTTTGGATTAATTAATCGATTAAATCCCTTAATCAATAAAATTCAATAACCAAATTTGGAATTTTTCTTAGTTAGAACGATATCAATGTGTATGCAAGATTTTGAATCTGAGTGACCTCCCGTTTTTTTGTTATACGTCGACACGTACATACCAAAATCTCTGTTTTATATATTAGATGATTATAATTCTAAAACCTCTGTTAAAATGACGGCATTTATATTGATATAAAATATTGTGATTGTGGAATCTGAACGCTTTTAAGAATCTCATATTAATAGAGAATTAATTTGTGGTAATCTTGAATTTTGAAATGAGCTTTGCAGTACACTTGTCATGTAATTGTAATAGTATAAAACAGTGACAACGGACAGAGAACAAATGTACACAAATACAGGGTGTTCATAAAATCTTGCCGTAGTTTTAAAATTAAAAACTGAATAACTCACGTAGTACAAACAATAGAATAATTTAGTAAAAATCATATGAAAGTTCAACTCTTAAAGAGTATATTCCAATACTGGTTATGGGATTATAACTCAAGTTTTTAAACACATCTTTTTAGACTCATGTTTTTCAATTTAATCAATAGATTGGACCCTAACAGGTACTACCACTCCGGATCAGAGTGGACCTGGTATTAATGGTGATCAAGGGATACTTCACATTCCCCAGGACTCCGGAACTGGAGCGCTACCATCAGATAGAGTCTAACGTCATAATCTAGGACACACAAGAGGAACGAATGAAACTTGTTAATCAAATTATCCGATTGGGAAATATTACACCGTTATCTTCAAAAATAAGTAAAACAGTTCGTTTTACTTTCAAAAGGGCGATTTTTAGGTAAAAACCGGGAATGCAAATTTACATCTTATCACTCTTTGACAATTATACATTTATATGTATGGATGGCTGTATTCGATATTATTGTTTTCTTGTGCATATTCAATGACCGATTATTGGTTTTCAACGATTTTTAAAATATTTTTTTGTGGTAGTTTCAGAATAACTCTGGAATATTGTTTTAGTTAAACTTATAATGTAACTGAAGCAAAGAAAAGACAATAAGTATTACAAATATTGTCAGTTTTGCTCTTCTGTAAGAATCAACCATTTTCACCTAAATTCTAAAATTCAGTGTTTTATATTATATTTATATATTAGTGAATAATTCGATTTGTACACACAAAACAGATTTTGCATAATCAAATGTTTCACTTGTATATACAGTAGTACTTTCATTTATTAAGAAAATGAAACACTTTAATTTTTTATAAGACAAATGTAGTACCATACTTGTAAAATCTTCTTTTTTCTCATTTGTTCTTGAGCATTCATTAACTGTGTGAGCAAAGGGCAAAAGTGAAATGTCTCCTATCAATCGATTTTTGTTTTAATGATTTTTGCCACGGTTTTTGCACGCCTCACAACAAATGAAAGGTCACATTTAAATGTTGACCCCTAATTATTCATGAAGCATTATCTGGACAACTTAAGATCCGTTCAAGTCAAGATGCTGTTTTATATTCAGAAAATTCTTTTGCAGATATCTGGACAACGTTAGAGATATCTTTGAAGTAGGCGCGAATCTGGCTGTTCAAAGACTTTAAGACCTTTTTGTTTTTATGGAAAAAAAGTGATAATATTTTATGATAGTAAGAACTTTGTCTGGATATTAAAAATGTGCAGTTATATACCTACCTCATATCGGGCATAGGATATGTCCTTTGTACAGTTATATACCCACTTCATATTGGGTATATAATATGTCTTCTCTACAGTTATATACTCACTTCATATCTGGTATATATGTATTTTTGTACAGTTATATACCCACTTCATATTGCGCATATAATGTCTTCTTTACAGTTATATACCCACTTCATATCGGATATATAATATGACTTTTTGTACAGTTATATACCCACTTCATATTGGGTATATAATATGTCTTCTAGCACATATATGATAAAAAGGGCTGGAGTTTGCCATAAGAGCAATAGGTTAGGGACAATCCTATAGGTGCTAGCGCTTGATGCTACCAGCCGATTGGTCGGAGAGGGCCACTCCGCTAGAGTAGGTTGATTTTTCACTTTTATTTTAATATCAAATTGTCCATCTACGAGAAGGTTGTGTGTTACCATTGTTTGAGGAAATAGCATCAAAGATCGTCTGCTAAATCTTACAAAAATCTTTTACAACATTTGGTGTAGAAATTGGGTTGGAAATTTACCAGTTTCAATATTTAAATTAGAAAATGTTGTCATTTTATTTTATTGAAATTAAACTAACAAAATATTATAAATAGAGTCCAAATCAAAAATGTATCTCCCCCTCATCGCCACCTACACCTCCGATCTGCTGTTTTTACCTATTAATTAAGCTGTAACAGTGATAACATCTAAAAAAATTGAAAAATCAGGTGGCATCAAAAAGATAAACAATTTACCATTATTTTAATCTTTAAAATTCATTTCCTCAAATGCAGAAAAAGTTTTGAAGAAAAATATGGTGTATGGCAATTTTTTAAATGTGAATTTGCAACTTGTGCCTAGATGGACAGCTTAAATATTCAAAATCGATCTACCCTACTCTCCGCCTTCCCCCGTCTAACCCAAGTAAAGGTCAAAGTGGAGTCAAAGACTGCTCAGCCACTAGGAGGGTCTTACCCCTCTACAAAGGCTAAATAAAAAGATATAATATCAGGTTTAAATGAAGAAGTTGACAGAAGGAGCATATCAGACAAGTGATGAATTGACGTTTGCGAAAGCAGCCTATGATTAGCTGGCTTCATTTTGGAGAACAATTGTGCCCAACAATATTTATTATCACTAGCAGGGCCACAATATGATAATGTAATTATTACAACGTTTGATATATTTACTTAAGACCTATTGCT
>CM042156.1:64545200-64552700 GCA_023376005.1 Doryteuthis pealeii
AACGATTGGATAAGTATGTATGGTGGATGGCATAACAATTGGGTGATAAGTATGTATGTGGATGGCATAACAATTGGGTGATAAGTATGTATGGTGGATGGCATAACGATTGGGTGATAAGTATGTATGGTGGATGGCATAACGATTGGTGATAAGTATGTATGGTGGATGGCATAACGATTGGGTGATAAGTATGTATGGTGGATGGCATAAATTGGGTGATAAGTATGTATGGTGGATGGCATAACAATTGGGTGATAAGTATGTATGGTGGATGGCATAATTGGGTGATAAGTATGTATGGTGGATGGCATAACATTGGGTGATAAGTATGTATGGTGGATGGCATAACTATTGGGTGATAAGTATGTATGTGGATGGCTTAACGATTGGGTGATAAGTATGTATGGTGGATGGCATAACGATTGGGTGATAAGTATGTATGGTGGATGGCATAACAATTGGGTGATAAGTATGTATGGTGGATGGCATAACGATTGGGTGATAAGTATGTATGGTGGATGGCATAACAATTGGGTGATAAGTATGTATGGTGGATGGCATAAGATTGGGTGATAAGTATGTATGTATGTGGTGGATGGCATAAGATTGGGTGATAAGTATGTATGGTGGATGGCATAACGATTGGTGATAAGTATGTATGGTGGATGGCATAACGATTGGGTGATAAGTATGTATGGTGGATGGCATAACGATTGGGTGATAAGTATGTATGGTGGATGGCATAACGATTGGGTGATAAGTATGTATGTGGATGGCATAACGATTGGGTGATAAGTATGTATGGTGGATGGCATAACGATTGGGTGATAAGTATGTATGGTGGATGGCATAACGATTGGGTGATAAGTATGTATGGTGGATGGCATAAGATTGGGTGATAAGTATGTATGGTGGATGGCATAAGGATTGGGTGATAAGTATGTATGGTGGATGGCATAACAATTGGGTGATAAGTATGTATGGTGGATGGCATAACAATTGGGTGATAAGTATGTATGGTGGATGGCATAACTATTGGGTGATAAGTATGTATGGTGGATGGCAAACGATTGGGTGATAAGTATGTATGGTGGATGGCATAACAATTGGGTGATAAGTATGTATGGTGGATGGCATAACGATTGGGTGATAAGTATGTATGGTGGATGGCTTAACGATTGGGTGATAAGTATGTATGGTGGATGGCATAAGGATTGGGTGATAAGTATGTATGGTGGATGGCATAACAATTGGGTGATAAGTATGTATGGTGGATGGCATAACATTGGGTGATAAGTATGTATGGTGGATGGCATAACGATTGGGTGATAAGTATGTATGGTGGATGGCATAACAATTGGTGATAAGTATGTATGGTGGATGGAATAAGTATGTATGGTGGATGGCATTGGGTGATAAGTATGTATGGTGGATGGCATAACGATTGGGTGATAAGTATGTATGGTGGATGGCATAAATTGGGTGATAAGTATGTATGGTGGATGGCATAAGGATTGGGTGATAAGTATGTATGGTGGATGGCATAACAATTGGGTGATAAGTATGTAGGTGGATGGCATAATTGGGTGATAAGTATGAATGGTGGATGGCTTAACGATTGGGTGATAAGTATGTATGGTGGATGGCATAACGATTGGTGATAAGTATGTATGGTGGATGGCATAACAATTGGGTGATAAGTATGTATGGTGGATGGCATAACATTGGGTGATAAGTATGTATGGTGGATGGCATAACAATTGGCATAAGATATGTATGGTGGATGGCATAAGGATTGGGTGATAAGTATGTATGGTGGATGGCATAACGATTGGGTGATAAGTATGTATGGTGGATGGCATAATTGGGTGATAAGTATGTATGGTGGATGGCATAAGGATTGGGTGATAAGTATGTATGGTGGATGGCATAAGGGTGATAAGTATGTATGGTGGATGGCATAAATAAGTATGTATGGTGGATGGCATAAGGATTGGTGATAAGTATGTATGGTGGATGGCATAAGATTGGGTGATAAGTATGTATGGTGGATGGCATAACAATTGGGTGATAAGTATGTATGGTGGATGGCATAACGATTGGGTGATAAGTATATATGGTGGATGTAACGATTGGGTGATGTATGTATGGTGGATGGCATAACGATTGGGTGATAAGTATGTATGGTGGATGGCATAACGATTGGGTGATAAGTATGTATGGTGGATGGCATAACGATTGAGTGATAAGTATGTATGGTGGATGGCATAACGATTGGTTATCAGTGGATGTGTGTACGTTGTTTATTTTGTTTTGTTTTTAGGTGAAGATGGATTTACAATCAACATTCTGTTTATTGAAATATTTGTGTAAATTTTTTGTTGTAGGTTTTAGAGAGGATGGGGTGATAGTACGATTTGTTATGATTGTATGTGTGCGTGTGTATGTTTATTATTATTTTGATTATTATTATTATTATTATTATTATTATTATTATTATTATTATTATTATTATTATTATTGTGTACATTGTAATATATACTGTTATTATCATATGATGTGCCATGTGATGAGCATGCATATGCATGCATAGACAGACATACTCACACACAGACATATAGGCATACACACACATATGCAAACACACAACCACACACATAAGTGCACACATGAATGAGCATACCCGTATATATATATATATATATATATATATATATATATATATATATATATGTATAAAAACACAGAGATGCATATACATGTACATGCACATATACAAGCATGGATATATGATTTTTTTTGTACACATATATATATATATATATATATATATATATATATATATATTTAAATCACGAATAAACTTTAACAAGTTCATAAAAGGAGAAAATAAAAATATTTCTTAACTGCTACTGATTAAATGATATATTTCAATAATTAAAAATCAGTCGATTAGTGGAACTCTTCACGGTTCTTTATCAGTACAAAAAGTTCTTCTTTAAGACTTGCCATGTTTAAATATCTCACAGATTCCATGGGGGAAATATGAATATAGTGCTTTTTCAAAAAATATTGTTTTGCAAATTTAGTACTAATTATGAAAAAGAATTCTTAATCATTTAAAGAACTAAAAATAATCATAAAAAATTAACTTTTTAGATATTCTTTTAAATATAAACCAAAAAATTAATTGTAATTTGAAAAGAATTACATTTTTAATTCTTGGTTTCTTTTTATTGTTAAGTTTTTATTGAGTAAAAAGAAGATAAAAAAGAAATACTTTTTTTTTCACTCAACAAGAAATTAAGACCTGAAATTTTTGTCATATATACAAAACAAGTTTTGAAAAATAAAATCATGTTTCAAAACACTCGCGAGTTTAGGGTTACATATATCTCTATTAATAATGGAGATTAGGTCTCTATTTGTCTGTAACCAAAATTGCTTATGTCTCTTTACTCAAAATCGTCAATACATAGAATAAAGAACAACCATGGATTATATACGCTCAAAATTTTAATATGCCACCTTAGAAGGTCCTTATTTTTTTTTAACTTATAATAAATACATGCTCGTATTATATATTTATATATAGTTTTATTTTAGTATATATCTCAAGTAATCTAACTTATAAAGTTTTAGGAAAAAAATTATTTACAAACAAGAAATAGTCATTTTTTTTTCAGTATCAAGCACTTAACTAAAAACTAAAAAGTTTACAAATAAATAAATACCAACGAATTTGTAAGTATAAAATATTCAAAATAGATTCACGCAACTTTTTATTTGAGGGAGACAGGCACAAGTTTCCATTTCAAATTGTCTTTTTTTTTTACTCCTTTAATAAACTTGAGGATTTTACTTACTTATGAAACAAGCCCCCTAAAATTGAAGTAACTCCCACCCACTCAGACAATATTTTGCAAAAATTTATTTTTAAACCTCCCGGAGCGTGTTTTGTATTTGTTTTTGTTTTTTGTTTGTTAAGATAATATTTTGAATGTAAAAGAATCCTAGAGTAAAGAACCAATGCAATACTTTCTTTTTATTTGATAAGGAATTTGCTTGATTATTTTTCTTTTATCTCCTCTCTTACTCCACTCGTACCACTTTCTCTCCCACTTCCTTATGTTCCTAAAATCGTTTAAGTCAGGTTATTGACCGGATACATCTGCTACATATCTATATATCTATTATAGGCGACTAAATGTATAGAGGCGTGTCAGTAGATACGAAAATTCCCGTGATTATAGAAAGATATGTTCCATTTTTAATAAAGTTAACATTCCTATCTGAAGGCCAGTGTGAAAGAATTCTGGTGCTGATGGATTGTGCTGGTGAGACATCGCTACACATTTTATCATTAATACTGTGTAGAAGACTCTTCAACTGCTAGACAAGATAGCATTGATCATTTTGAAGCGGATATATATATATATATATATATATACCAACCTCACCACACGAGTAGGATGTGACACAAGGTTAATTTCTTAAGCGGAGTTCAACAGATTTAAATTCAGACTTTTCCCGCTGTACCAGTTGTATACTTTCTCACCAGGGAGGTACCGCTTCTTTGGCACCGTCGTACATCTTCCTGGTTTTGTCGGTCTCAGGAGCAATTTGTCGAAGACAGACGTAATCTTAAGAGAAAACATTACCTCGGCCGGAGATAATGATGAAGGTGTACTTTCGTTCGGCGTAATCCTGTACACCTGCAGAAACTGCTAAGCGCTTTTTCGGTAGGTGTATCTTTGACCTTGTTCAGGACTCTCTTTAGAGTGTCCACAAAACGTTCAGCTTGACCGTTGGACCTCGGGTGGTACGGGGGGATGGTTATGTGGTCGATTTTAAACATATCACACAATTCTTTGAAGTCTCCGGACGTGAACTGTGTGCCATTATCCGACACTAAACAGTCTACAACTCCAAAGCGAGAGAACAGTTCGTGCAGAGCGCCTATAGTCATTTCAGTAGTCGGGCTTTTGCATCGAAATACTTACGGCCATTTCGAGAAACTATCAACTACTATTAGATAATAATAACCCTCCAGTGGTCCCGCGAAGTCGACGTGAATACATGCCCATGGGCGATCTGTTTTAGGCCAAGGACTAAATTTTATTGGGGGAGCCACAGCCCATGTATGCTTTCACCATGCACTCAATGTCCTTGTCCATGTTTTGCCAATATACGTAGCTCTGCATTAGACTTTTCATCCTAGTAATCCCAGGATGACCCATATAAAAATCCTTCAGGGTCCTTTTTTGTAGCGTAGCTGGGATGACCACTTGTTCGATGTATAGCAATACTTCATCGCATATGGAGAAGGCATCTGGACTTTGTTGGTCTTTTTGTGCTAGCTTTTCCTTCATCTGTATTATGAACTCATCGTTCACTGCCTCCCGTTTTATCTCGTCAAGAGTTACTGGGAGTTCGCTTATCGTGTTGCACAGCGAAGTTTTTAAATCCCTTTCAGTTCAAAGGGAAGCAATCATGGTGTCTTCCAGGGGTTCACTCTGTTTGGGTATCAATCTAGAGTCCATCTGCGTGGCAGAGTTTCTTAGATGGGAGAAATTCCATGACGAAATTATAATTTAGAAGGATCGTCCCCCAGCTTTGCAGTCTATTCGCCGTGTGTGTGGGCAGACCTTTGTTTTTTTGAGCCGAAGATGGTAAGTAAGGGCTTATGGTCTGTCTGTAATCTGAAGTGTCGACCGTGAATGTATCGGTGGAACTTGGTTACAGCAAATATTATCCCGAGTGACTCCTTTTCAATTTGGGAATAATTTCTCTCCGCTGGAAGAAGGGTTCTTGATGCGTGGACTATGGGTTTATGTGACCCGTCCGTCATTTTGTGTAAAATGCATGCTCCGATGGCATTCGAGCTGGCGTCGCTGGCAATAATGATCTCTAGGTCTGGGTTGAAGTGTGTGAGAAACAAGTCCGACGTCAATATTTCTTTGATTTTTTCGAATGCTCTCTGGCATTCGGGAGTCCATTCCCAGGCCTTGTCTTTTTTAAAAAGTTCCTTTAGCGGGGCACATAAATCATGCATATTAGGAATAAAAGTTTGGTAGTAATTAGCAAGTCCCAAAAACTTTGTAGTGACGAAACATTTTGGGGAGCCGGCATTTCTTTAATAGCTATAGACCGTTCTGGATCTGGCCTTCTACCCTCTTTGTCGATTATGTGCCCGAGGTATTTTATTTTCTCCATGAAGAAGTCGCACTTAGATTCTTTTAGTTTGAACCCGTAGTCCTGGATCTTTTTGAAAACTTGGTGGACATGTTGTTTTTGCTGCTTCATATCTTGACTTTTTATTAAAATGTCATCCAAGTAGGCGATTGAAAAATCAAGTCCGCCCAGCATCGTATCCATTACTTGCTGAAATATTGCTGGGGCGACCTTGATTTATGCCAACGATGGGTATTAATACAAAGCAGTTTGGAGCTTTCTTCTTCGACGTAGATAAGCATTACTGAGGTCGATTCTTGAAAAAAATGTCTCCCACTTCATTTGGGCTTGGTAGAGGGTAATGATAATCCTTAAGGGCAGCCCCGTGGAGAAATTGGTGCAAACGCGGATTTCTTTAGATTTTTTTTTTTTTTTTTTTTACGTAGACGGTTGGTGCGGCCCACGAGTTATATTCAATTTTCGAAAGAATGCCGGTCTTCTCCAGGAAAAGTTTTTTTCAATTCTTCTATTAATTTTTCTGACTCGGCCGTTGAATTTTTTATTTTCTGGCAAAAAGTGTTAATGCCACAACTCAAATTTTTGCATAGGGTCTGTGCCGAATAAATTTTTGGTATTTTTAGAACAAACATTTTTAATTTCTGGGTTTGCCCGTTTAAAGTTACATTGGTGATAATTTCACCTTCGAATTCGATTTTTCCCCCGTGACAGATCTGGATATTTTTTTCGTTCTTAACATCGTTAGTTTCCCAAGCTTTTTGCAAGTATAAGCGTTGATAATCGTTAAGTCCGACTCAGAATCTAATTGGAGTTTTATGTTTCTGCCTAAAATTTGTACCAGTACATATGTTACGGCCATCGAATGACTTTGTCGTTTTTATTCTGCTTCTTCCGGATTTCTTTTTCCTGCAGTAAGAGGCCTTGTGCCCAATACGGTCACAATTTAGGCATTTCTTGTTCCGGTAAATACAGTCCCTGTATCAATGAAGGGATCCACATCCAGAGCAAGGATTAGTGGGTAAATCGTCGTGTCTCTTCTTTGGTGAAGAAGGAGTAACTTGTTTTTTGTTTTGTTTTTTTTTGGGGGGGGGCTGGATTTGTTTCTATTATCACGCAATTTCCTAATGTGTCCTATAGCAAACTGTTCGATATTTTTTAAGTCTTGTTTTAATCTGACAAACCTTTGAGAGTTTTCTGCCAATTGTTGAAAGGGTCAAGGTGGGCTCGTTTTCCAGCTTGTTTAATACCCTTCGTCTAATTTCAGCGTCTTTCGCTGATACCAAACCCTGGCAATAAATGAGACAT